>CM054807.1:35031255-35319141 GCA_028984105.1 Lavandula angustifolia
TTTAGATATTTATTTTATGAGTTTATTTTGTATTAAGAAATAAACATAATTTTTGAAGAATGATTGGTGGTAAAGAATGATAATTTATCCAAAATTTATTAGGACATAGTTGAAACAATTAATTTTTTTTCTATTTTTTTATGTTATAATTAAAAAAATAATCTAAAGTTTTTAAAAAGTAAAAAATAAGCATTGTTCTCCTCTATGAAACTTATTCTATTTTTGCGTTCGGAACTGAACGGAATCATGTGAGATAGAGACTTTTGGAGAGAGAGAGTAAAAATGTGGTGTATGTAGTGTGTAAGGAGGGATTCACTTTATTTTAGGCTTAAGAGTTAATTTTGGTCATAATAAAAAGCATGACACTAATAGCAGGAAATCCGATTAGGAAAGAATGAAAGTAATATGAGGATTGAGGGAGTAAAAACCAAAAAATTGTCTAACTGTAACACTTCTAGAGACGTAATAAGGACTGTTAAATCGGAACGATCTCGACCGTCTATCGTAGTAGTTTCAAGATAGACCTTTCGAAGTACATGCATGACATCCGCAAGCCCAATCACGAGCTTTAAAACTACTACTTCATCAACGGCTCTTAAGGTAGGATTGATAAATCTAGAAACACCAGTTCGACTATATAGGCGCCAAAAGCAATCAACAAAAACATTGCAAAACATATAAACTTTTTGTATTTAGTGTTAATATTGAAGCCAAGTTTCAGAAAGGTCAACAAGGCTTCCAACCTTGACTCTAGGCTGAGCTAAAGTGTTTGGACATTATTAATGGACCATGGCTAAGTTCTTGATGTTATACTAAGCATCAAGAGTTATTCATTTCCTAAACATCCTAAGAAGTGCAAGTCAAAGGCAGGATGACTTCTAGAAGGGTAGCACTGGCTGAAGTGAAGGCCTTAATAAGCAAAATGGAACAATACAAAAAAAAAAGTTTTACGAGCTCCGTGGCTAATGCGCCGAGAGAGACAATGAGGCATATGGTGAAAACGGAGCACATGAATTTCTTGTATCGAGTTTCCACCCTAAACCCGACCTTCAACACAATACACCTACCCATGGTGTATAACCATAAGCTTCCTAAGACCGCCGGGAAAGCATAAATCATCACCAACTCCGCTATCCGCATTGTTGGGAGCCAGTAGGAGGACCATGTAATTAACAACTAACACTGTGAGAGTGGAATTCACGACCATGTTTGCTGCAAAAGCTTTGATACTCAAAAACAAGATTACAAGAAAACAATCACACAATGTCAATTATCGGTCTAAACAACATCAAACAGATGCAAAAAATAAAAAATAAAAAAAAATAAAAAACCAGTAAATATACTAGATTGATCCAAGTCAGTTGAAGATCAAACGATACCGATCACAAATCCATTTCAAACTGCAAGCATTTAGAACATAATCATGACTTGAAACTTCCTAAGAGCCTAGATTTAATCCCTAAATCCATTTCCCACGGAAAAAATTGCAGTTTCTAGGATCTAGAATAGAAAAATCTGCAGATAAATTAAAGTCTTAACACTCGGTTATACCTCTTTGCGTTGAAGACGTGAAGCGAGCGAACTTCCTCGAACAACCGCAGTCGGACCCAGGTTGAAGTGGAAGAAAATGAATGGAGGAAAAATCCCTTGATTAACAGCGGTGTGAAAGAGAAGATGATCGCCGAAGAAAAAAGGGTGAAAATTGATATTTTTGGAGCGAGACTGCAAGCGCTATGCAAGTCCCACACTTGGTGAATGACTTAGTGTATAATTACAACTTTATATTAATTACTGTTTAATTACATGCTTCTCGTAAATAGAAAATGATATGAATTGATTTATGTACATCTTATAATACAAGGGAGGGTTTTATAGTGAATAATTATCCACCTTCTATTTTATGTTGCCTTTGATTATCTTATTGGCTGAATTGATGGTTGGAAGTTGGAACCCTAAATAGATCATGTTTGTTGTGTTGCTATTGGCTTAGATTAGGGTACAAATGTTGACATCATGTTATGACTAGGGGTGTTACGGTATATCGAAAAATCGGTATACCGCACATACCGTACCGAAAAAATACCAAAGATACCGAATTTTTGGTATATCGTAATTTTTGGTACGGTATCATATCGTACCGAAATTTTTTCGGTACGGTAACGGTATGAGATTTTTCATACCGAGGTATACCGCATATCAAAATTCATACCGCATTATCTCTTGTAGAAAAGAGTGCAAAAATATTGGTTACAAGTTTTGAACACGAGTTATTACAAATATGTTACTAATATCAAACAATCTTAATGTTATATCATAAATTCACTTAAATGACATAACTTTACTTGACATAAAGTCACATTATTTATCTATTAAATCATGAAATGTATCTTTATAAACATTAACCCATAATATTAACAAATTCATACAAAATAGATAGATTAATTAATTTTTTATTGGAAAATAATATTAATACTACTAACTTTCTTGCCTTTTATAAAAAAACAGAGATTAAATTTACGTTATACCGTTAAATATTCGGTAGATCTTGATTTTTAGTATACCGAAGTGCGGTACGGTATACCGAAAGAGCGGTACGACAACGATATGGATATTTGCTATACCGAACTTTCTGTATACCGAACTATGGTATAACGAAATGATCGGTACGACAACGATATGTTTTTTCTCATATCAACCCTTATCGGTACGGTATGCGGTATGAGAAAAATAGTACGGTATACCGTACCGAACACCCCTAATCATGTAGTTGAATTAGTCAATGTCTCCATGTTTCTATTTGTTTTTTTGAATTATAATTGAATTTTTATGCACTTCATATGAAATCAAATATTGGTACAATTAGGCTATAGCTAATGTAAGGGGTTTGTAAATTTTTAATTACTACTCATATTGTTTATCCTCATATTTTGTTATTGTCTCAATTTAGGGAAATTTGGTTGCGTGAATTTGGACGAGTGTCACTGCACCTACGCCGTTTCTTCTGGCGGGCTGCGGTGTGCTCGTCAGGCAAGACAGAGGAGACGGGTTCAAGTGCACCACGTCGATGATCGCCGCTAACGGATTCAACAATTGGCGCAAGAGCGAAGCCTGCATAAATAAGTGCGGGCTTCAAAAGCGAACAATCAAAATACCATATGATTTCATGTCGGAACCGGAGCAAAAGCTTTGCTCAGCTTTGCTCCGATGAGTGTTCCGTCGGCTGCCCTAACATCGTCGACTACTACTACACCCTCGTCGTGCAACAAGGTGTGTATTATGCGTAAATAGTTATTATATTGTTAATTAATTATACATACTTGATTGATATATATTTATTTTTATATAATACGTTTTCTTATGATTGCATGAGAGTATTTTACTAAATTTTGTGAAGCAAACCGAGAAATGGCGTGGAGTAAGAGCTCAGCGGAGGTGCCAGAGTATGCTTATGCTGGCCCACCAATGGATCGCTGAGAATTATGTTATTTCGTGATTTAATAGCATTAGAATTATATATTCTTTTTAGGCTTATTTTTAATCTTATAATTTATTTGTGATTTCATATTATCATCAAATTATATTTGAATTCAATGCATACTTGTGAACTTAATATCAATAAGCTAAATCGAACAATAAAAAAAACATAAGGAAATCGAGAATACAAAATGGGATCACATAGGCCGATTCTTATAACCCAATATTAGGAATATGGGCTTCGAATACGAAAATCCAAAAACATACAATAAATACTAGTAGATGATAGATGTTCATTTACAAATAATTCAACGCAAACATACAAGAAATACTAGTAGATGTAGATGATAGATGAATTCAACGCAAACATAATGCAAACATACAAGAAATACTAGTAGATGTAGATGATAGATGTAAGTGGAATGGACAAACAAACAGTCTATGGTTTCTTCAGCTTCGACTTCGACAAACAAACAGTCTATGTTTCTTCAGCTTCGTCCTCCCCTTTGAACAAGACCCGCAAGAATCACCCCAGCGTAACAGCGGCCAACCTCCTCCGGAGTGTGTGTGCGTTGCCGGCGGCCTCATCTCTTTGCAACTCCCGGAATTTCTTCACGAGCATCTTTGGAAGCGGTAAGAGAATATCTTGATCTTGATCATGGATGTGACCGATTCCGTCAAAGGCGTAGACGGCAGCTCTCGGATCTCTAGCCATCCACGTCGCAGCCCGGGGAGAACATCGGCCGTGCCTAGGGGTGTTTCGGTACGGTATACCGGACCAAATTTGTCATACCTTATACCGTACCGTTGACTTCGGTATACCGAAGATCGGTATACCAAAAGTCCGGTATCAAAGATTTAGCATACCGTTGTCGTGTTGGATTTACGGTATACCTTTAACCTTCACGGTATACCGAAGGTTGACGTTATACCGGAAATTAAAATTATACCGAAAAATGAAATATATGAAATAAGAGCAATATCCTGCGATGTACCTTTGTTCGGTATACCCCTCGTAGTCGATAACTGCTCCATTTCGGTAAAGTTATACACCGTCGGTATATGCTACAGTGTACCTTTGTTCGGTATACCTTTCGTATCCAGTAAATACCGACAATACAGTATATACCGCTTGTTCGGTATACGGTATATACCGCAACCTTCGATACGTACCGTAGGTTCGATATGTATCGGTATATCTCGGTATGAGAAAACTCATACCGTTACCATACCAAAAATTTACGGTACGGTATGATACCGTGATTTTCGGCACGGTATATCGTTAAATTTGGTTTTTCCGGTATTTTTTCGGTACGGTATGCACGGTATACGGTATTTTCAGTAAAATTATACACCCATACATTTGGGTAATAAAAAAAAGTTAAAAAATCATATTTTTTTAATATTAGAATATATTTGTAATACCAATTTTCGTCATTTATATTATAAATGTTCAGTTTTAACCCGTTATGTTTCAAAAAAAAAAATAATAATAAAGGGGCTGGTTATTTTTCTCAATATTGCTTATGCTGTTTGTTTCAAACAATTTACAAAATTCCAGGCCGAAGATAGACTCGGATAACTAATAAAATTATAAAACTAATAAATATTAAGAAAAATAATCAATCCTAGTTTTGAATTTTTTTTGAAACATAACATGTTAAAAATGGACATTTAGTATCCAGGAAAAAGCAGA
This sequence comes from Lavandula angustifolia, assembly GCA_028984105.1. Taxonomy (NCBI): domain Eukaryota; kingdom Viridiplantae; phylum Streptophyta; class Magnoliopsida; order Lamiales; family Lamiaceae; genus Lavandula; species Lavandula angustifolia. Next base: position 35,036,426 of record CM054807.1, read on the forward strand.
ATATTTGATGGAAGGACGAGGAGCCCTTTTGAGCAACCCGTGAAAATTGATATTACAAATATGTACCAATATTAAAAATGTGATTTGTTAACTTTTTTTATTACCCAAACGGATCAAAATTGGACAAGTTTTTCCAATTTTCTAAAACAGGCTAAAAACGAAGAATTTACCAAATTAAGGGACTAAAATTAAATTCATCCAAAATAACGGGGCAAAGGGGAAAATGATTTTCTCTCTCCTTTTAGCTCTCACAATCATTTGATCAAACAGTTCATCTGCGCTCATTCTGTTTTCTTCCCTTATAACGACTGAAGCTATGATTAATAGCTCAATCAAAGATCCCATCCCTCTCAAGGTTAGTTTAAACGACCTTACCATCAATACCAATCCCAGCACTGATTTCTGCAGCAGCACCATTACCGACAACTCAAGCATTGGCAGTTCGATCAAAATTAGCGAGGGGGGAGATAAGCACAACGTGGAGTTTTGAAAAATTGGATTTGTGATGGACATAAGAAAGCTTCTGAAAGCATCGGCAGAAGCGAAAAACCTCAGATTCGGCAAATCAATGCACGCGCATCTAATTGTTACCAATCAGGATTCAAGAAACCGCGTGATCGAGAGGAACTGCCTGATCAATTTGTACTCAAAGTGCGGCGATTTATTGAGTGCTCGCAAACTGTTCGATAAAATGCGCAAGAGAAATGTCGTTACTTGGGGTAGCATGATGGCTGGTTATTTGAAGCATGGATACGCTCGTGAAGTTGTAGAGCTTTGTTGGAATATGGTTAGAGTGGAGAAACTGAACCCGAACAAGTACGTGCTGCCGATGGTTCTTTCGTCGTGTTCGAATTGTGGATTGTTGGATGAGGGTGAACAATGCCATGGCTACGCGTTGAAGTCTGGATTAGTATTTCATCAGTATGTTAAGAATGCATTAGTTTACTTGTACACCATGTGTGATAGCTTGAAAGGGGCTATGCAGATTCTTGATTCGTCTCCAAGATCAGATATTTGCACTTATAATTCTGTTCTGAATGGGCTTCTGGTTCAAGGGGATTTAACCGAGGCGTGGTATGTATTATGCAGAATGGTTGAAGAATGGGAGTATAATGAGTGGGATGGCGTTACTCTTGTTAATGTTTTAGGAATTTGTGGCCATCTCAAGGATTTGATATTGGGAAGACAAGTTCATGGAAGGGCGTTGAAGATTGGTTTCGATCAAGAAGTGTTTGTCGGTAGCGCAACGGTAGATATGTACGGAAAATGCGGTGAGGTTTCGTTGATGCGCGAAGCTTTTGATGGTTTGAAGCTGAGAAACGAAGTCACGTGGACGGCCGCATTAACCGCTTATTCGCAGAGCGAATGCTTTGAAGAAGCACTCAAACTGTTTCTTAAAATGGACCGCGGAAAAGTTGAACCGAACGAGTACACATTCGCGGTGGTTATAAACTCGTGTGCGGGCATATCGGCTCTTGGCTACGGTAACTCATTACACGCGCGTGTAGAGAAGATCGGGTTGAAGCGTGATGTTGTTGTTTCTAATGCTTTGATCTACATGGCTTCAAAATGTGGTTTCATCGAAGATGCGCGTATTTTGTTCAGAAGTATGTCGAATCGCGATGTCATATCGTGGAACTTAATGATAACGGGTTACACGAATCACGGGCTTGGAGTAGAAGCCCTCGATGCGTTCCATCATATGCTTTCGTTCGGAAAGCAACCGAGTTATGTTACTTTTGTGGGGGTTCTATCGGCTTGTGCCTTGTTAGGAAGAGTAGACGAAGGGTTCTACTATCTCTACCGTATGATGAGAGAATACGGGATTGAGCCCGGATTAGAACACTACACGTGCATCGTGGGAGTTTTAGGTAGAGCACGAAGGCTAGACGAGGCAGAGAGATTCATCAGATCGAATCCGATCAGATGGGATGGCATTGCTTGGAGAACTCTTCTTAATGCTTGTGTTGTTCATCAGAATTATGGATTAGGAAGGAAAGTTGCAGAAATCTTGATGCAAATTAGCCCTAATGATTCCGGCGCTTGTATCTTAACGTCGAATATGCATGCAAAAGCCAAGAGATGGGATCAAGTCTCCTCTCTAAGAAAGCTGATGAGAGAGAGGAGGATAAAGAAGGAGCCTGGCTTGAGCTGGGTAGAAATTAGAAATGAGACTCATATCTTTGTTGCAGATGATAACAAACATGTGGAGTCTGTCCAAATTAGGGAAAAAGTCCAGAATCTGTTGTCTGAAATCAGAAGTCTTGGTTATGTCCCTGATGTTGTTAATGAGTTGCATGATGTGGAGGAGGAGCAGAAGGAGGATTGGCTTGGCTATCACAGTGAGAAGCTGGCTATAGCTTACGCAGTCATGAAAACTCCGAAGAATTCGCCGATTATCGTGATGAAGAACCTCAGGATGTGTGATGATTGTCACTCTGCAGCTTCTTACATCTCCAAGCTCACGGAGAGGACGATAGTTGTAAGAGATGCGAACCGGTTTCATCGGTTCGGAGATGGCTCGTGTTCGTGCGACGGCTATTGGTGAATCCACGATCGCTATTTAAGGTGCGTATTCGGAACTCGGAAGTGTATATTCTTTGGTATGATTTTAATTAGTTTTATGTGAGTTATGTCTGGTTTTGATGAAATCACTATAGGACTATTAATAGGCATTTAATTATATATTAATTTCATTTACAGTTAAATCTCGATAAAGTAATGTTCGATAAAGTAATAATCTTGTTTAGATTAATAATTTTATAGACTAAAATAATATTTGATTGTCACACTGCAGCTTCTTACATCTCCAAGCTTACGGAGAGGACGATAGTTGTAAGAGATGCAAACCGGTTTCATCGGTTCGGAGATGGCTTGTGTTCGTGCGACGGCTATTGGTGAACGAATACCGGAAATCGATAGCCGCTATTTAAGGTGCGTATTTGGAACTCGGAAGTATATATTATGTTACATCCATTCTTTGGTATGATTAATTAGTTTTATGTGAGTTATGTCTGGTTTAGTTTGATAGAGTAATAATCTTGTTTAAATAATACTTTTTTCCGGTCCCTGACTTGGATTAATGGACTAAAATAATATTCGATAAAGTAATAATCTCGTTAAATTACATGTTAATTTAGTTGGACTCAATAATATGGTATCCCAGATGGGAATCAAGCTGCAGCTTGATCAGACAGAGATCTGATTAGGTATAACACATGGATATTATTATAAATTAATTTTTTTGGACAATTATTTGACCTTTGATTTTCTAACATGATTAGATTTGATCACACCTATTATATGCTTCTATTACAAGAACTGAGATTTCGATCTATATTTTGTTTGCTAGTCTTATTCTGGAAAAAAAACTTTGTTTAATGCAATGTAGATTGAAATTTGAAAATCTTGTCAGTGGAATTTGGTTTTGATGCTAGTGATATAGATGTTGTACATTCAAATTTGAAATTCGATTTTGCGAACTATTACACAAAAACGGAATTTATCGAGTTCTTATTTCTTATTTTTAAATCTATAGCAATAAGGAGCAGGAGACTTTAAACATCCATGAATATCTCATTTAATTCTCAATATTTTATGTATTAAATCAAATAATATTTGAGCTGTCAGCGCAAGCAACCATTTACTTATATCCATTATTTAAAAGAAAATGTTATTTATTTCTCTTAAATTTGTTTTGTGAGTTTTGAAAAGGTGTTGGTTGAAAGGTTAGTTCAAGTTATAAATGGCCGAATTGTTTTTTACTATTATTTATTAAACAATTATATAGATAGCCATTTGGTTGTATTTATTACCATTCTCAAAATTATGTCCCAACTAATCATTTTTTAAAACCTCAATGTATCGTCGTACAATCTAATACGACATTCACATTAGTGTGTCAGACAATCGAATATGTTACTTCCACCACAATATAATATTGCGATTCCCTTATTATTTTACTTATTTTAAGTTCGTTATCTTTACTTTACATTTGGTTATATAGATAACTGACTTGTCGTGTTCTAAATTTCAGAAAATCCCGTATTCATATCGCGTGTCTCGTATTAGTATATGGTGGATCATTATAGGTTTCAACCCCTATAAATTTGTCCCCAAGCTGTTCCATTCATGGAAGAGAGAGAGAGAGAACCCACCCACCAAAATTCATTGGGCCTCTCAATTTTCAAATTCATCCTCCCTTGGCGCCAGCATCCATCTCTCTCTCTCTCTGCCTCGGCGTCGCCAATTTCCAAAAAGCCTCATTTGACCAAAAATGTGTCCCTTTTCACTCTCTCCTTTATAGCATCCTTTTAGCTCTCACAGTCATTTGATCAAACAGTTCGTCTGCGCTCATTCTGTTTTCTCTCCTTATAATGACTGAAGCTATAATTAATAGCTCAATCATTGATCCCATTCCTCTCAAGGTCAGTTCAAACGACATTACAATCAATACCAGCTTGGATTTCTGCAGCAGCACAATTACCGACAATGCTAGCTTCGGCAATTCGGTCAAAACTAGCGTCGGCGGAGGTAAGCAGAATGTGGCGGAGAACGGCGGTGAGGAGAGTGAGAAAAGTAGTTTGAGCTCCGTTAATGGCGATGATGCGAACGAGGCCAGTTTCAGGAGTCTCTGCCCCTCGAAGCCGCACATGGCGAACGATAGGCGGTGGGATGCGATCCAATTTGTGCTGAACGGAGATGGCGAGTTAGGGTTAGGGCATTTTAGGCTGCTGAAGAAATTGGGATTTGGGGATATTGGGTCTGTTTATCTCGCCGAGTTGAGGAGTATGGGGTGCCTCTTCGCTGTCAAAGTGATGGATAAGGGCATGCTGGTGAGTAGGAAGAAAGTTGGCAGAGCTCAAACTGAGAGGGATATTTTAGGCTTGCTGGATCACCCCTTTCTTCCCACTCTCTATTCGCATTTCGAAACGGAGACGTTTTCGTGCTTGTTGATGGAGTTTTGCAGCGGCGGAGACCTGCATTTGCTCCGACAGCGCCAGCAAGGGAAGCGTTTCTCCGAGCAGGCTGCAAGGTTAGCTTTTAACTGGTTTTGTTGTGTTTATTTTGATTTATTTATCTTCTATGATTGCTGATGGGATGAAATATTCTCGATTCTTGATTCTATAGCCTATAGCTTAGTAATGATTGTTTGTGAATCTTGGAATTATAATTGATGTTTCTGCTTAAAGAATATGCAAATTTTAGAAGATCTTGAGCCCATATTTGTAGATATATATTGTTCTTGAATACAATTCTGCTGAATTGATTTTAAAAGGGTGTCTTCATCTTGATTCTTAGACTTAACTTTTTCAATTCTGCTGAATTGAAGCAATAAATCTCATGAAGAGAGAAATTATTTGGTATTGACTAGTTTAGCTATTTCCATTCTTGCTTAGGTTCTACGCTTCAGAAGTTCTACTAGCCCTTGAGTACCTCCACATGATGGGAGTAGTATACAGAGACTTAAAACCCGAAAACGTGCTCGTAAGAGACGACGGCCATATCATGTTATCCGACTTCGATCTCTCCTTAAGATGCTATGTAAATCCCACACTCCTCACATCCTCCAATTCCTCATCTTGTACAATATCTTCCTACTGCATCGATCCACCCTGCAAACTACCCGTTTCTGTCCAGCCCTCTTGTTTCCAACCCAAATGCTTCAAACCTCGCCTCTTCAACTCAAAATCGAGAAAAGAAAGAGCGACTCCTGTCCGTTTAAACTCTCTCCCTATGCTTGTTGCTGAGCCAACCGCGGCAAAATCCATGTCTTTCGTCGGTACACACGAGTATTTAGCCCCGGAAATCATTAGAGGAGACGGGCATGGCAGTGCGGTGGACTGGTGGACGTTAGGGATTTTCTTATACGAGCTTCTTCATGGGAAGACGCCCTTTAAAGGAAACGGGAACAGAGAAACGTTGTTTAACGTTGTCGGGCAGAATCTGAAGTTCTCCGAAAGCTCGACAATTAACTCTGCTGCTAAGGATTTGATTAGAGGGTTGCTTGCAAAGGACCCTCAAAAGAGATTGGGGTTTAAGAGAGGGGCAACAGAGATAAGGCAGCACCCTTTCTTTGAGAGTGTGAATTGGGCTCTTATACGTGGAACGACGCCTCCTTATATTCCTGATCCGATCGATCTTGCTTCGTTGAAGTCTTCGTTTGTGGCGAAGAATAACAAGAGTGGTGCAGATTCAGAGAGGCTATCTGGTACTTACTTAGACTTTGATTTCTTTTAAAACAGTTTGCATTGCTTGCTTTGTTGTATTATTATGTATTCTTACCTTAAGCCCTTTTCTTGATTTCTTGTTAAATCTTAGCAATCTCTCTCTCTCTCTCTCGCTCTGGCTTTGGTGTATTATTATGTATTCTTACCTTACAGCCCTTTTCTTGATTTCTTGTTAAATCTTAGCAATCCTTATCTCTCTCTCTGGCTTTGGTGTATTATTATGTATTCTTACCTTACAGCCCTTTTCTTGATTTCTTGTTAAATCTTAGCAATCCTTCTCTCTCTCTCTGGCTTTGTTGTATTATTATGTATTCTTACCTTAAGCCCTTTTCTTGATTTCTTGTTAAATCCTAGCAATCCTTCTCTCTCTCTCTTTGAGAATTGCATGGCATTGCTCAGTTCATGATGAGTTTGAAGAGAAAAACTGTCTGCCTCTTAACAATTCTTTACCATTTTTCTCTCTTTGGTTCCTTTCCATTACACTTTATTTTTGTAGATTCCTAAGAAAAGAACGAATTGATTGGGACAAATGATTAAACCGTTTTAAGACAGAGTTTAACAAGTGTCCATGTCAACTGCAAGTGGAAGCTTTAATCTTTGTGATTCTGCAATCTTTTATTCTCTTTGTGCATCCTTTTATCTTTAGAGAGAGAAAGAGAGAAAATGCTTTCCTTTCTATAAATAAATCTGCTTCATCCAATTACAATTAAATCTCTTTAAAGTAATAATATTAGGATTGGAGAAAAATATTCGTTTAACTAAGTTACTCCCTCCGTCCCGCTATTTGTGGCCACGTTCTTTTCGGCACGGGAATTAAGAAAGTAGATGATAAAGTAAGAGAGAGAGTAGATGATAAAGTATGAGAGAGGAGATAAGTAAGATAATGAGAGAGTATGAGAGAAATGATGACAAAGTAGGAGAGAGAATGTAATAAAGTAGGAGAGAGAAGATGATAGAGTAGAAGGTATGATAGTAATTTTTTACCAAATTAGGAAATTGGCCACAAATAACGGGACACCCTTTTCGGGAAAGTGAGCCACAAATAGCGGGACGGAGGGAGTATTTCTTTATCGAACATTATTTTAGTTCATTAATCCAAATCAGAATCGGAATAAATTATTATTTAAATGAGATTATTACTTTATCGAACATTATTTTATTGAGATTTTAGTTCATTAATTGAATTTATGAACGAGTCAAAAAATTGAAGCCATGGGCCCAATTAATTCTTCATTGTGTTCTTGAAGTTTCTTAGATGATATTAAGACATGATTAGGAACATATGTATAACGTCTCTTTCACCACGGATATTACAACCATCGACTCAAAAGAATTCCTTGCTTTTCACGACCAAACACATATTCCTTATCACTCTCATATTAATATATTATTGTATGCACTTCGCCCTATACAATCAATCTACGTATCTCAAAAGAATGCGTTACTTTCGTCTCAACAAAAACGATATTCGATTCGTGAAATCATAGACCGTCGGTGGTGTAGTTAAGACCGATTAGGTTGGATCATTAATTCCCTCGAAGTAAAGTGATTAGATAAGATGTTGCATGAAATAGGTTAATTGATTAAGTTGGCACTAGCTAATCATGATTAAATATTGATTAGGTTGGTTAATCCACACTGTCTAGTTACAAAAGGTAGCAACTTTATTACAGATCGATTAGATTAGGCGACACTATAAATGTAGTGATCATGCTTAGGTAATTAATTATGTCCTAAATGGATTAATTAAACCATTTTAAATGCCATGCATATGCTAAAATTCCAAATCAACATTATTAAAATAAAAAGAGAAAATAAACATTAAAATTCTTCGATAACCTCAACGCATCCATTACTCTCACAAAACAAGAAAATTTGTCAACATGCATCTATTTTTCACTATATATAATTTGCATGAAAACTCAAGATCAAAAAAAGAAAGTTGGGATCAAAACAAGATCCAACGGCCGAGATGGAAAGACGCTCTCCTCCTAGATTTCCGGACATCGGCGAATGCGAATCCAACGGCCGAGAGGAGCACACCGTAGTCGCTGACATGGACGGGACGCTTCTGATTGGCCGGAGCTCGTTCCCCTATTTCGCCCTACTCGCATTCGAATTAGGAGGAGTGTTACGCCTCCTCTTCCTAGTCATAGCCTCTCCCTTAGCCGGCTTTCTCTACTACTTCATATCGGAATCGGCCGGAATTAGGGTTTTGATCTTCACGGCGTTTTTCGGGGCTAGGGTTTCGGACATCGAGTCCGTTGCACGGGCCGTGCTGCCCAAATTCTACTCCGGGGACGTCCATCCGGAGACGTGGCGGGTTTTCTCGTCGTGCGGGAGGAAATGCGTGCTCACGGCGAATCCGAGGGTCATGGTGGAGGCGTTCTTGAAGGAGTATTTGGGAGCGGATTTGGTTGTGGGGACGGAGATTTGTGAGTTTAGGGGGAGGGCTACCGGCTTTGTGGGGAGGCCGGGGGTTCTTGTTGGGGTTAATAAGGCCAACGCCTTGAAGAAAGTGATTGGTGAAGTGCCGGAGATTGGGATTGGGGATAGGAAGACTGATTTGCCATTCATGCAGCTCTGCAAGGTTAGTTAATTACGTGTGTTTCGTTATAGCTAGTTGATATTTCTCGATCCTATCGATTCGGATTCATTCCATCCACATCTCCCAATTTAGGGTATTTCCTTGAAAGTAATTTTATTATAAAATATACCTAGTGGTTGATACGGGGGTGCGTGTGGGGTGGCTGCACTGCAAATACATTTTTTATTTTATTTTTTTATGATTTCTTGAAAATTTAATATTTCGCCCTCGAAATTATATATCTATACTCAAAAATTAATTTTGCACTCCCGAATAATAAACCAAATGGTTGCCCCTTAATATACCACAAGCATGTAGCTTTTGGTGGATACAAGGGCGCAAGTAGGGGCTGCCGATGGAAAAATCTATTCTAGACCTGATCCACAACTTAAGTTGTGGTCCATAAAAAGACATGTCATTATTTAGCAATTTTAAATTCATATATACTCATACATCTTCCTTTTGCATCTTCCTTTTTCCTCTCATCGAACAACTTCCAATTGTATCTAAGTTTTGAATTTTTCTTGATATTTTTTCTCTCACACAAAACAGACCCATATCTGTTTATGTTTTTTTAATACAATCATTTAACAAATTAAATTTTTTCCACAAGTTTCTCCATGACTGAAGAAAACTGATTGTGGAAGCATTCTGCAAAAATAAGTTCAAATAATAGCAGAGAGAGGGTTTTGGTGAAAAAAAGATGACGTGTTTCTTCCATAGCTTAAGCTATGGACCCGGTCGAAGATAGATTTTTCCGCTGCCGACCCCTAAATTGTGCCGATTCAAAACTTTATAGTGTGTTATTTTAATAACTTAATATTTCGCCTTTTAAATTGTATATTCAACTTACCATTATTTAAAATTGTAAATTTTGCTCCTAGCGACAAACTCCTAAATTATGCCGATTCCCGACTTCTCTTAGTTTATTTTTTGGATAATTAATATATCACTTTCCAAATTGTATATTTGATATACTTTTATTTTGAAATGATAAATTTCGCGCTCAATTCATATTTTTATATGCTTGTTCAATTATTTTATATTCGGATAGAATTCATTTTTTTTAACAAAAGAAGTATTTTTTATTATTACAATTTTTAATTCCATTTTCTTTGACTAATTTAGCAATTTTGATTATTACTACAATAGGAGGGTTACTTTGTCCGGAGAAACGATTCGGTTCGGCCGGTCAGCACGGACAAGCTACTGAAGCCAGTCGTCTTCCACGACGGCCGCCTCGTTCAAAAGCCGAGCCCATTAATGGCCCTCCTAATCATCCTATGGATCCCCATAGGCTTCACTCTCGCCATCCTCCGCATCGCCGCCGGCGCCCTCCTCCCCATGCCGTTCGTCTACTACGCATTCCGCGCCCTCGGAGTTCGAGTCACCGTCAAAGGCACGCCGCCGCCGCCGCCGCAGAAGTCCTCCGGACAGACTGGGGTCCTCTTCATCTGCTCCCACCGCACCCTCCTCGACCCCATCTTCCTCTCCACCGCCCTCGGCCGCCCCATCCCCGCCGTCACCTACTCCCTCTCGCGGCTGTCGGAGATCATATCCCCGATCAAGACGGTCCGGCTGAACCGGGACCGGTTCAAGGACGCCGACATGATCAAGAAGTTACTGCAGGAGGGCGATTTGGTAATTTGTCCGGAGGGGACCACGTGCAGGGAGCCGTTCTTGTTACGCTTCTCCGCCCTATTCGCTGAACTTACCGACGAGCTCGTGCCGGTGGCGATGGCGAACCGGATGAGCATGTTTCACGGCACGACGGCGCGTGGGTGGAAGGGGATGGATCCGTTCTACTTCTTCATGAATCCGAGCCCGGCTTACGAGGTGACGTTCTTGAACAAGCTGCCGTACGAGCTGACGTGCGGCGGCGGGAAGTCGAGCCACGAGGTGGCGAATTATATACAGCGGGCGATCGCGGCGACGCTCTCGTACGAGTGTACGAGTTTTACGAGGAAGGATAAGTATCGGGCTTTGGCCGGGAACGATGGGACGGTGGCGGAGAAGCCGAGGATTGCGGCGGAGAAGGTTATGGGGTGTTAGCGGTTATTCGTGTTTGAATTTCATATTTTTGTGGTTTTTTGAATGTCGTAAGTTTGCATCTTTGTATTTATTTGAAAATGTCATGAAAGATGTGATCTTTAAGATTGAAAACATACGGTAGATAATACAAAATCTTGTCTGCATGAGTTTTCATTTTTATTTTAATGTTAAGATGGTAATAGCCTAATAGGAGATTGGTTTTCGTGTTTCAATCTCGTATTTCGTTGTTTTTTGGATATGAGTTTAAATTTAGGAAATTGATTCACGAGTTGCATCTTTAATTTATTTGAAAATGTCATAAAAGGTGTAATCTTTAAGAAAGATATGAGATTATATAGTTGATTCATCCAAAAATTTCTTGTCGGTAAATTAATCGAGGCCGAAAATATACATCGTTAATAATTCGTCGAATTAGCCGCCGGCAACAACTTACCAATCGATAATCCGTCAGTAATATTTACAAACAATGCTTAACCCAACATACGTATTCCATCGGTAAAATTTTCGGCAACAGAATATAATGGTATACTGACGTTTTCTGTATGTAAATCGCGAAAATTAGTGTAGTTGATTATAGGGTTATTCTCACATAAATGCACTAACTTTTTTAAAATTATCTTTTTACACACAAATTTTCAATTTAGCCCATAAATACACCAATTCTTAATTTGTTTCAAATTGCACACAAATAAAAAATCCGGCGAAATCAAAGCTGACATGGCTGCTGACATGTTGGTTAGTCATAATCGATCTTATTTGATTTTAAAAAAATACACAAACTCTTTACAATTTCCCTTTTTGTACATAATTTTAAATTTAATTTATTTTTGCGCACAATTAAAATTTAGATTTTTATTAATTAATACTTATTTCTAATAAAACTTTTATAATAAATGACCGAATTAAATTGAACAAACTGATTAAATACATTTGTAGAAACTTGTATTTAAGATTTTAAGATTTTGTTCAACTTAATTATTAAATTTTAAATTTTAAGAATTTTTTTAATTCTTTCTTTGTATTTAATCAGTTTGTTCAACTTAATTCGGCCATTCATTATAATTTTTTTATTAAATGAATATTAATTAAAAAAATAATTTTTTTAATTATGTTCAAAAAATAAATAAATTAAAGTTAATGTGCAAAAGGGAAACTATAAAGTGTTTATGTATTTTATTAAAAATCAAATAAAATCGATATGACTAACCCAATATGTCAGCAATCATGTCCCGTCCGAAAATGCCACGTCAACTTTGATTTTGCCAAATTTTTAATATATGTGCAATTTGAAATTTTGAAATTAATGCATAAATTTGTATATTTATGGACTAAATTAAAAGTTCATGTGAAAAAAAAGAATTTGTGAAAAAAATATGTATTTATCTCTCTTAATTTATACAATCCAGATTTCTAATTTGGTAATCAACTTAATGCATGAATTTATATTTTCATTATAATGGTAAGAAATCATGATTATTAAAATTTCATATTTTCTCCTTGAAAACATTAAATGTGTGAGCGTGACGCAATGTAAAATCCGGGAGGGCCCTTCTTGAATTTTAGCGCTCTTCAAGAATCCCACAAAAATTCTGCCTATTCAACCCCAAATAAACCTATAAATCTCAAGAAAGAACAGAAAAGATTCAAGATTTTCACCATTGATGGACCCAAGATTATTTCTTTTAATTTCTCTGTGTTTTCTTGTCCAATCCTCTCATGGGTATGCTCTTCTATCTTCAATTGCATGTCATTCTTGATTGTTTTTGAATGTGGATTCTCAGTTCTCACGGCTGATTTATTTCCTTTTTTTTTTTTGGGGGGGGGTTTGATTTTTAATCAGGAAAGAATCATTCTTAAAATTGAAAACTGATTCTTCTTCGACTGCGATTGATCCAACCCGGGTGACCCAAATTTCGTGGAATCCCAGGTTCTACCTCTAGTTCTTGTTGCCTTCTATATGATGTTTGTATGATTTTTATTTTTATTTTTTTTTAATATTTTCTTTGCTAAATTGTTTATATTTATGGATTTATCTTAATTTTGTAGTATTTTGCAGGGCCTTTTTGTACAGAGGCTTTTTGACTGACGAGGAGTGTGATCATCTCATTAATCTGGTTAGCCTATTTTCCTTTTCCTAATAAGGGAGTATTTTTCTTGTTTAATTGCATTCTGATTCTGCTATTGGGGTAATATTTCTATTGGCTTTGTGAATTATTGGTGTTTTATTTGGTGGGATTTGTGTTAGTAGGCTAAAGATAAGCTGGAGAAATCTATGGTAGCTGACAATGAGTCAGGCAAGAGTGTAGAGAGTGAAGTTCGGACGAGTTCTGGCATGTTCTTGACGAAGGGTCAGGTTCGTGTAATCGATAATTGTTCGCATTTAGATTCAAGAATTTAGTATCAATTAGTACATATAGTTATCTGTGTTACTGTATACATGATTGTGAATATGTTAAGTCTCTCTTATCATTTTGTTATAATGGAGTTCGTTTTCATGCCTCCGCGTTAGGCTTGAAGCAGTTCGTTCCGTTATTTAATTGAACTTCGAGAAAATGGTCTACTTTATGTTTTCTAGTATGCTTATGGATGTTTTAGAGTAGTCTCTTATCACTTTGTTATAATGGAGTTTGTTTTCATGCCTCCGTGTTAGGCTTGAAGCAGTTCGTTCCGTTATTTAATTGAACTTCGAGAAAATGGTCTACTTTATGCTTTCTAGTTTGCTTATGGATGTTTTAGAGACTTGTTGCATCAAAGCTTTTTTCGCTCGTCTTTTGAACTATGCAATTTGGTGCGATTTTTGTTCTTACCAAGCCTCGATTTGTTAGCTTGAGCAATGCAAAATCGTCTTGTTTGGTGTGATTATTGTTTTTTCCGACATTGTTAGGCATTTTCGTTATTCATTTGGAATTGGGATTTCTCATACCAATTCGTTCGCTTCGATAACTTATGTGGACTTCCAACCCTTGTTATGCTATACTTCTTGATATGATTATTTCCATAATACAACCGGAATGTCGGACACCAATTAAAGGAGAGGATAACACAAAAGAAGGAAAAGGTTGTTAAGCATGGTCTTGATTCTTGAACCTAAATCTCAAGCTAAACTTTATTTTAGTATACAGTTAAACCTCGATAAAGTAATAACCTTGAGACCGAGAAAAAATATTCATTTAACGAGATTATTACTTTATCGAACATTATTTTAGTGCATTGACTCATATCGGGACCGGAAGAAATTATTATCTTAGCGAGATTATTACTTTATCAAATATTACTTTATCGAGGTTTAACTGTAGTTACTATAGTTATAGTTGTTTATATTCAAAACTTTCATTTACGACTGTGGGAAATTGAAATCTAAATTCAATTCAAGTTTAATGTAGTTTCCAATAGCTTCTGATTATGCATGTGGATTTCTTATTCATGAAGGATGAAATAGTAGCCGGTGTCGAGCAGAGAATTGCTGCATGGACATTCCTCCCTGTAGGTAATATTATCACCTTCTTTATTATACTCTGCATTTCTTCATCCAATCAAGAACTAACTTTTGTTATGTAGAGAATGGGGAGGCTATGCAGATTCTACATTACGAGAATGGCCAAAAGTACGAGCCACATTTCGATTTCTTCCATGACAAGGCTAATCTAGAGATAGGGGGGCACCGTGTTGCTACCGTGCTCATGTATTTGTCGGATGTGGCGAAGGGCGGAGAAACCGTATTCCCTAACTCCGAGGTGAGTTTGCTCTTCTCGGGTTCGCTTTTTTCTCTGTTTTTTCTTCCTATAAAATCTTAATCTTGATCTTATCTCACTTTTGCAGATCAAAAATAAACAGCCAAAGGGGGAGGACTGGTCGGACTGCGCCAAACAAGGCTATTCTGGTAAGCTTGTTCTAACAAGGCTATTATTACTGAAGAAGTTGCCTTTTGAGAAAATGAAAAGCTAAAAATTGTGATTTCATCTTATAATCTTGTAAAAATTTGATCTTTCTCACTCTCCCACTTCACCCATCACTCACTTTTGTAAAATGAAAAGCTAAAAATCGTGATTTCGTCTCATGATCTCGTAAAAGATTCAATCTTTTCACTCTCCCACTTCACCCATCACTCATTTTTACTCCTCAATCACTTCAAATTTGGTAACAAACTTAGTTTCTTGATTTCTCTTCTTGGGACAGTGAAACCCATGAAGGGCGATGCTCTACTGTTCTTCAGCCTCCGCCCGGATGCAACTACTGATGAAACAAGCTTGCACGGGAGCTGCCCCGTGATCGAAGGCGAGAAGTGGTCTGCAACCAAGTGGATTCATGTGAGGTCCTTTGATGCTAATAAACCAGCTAGGAAGAGGAGCAGTGATTGTGTAGACGAGGATCCGAGCTGCGCGGCGTGGGCCCTACGAGGGGAGTGCGAGAAGAATCCTCGGTACATGGTTGGGACAGAGAATGCTGCTGGTTATTGTAGGAAGAGCTGCAAGGTTTGCTCCTCTTAGTACATGAGAGAAACAGTGTAGTGCTAATAGCTGATTGTTTGAGCAATTTATTGATCCATATATCAATGCCTTCAAATTTATTTCAAAAGGAATGAGTAATGCGTAGAGTTGTCAAAATTGATTCGAAATGGCTTGGTTTGTCCGTAATTAGGGCCGAGCCGGTCCGGACACATTGGGCTTTAGTGACCCGACAGACCGATTGGGCCTTGGGCCATAAAAACTCAATATCAGTTCCACTAGAAAAGACACATTTCTTTTGGACGCGAGAATCAAGAAAATGGTGTTATATAGTGTAGATTGTTTGATTTCTTAGTAGTTAAATGTGGTCCGCACATTTTTTGTGCTTTTAGTAAATGTGTCATTTATAGTGAGACGTTCTAATATGAAAAACATGTCGTTTCTAGTAGGACAGAGTGTTATACTTTTACTAGATCAAGGTGTGATTCGATGACACTTGAAGGGGCTGATCCAAGCAATCCGGATCCGCTGTCCCACTTTCTTGTGTCCCACTCACATTTTAACTGTAAGCACTTAGGTGCTTACGATAACGCCAAAATTCAAATCGTAAGTAGCTAAATACTTACAGTTAAAAATGACAGTGGGACAAAAAAAATGGGACAGAAGATCATGTGGGTGATCCAAGGGGTGCGTCTGGTGCGGTCCCCCCCTCTGGAAATTTTTGTATTTCGCCCTCTCGAAATCTTTACTTCGCCCCGTTTTTATCGAATTTAAAAATTTCGGCCCCTTTCTCGTAATTATAGATCCGCCCCAACTTGAAGGGTTGGGTTGAGTTGGGTTTTCGAAAGCCAGATTCTATTTCAAATTTTTGTAAGATTTGAAATAGAAGATCTCGTGTTTTTTACAACCTTCACAATCTGATAATGAATCTCTAGAAGAGTACTAACCCCAAGAAAATAAAGTCGGAAAATTTAAACTGGGGAAAATTATTGGAGCCTAACTTGTTTGTCTCTCTCTCTCACACACACACGCACATGTACAGAGAGGGAGGGAGGGATTGCATGCTGCATTTTTCATATCATGTCAAACAGTACTCTTTCCCCTTTCTGATTCATTAGACAAAGCTCATGCAATTGTTGTCAATTCTATACAGTTGCATGCAGTTCATGCTCCTCCACTTGTTAAATGCATTACCCCCCTTCAAAATTCTCCATTCCTTCAAACAACATCATCATTAACTACATCAGTCTCCTCTACACATTCTTCTTTCTTCTTACGATGGGGAGGCCGCCTTGCTGCGACAAAGCCAACGTCAAGAGAGGGCCGTGGACGAAGGAAGAAGACGCGAAGATCCTCGCACATGTAGCCAGCCATGGAATAGGCAACTGGACCTTAGTCCCTCAGAAAGCAGGTGCATAACTACACTTGATTTTTTCTTGTCTTTTTTCATGCTTTCCATTACAAATCTTTGTCTGTTTTAGGCCTCAACAGATGTGGGAAGAGCTGCAGATTAAGATGGACTAATTACCTCCGCCCTGATCTCAAACACGATGGCTTCACACAAGAGGAAGAAGAATGCATTCTTGAAATGCACAGAACTATCGGCAGCAGGTAGACATAAATTCAGACAAAATTTTAAGGTTTCTTTGCAGAATCATACAAAAACTAACATTTGGGTTTCATTTAGATGGTCTTTGATAGCTAGAAGGCTACCGGGGCGAACAGACAACGACGTCAAGAACTACTGGAACACGAAGCTAAAGAAGAAGCTGATCAAGATGGGGATCGATCCGATCACACACAAGCCTTTCTCCCAGCTCTTTAGTGAGTACGGACAGATCAGCGGATCGAACGTAAACCCTTTTGTCCGAAACCCGATCGGCCTTCGGGTTCAAGAAAACAACGCTCGGAAAATCGGCCACTTTGTTATGAATCAAGAAGATTTTCAGGAACCGTGTTTGTTCAATGAGGCCTCTTATGATGGGAGTGATGCGATGCGCTTCGGGTGCGGATTATCGTGCTCGTTTGAGGGCTCTCGAGAGGCGTTTACGGGCGATGAGTATATTTTGGGAGGGCCCGAAATGGAGGGAAGGAATGAGTTTAGTGGAGTGAAGGGAGATGGAGATGGAGATGGGAGTGGGGATTCTGGTAAGATTGTTGAAAGTTGTTTTTATGGGAGTGGGGATTCTGGTAAGAATACATTTGTGGAAGAGATTTTGGCACGTGACATGGAGATGAGGATTCAGTTTCCTGAGTTTTGTAGTGAAAACTATGATTACTGATGTGATGAGAAGAGGGAAGTTGTTTGTCTGATTATTAGTGTCTAGTTTATAGCATGAATTGTGATGAAGGAGATTGATGTGTTTCTTTGTTTCTTGTTCTTGTCGTCATCGTAAAACAAGACTCCTTAAAATAGGAAATAAGAAGCAATCTACACTCTTCATCTTATTAGTTGACGACTTGGATCGAATATGCTCTGAAATATTCATTATGCATATTCTTTATATGATTTATACATAAGGACAAAAATGTAAAAGTTACAAGATTTATGCATAAAATAAATAAGGAATGTGTATACATAAAACATATAAAGAATATGCATACTTCATATATTCATGTATAACTTTGTCTTCCTACAGGGCGTATACCCTCCAGTCATGCGTATAATATTTATGGTAAAGATAAAAGAGTGGTGTGAATTGAAAACGTCTAGAGTGCCTAAATATTAGAAATACATTTTATACACATTTTTACGTATTAAATATATGAAGTGGACCATGTCAGATAAGTCTTGTATTAGAGATATGAAATTGAAGGGGGGAGAGAATTTTTTTTTAAAAAAAATTACAATAGACAAAAAAAACTCAAAAACTAAAAAAAAAAAAAGAAACTTTTTTATACTTGCTCCGTCCTATTGAATTTGTTTCATTTCTTTTCGGCATGTACTATAAGGAGAGTTGTTAGTAAAGTAATGAGTTCCCTAAAATGAATGAGGCAATTCGAAAAGGAAAGTGCGAATAGATGAACGGGAGGGAGTTAGAAAGAAGAGAAATAAAGTGACTAGTTTATTCCCATCTTGCTATGAATATGGTGTAGCCCAATAATTGAAGGGCCCAAATTAAAGCCCAATAATTGAAAGGCCCGAATGAAAGCCCAATAGTTGAAAGGGCCCGAATGAAAGCCCAAACTGACGTTTAATGCTGTGAAATTTGATACTACTAATTCTTGCTTGATTCGTTATCACTTCACTCATCAGCGAAGCTAGAAACAGAGAAAAAAATGGCGATTATGCAAACTCCGCTGCACATTGCAAGAATTGATTTCCTCCACCCTAACCCGTATCTCATCAGCATGCCGCTGAAACCCACGCGCATCTCCGGCCGCCGTCCTCCGGTCATTACTTTCTCTCAGAGTAAGTCCCTGCAAATTTCCATAACATTGCATTTTTTTTTTAATTTTTTAATTTCTTAAGAGAGAGGAAAAAAGAAAGCAGCTTTTAAAGCCCCATTCAATTGAATTTCAGAACCCAGAGACGGAATTGTTGATAGAGATAAGAAAAGAGAGTTTATCGAGCGGTTCGGAATTAACCCCGATGATTACTTGCCCAAGCCCTCTCGAAAGGTATTTTTTTTTTTTTTTGGAATTATTATTATCATTGTGTTTCTCTTAGTTGTGTGTGATAAGTTTGATTGTCTTGGATGGGAATTTGTGTTTCTTAGTATGTGTCTTTTTTGTGTTACAGTTAAAGAGGAGAAAAGGGCATGGAGATTCAGAAGTGAAGACTATTACACCAGTAGAGGAGCCTAAGCCACCAAGAGAGACACACAAATTACTTCAGGTTTGGATTGTTTTGCAGTTTCCACTTTGTTTGCTAAATTGGAATTAGAATTAGAATTAGAGTTAATTTGGGATTAGAATTAGAGTTAGTTTTGTTCTTTTGGAATTAGAATTAGGGCTAGTTTTATTCAAGTTGTTCAAGTAGGGAAGATTTTGATTTGTTGTCTGGTTCTGCAGACTAAGTTCATAGCTTTGATTTATAGAGCTGGTAGTGAGTCGATATTCTTAGAGCCGAAATTGCTTAAGATTCTGAATTAATTTGGACTATAAGCAGTTCAAATGTGATCTCTAAAGCAATCCTAATTATTACAATTATCTGTCTACAAGATTAGGGTTTTTGTTGGATTTAAGAAGGATTTGATGTAGAACTCAATGACTGTTTAGGTTCTTGGAGGAAGTGCTCGAAGGAAAAAATTGCTCTCTCCTAAGAGTATGGATGTTCGGCCTATGATGGAAGTCGTAAAGGGAGCAGCTTTTTCGATTATACAGGTGGGTTTTTCTTGGTTTTTTATTTCAATCTGACCCGTGTGAGTTTCTTTTAAATTGCTTCACTTAGTATATATTTGCTAATGATCGAACTTTTGTAAGATAGGCAGCGGGTGGGAGTCCTCAGTCTCTAAGGCCCGGTCGTTGGCTAGACTTGTACAGTGGCACAGGGTCGGTTGGTATCGAAGCCATCAGCAGAGGATGCTCTCAGGTTCAACCGTACATGATTAGTTGATTACTAATCGGCTTTTGGTTTCTAATTGAGTTTTTTTGAAGCTACGGGTAGATATTGAGTTTTGATTTCTTTAAATAATGTGAGGCGAAATTTCTGGGTTTTTTTAGGCTCACTTTGTGGAGATGGACCCTTGGGTTATCTCGGATGTGCTGAAACCTAATTTGGAATCGACCGGATTTCTTGAGGCTTCGGTTATACATACTGCCCGCGTTGAGACATTCTTGAAAGACGCAGAAAGATACATAGGTAAATCTATTCTTTCTTTGGGATTTGTCATCTCAGAATCAGTGTATACTCCCTCCAATTCTTTTTAAATGTCGTTTTATGCTTTCGAAATCTTTGCAATTTATGTGACGTTTTCGCTTTCTATACCTTATATACCGTTATAAATTCTTTAATGTCTATGTGTTGCCAGTATTAAAAAATAAACTTTGAAATTCATTTCATCATTATCCCATTAAAAATTAATTAGGGTTAATTTAGGAATAATTTATGTTTATTAATTAGTGGGAAAAAGCATAAAACGTCATTTAAAATGAATAGGAGGAAGTAATTATTACATGTCTTCAAGATTATACATAGAAAGCACTTTACTTCTTTAGTTGAAGAACCTAAGAAGCACGGATACGTTTGTCTTGGCAGCGTATCCGTATCCAAGACGTTTCCGACACGGATACGGTTGGGATACGGCTGGAAACGTTTCCTAAACGTATTGTATTTTCCTATTTCTTTGTAAATGATTTTTAATTTTAGGAAACGTGTGAAAAACTTTTTAGTTTATTTTTTATTTCTTTAGCCTCCATTTACAGATTTCAGTGGTGGTTTGGGAACTTGGGCTAATTAATTTAATATTATTATGATCTTGATAAAATTAGTTAATTAAATGTAATGGGAAGGTAGTGGGTTGATTATGAAATTAACTAATTAAATGTAAAATAAATTATATTATATTATTAAAATAATTTTAAAAAAAAACGTATCCTAAACGTATCCGTATCATGCTTTTTTGAACAATGGCGTATCCTAATGTATCCGTATCCCCGTATCCGTTTCCGTGCTTCTTAGTGAAGAACTCCTAATGATCATGGTTTTAATACTATAGTAGTGTTCAGCTTAGACGGAGAGATATTTCTAAAGATCTTAGTACGAAATGCAAATTAAATGAATTTTTTTCGTTTGGAACTTCTCTATAAACCGTACAAACTATTTTAGTTAAGAATTAGCTATGAATTTGTCGACTAGGGATTCTTATATATCGGCATCTGATTGCTGCAGGGAAAGACAGGATATTTGATTATATAAGTGTTACTCCTCCGTACATGCTAGTAGATTATGCAATTCTAATGGACCAAATTTCGAATTCACCCGTTTTTGGTCCGAATACCTTCATAGTAAGTTTTCCGCACGTCTTTTACTGGATTTCATTTCTTTCTCCTTCTCCTTAATTTTCCCATCTCATTTCTCCAGGTAGTTGAGTATCCTTTGAGAACGGACATGCTCGATTCGTATGCATGCTTGGTAAAGGTAACCGAAATCACATCCAACTACTCTCCTTTGCTTCATCTAAAATCCTTTATTTAACCACGTATGTTATCTAATGAAATGCAGATAGCTGATCGGAGGTTTGGACGGACGCACCTAGCGATATACGGACCGGAGTGGGCACAAAAGAAGAGTAAAATTGATTAATTATCACGATTACACATACGGACAGAACTGGAAAGTTTACGGTTAGAAATTCGTATGCAATGCAAATTCAGATTAATATGATCAGATTCAAGCCAAATTTAGCTGAAACATTTGATTATTCTGTAATTTTGATTTTGTCAATTGTTGTAGTGTATGTAACTGCTCTTGTATATAAGCCTTTAAGTTTGAGCTATGGATTTATCAAAATCTTGGACTTGGATTCTTTTTCATAATTTCATTACTAACCCCTATATGATTCTTTGAGTATGATTGCAGGAACACTTTAATCCTGAGATAGCAACAGAAAGCAGACGTACGATGCACGAAAACTCGGAATATGCAGTCACACTTTCGAATCCAAGGTGCAGATTCTTGAACTCGAACTTTCATGTTAGTTCTGATTCTCTGCTCAAGGGATATGAAACTGAACTCTATATCTATGCATGATTCTTGAATTGTCGCATTTATTGAAGCTTTTCTTGCAGAAACTTATGCTTATAATCTGTGATTCTTTGCTGAAATTGCGGCTAAATATGATTATTCTTGATTGCGAAATTGCTCAACCTCCTTGATGTTTTGAAATTGCTTTGGGATCTTTTTTGAATTGATAAAGAAAGCTTGAGGTTGTAGATTTTACTTTTTTGGACCACATAGATGAGGATGACCCTTATCTACACAAAATTTCATATTAAGTACTCCCTCCGTCCCGTTTGAAACGATATATTTCTTTTCGGTGCGAGAATTAAGATAGTAGATGATAAAGTATGAGGGAGAAGTAGATAATAAAGTAAGAGGGAGAAGAAGAGTGAGATAGTAAGAGAGTAGATAATAAAGAATAAGAGAGAAAGTGATTGATATAACGAAAGTAGATGATAGAGTATGATAGATAAATGATAAGTAGGACAGAAGATTATAATTTTCTTGGAAAATTATTTCCTTTTTCGAAAACGGGACGTCCCGAAAAACGGGTCCTTTCAAATGGGATGGAGGAAGTAGTCAAATTTATAAGAAATAGATACTCCCTCCGTCCCACTCAGCTTGCAACATTTTTCTTTTCGGGATGTCCCACTCATTTTGTAACGTTTCCTTAAATAGAAAAAAATGAGTAGACCACAATCATCCCAAACAAGTGGACCCCATTATCTTTTACTTTACACAACTATTTTACACATTTATCTCACTATCTTAAACTTTACACTTTTAGCTTACTCATTCATTGCTATTAATTAATCAAGAATGTGGCACAAAACTCAAAGCCCCCTTAGACTGTGGAAAACCTCAAGAATTAGGAGTGGAAAGAGAGAGAGAGAGAGAGAGAGAGAGAGAGAGAGAGAGAGAGAGAGGAGAGAGAGGGGTCCCATAAAACTACACCACGCCAAAAATAAAAGTGCAAGTTACGGTGTGGACCAATGAACACAAAGCTATTGAGAGTCCTCCAACTTTAACAGTACACAAACTACAACATAATATTAACCTTAAAAACTCACACTAACTTCACCTTCTTCTCTGGTAAGAAAAAGAAAAAAAAAAAATCTCCTTACCCTCTTCTCAACTTGCCTAAGCTTCTTCATCATCGCGTGTTCGACCTCGACCTCAATCATAATGAACGCGACTTCTTTCGCATTCGCCTAAGTAGAAGCAGTCCATTTTCGATGATGATGGGTTGTCGAAGAAAGGTTGCTTTGTCAATGAGCTTTCTCTGGTTCTTGCTTCTTGTAGTGAGTTTAAGTGAGTGGAGTTTTAGGACAAGGGATGTTATTACAGTCCCATCAACCAGATTCTTGAAAACAATGCAGACTCAGAAGAAGAATGGGATTCATCAAACTCTCAACCTTAATTTTGTCAGCAAGAGAAGAGTTCCCAATGGCCCTGATCCCATTCACAACAGGTATGTGAAAAAAATTCAAGAGAGAGAGTGGCAGAGAGAGAGAGAGAGAATATTTTCGTGAGAATTTCAACCTCAAATTTTGCTTCTATTTTCCCTTATTTGCAGAAGAGTAGGGAATACAAGACTACCACCAACATGAGGGATGAAGTTTAAAGTGAAACTGTATTTCTCTGAAATTTAAATTTATGTTATTTAAGTTATGAATATATAAATCTATGATATAATATTCAGATTGTTTTTTAAGGATAACATGTTTTCAAAAATTTGTAAACCGCCCTTGTTTGAATCTGCAACCAGCATTTCGCTACTAATCGGTATAGTTCGGTATACTGCATGTACCGAAACTTTGGTATACAACGATATACCGCGGTATGAAAAAATGATACCGTATCAAAAATTATGGTATATCGAAAATTCGGTATTTTCGATATTGTTTTGGAATGGACATCTTACATGAGGGACGAAGTTTGAAGTGGTACTCCATTCCTCTGAAATTTGAAGTAGGAAGAGAATCTTACAATGTTGTATTATACATATATTTGTGATGAAATCTTGAATTCATGTACGGGTGGTGATGAACTCCATTTCTGGTAAAGTCTCCATACATGGAAGCTTTTGTTGTGCAATTATGGTGTGGGATAGTACACAACTTTCTCTCACTACATTTGGCTTATCTTCCCTCTCTGCTCACACAAAGATTCTTGAAATTTTCTTTGCATGTTAAAAGATCACATAACTCTGTATTCTATGTCGTGTTTCAATCTCGTATTTGAGTTTTGCTCCATGGGCTTGTACTAAAACATGTGATGTCAAAAAAGTGCATAATCATGAAATTGAGCAACATTTTTTGAGGTAGCATGCTTATGCAAATAAAGATGTTATTCTCCATAGCTTATGTTTTAAGATATCTGGTCTTGCCCTAATGAAAAGTTGTCGGAGAGGGTTAATTAAAGGGGCTCTTCTTTCTAGATTTTTTTAAAAAATATTTTTGGAGCCTTAAATGTTGCTAACATGGCTTTATTATGTCTAACAAATGCCTGAAATATAGGCTATTATTACATTATATTATACAATTAAACCTCAATAAAATAATATTCGATAAAGTAATAATCTCGCTAAGATAATAATTTATTTCAGTCTTGATATGGATCAATGCACTAAAATAATGTTCGATAAAGTAATAACCTCGTTAAATGAATATTTTTTTTCGGTCACAAGATTATTATTTTTTTGAGGTTTAAGTGTATGTGTAAATTATAATGTTAAACTTTTCGGTGTTTAATTCGTGTCATCAATAAAATACTTCATCCGTCCCTATTTTATTTGCTCATTTATTTTTCCACAATATAGATAAATGTTGATATTGTACTTTGAGCAAATTAAGATAAATTACAAAAAAATTAAATGACATAATTATGTTTATTATGATAAAGTTGGATTAAACAATCGTTTTCTATATTATCACATTATGTATATTATTTATTTAAATTGACCTAAACGAAAATTGAAAACTAGATTAATCACTTGCTCGGGAATGAGAATATCAACTATATTACATACATGTATTATTATCACATTAAGCATATTTAGTAAAGTTAGTGTAAAATATTTAATAGGCACAAAAAATATGTTAATACACATTTAATAGGCACCACAAATTAGAGACAATTGATCCGATATATTACTCCTTCCGTCCCATTTAACATGACACATTTATTTTCGGCGTAGGGATTAAAAAAGTGGATGATAAAGTATGAGAGATGAATAAATGATGAAGTAAGATGGAGAAGATAAATGAGTTTCTGATAGTTTCTGATAGAGTAAATGATAAAGTAAGAGAGAGAGAGAAATGATCAATACTACAAATATATATACCAATTCTTGACAAGCAAAATGATCACAGATATAAATAACCAAACAAATTTTGTCAAGAATCTGCCATACCTTCCTCCTCTCGAATCAAAGGGACCTCAAAGGCTGCTCTTGCTTCGCGAACAAGAGCGGAAACTCGTCGTATTGCTCGGAGAAACCGTGCTCCTCCGCCATCCCTTTCAAAGCTTCATACACTTGAAACATAGAGGATCTCTCCTTAGGGTGAGCCACCACACAACTGCAAGCAATCTTCAAGAATCTCACTATCTCCTCATCATTCCCCTTCCCACAAAGCTCCTTATCAATGGCGTCTTTGATCCGGCCCGAACCCGAAAGCTGCCTCACCCAATCCACTAAATTGCCTTTAGATACCTCCTCAAGTGTACTATCATCAAGAGGCTTCTTCCCAGTTGCTAATTCAAGAAGAACAACTCCAAATCCGTACGTATCGCCCTTAAGAGAGGCCACCATTGTGGTTGAATACTCGGGAGCAACGTATCCGATCTCACCTAAATCCCCGTACACGAAGCTACTCTCGTTAGTTTCAGAGGAGCTCAAGAGACGAGCTAGTCCGAAGTCCATTATCCGAGCGTCGTTATCCTCATCAAGCATGACCACGTTTGAGCTTATGTTTTGATGCAAGATTGGAGGGTGGCAGCCATGGTGGAGCCAAGCAAGCCCTCTTGCAGCTCCTAAAGCAATTCCAAACCTAGCAGTCCAATCCAAATCCCCACCGTTGATACTCAACATTGATCCAAGCGTCCCATTTGATAAATGCTTGTAAACCAGAAGCTTCTCATCTTCAACCAAGCAGAAACCCAAGAGTGGAACCAAATTTGGATGCCTTAACTGCCCCAATCTGTTCATCTCCAATCTAAACTGTTTCTCCCCCATTTTACACTCAATCAATCTCTTGATTGCTAGAGCAGAGCCATCCGGTAATACGGCCTTATACGTCGTCCCCGTTCTGCTCGGAACGATGACGTTTTCCCTGCTGAAGTTGTTGGTAGCAGCCAACAAATCCACCACTTTCACCTTCACCAGAGGCTTCTGAAACAATGTCACTTGTGTAAGCCTATGAGCCTTCAAAATCTCCGCCCAATCGTCTCTCCTTCCAACGCCATACCCTCGCTTGCTCCTCTTGCTCGGTCGCGCGAAATACCACCACCAGAGACCGAACCCTAGCACCAGCGACGCCGCCGCGCCGAAAACCCCCGCCGCGATGATGATTGCCAGGTTCCGCTTGCTCAATCCGCCGCATTTCCCCAACGGACCGCCGCAGAGCCCCTTGTTTCCGGAGTAATCGACGTCGAATTTGTAGCCGAACGACGGCACGGTGCCGGATAATTCGTTGTTCGCGACGTTGAACTCTTTCAATCTGCCTAAGCTAGATAATTGATACGGGATGCTACCGGAGAGGTGATTATCGCTCAAAACCAAAAGGTTCAAGTACGTGCATTTGGCGAGATTGCCGGGGATTTCGCCGGTCAAATTGTTCCGCGATAAATCGAGAGTGGTCAAATACGGCAGCCAAGTGCATATTTCCGCAGGGATCGAACCGGAGAGAGAATTACCGGACAATTTTAGGGCTTGCAGACTGTGGCAGAGCTGGAGCGAATCCGGAATACTCCCGGAGAGATCGGAATCCGGAAGCTCCAAACTGAATACCTTATTCTCCTGCTGGTTCCAGCACGAGACTCCGAGGAAGTTGCAGACGGCGCCGGCCGAAGTGTTGGAGAAATCCCACGATCCGAGCTTGCCGTCGGGGTCGGTCAACGAGTTCTTGACTTCGCGCAGACAGTTGAAGTCGTCTTCCGCCGATGAGAGAGAGACCAGCAGCAGGGATAGCAGAAGCAATCCGCTTCCGAGGAGACGACGATTCATGCTTGTGTGGGTGTGAAATTTGGCGAGGTTAATTGAGATGCATATTTTCTCTCTCTAAAAGCTTTGTTTTCTGGGTTTGCTGGAATTGAATCATTGCGCCAGTGCGGTGTGATAATTGCAGTGTTTTTTACTTCACATTTTTCGGGGTGTGGGGGTTGGGGATGGGGTGGGTGGGTGGGGGTAGGTGAAATTGAATTTTCATTTCTCTTCGTAAATTATTCTCCTTTGACCGAAATGGATACGACGACTTTATGCTTTTATAAATATTCGTCTTTAACAACCCGTCATTCATGATTAGTCTAGGCCCAGGTTTGGAATAACTTATAAATAATTTATTTTAATTTATTTTAAATAATAAATTATTTTATACGAATCTGAAAAAATTTATCAAAATAACTTATTTTAAATAATAAGTTACTTTAACTTATTTTCATAAATTAATATTATTAACTTATGGCAATTTATAAATAACTTTTAAGAAGATTCGCATATCAAATCCCAACAATTATATTTTTATTAATTTTATTTTTTTGCCTATATAAGTTATTATTCTTGTGCGTATCCAAACACGATTAACTTATTAAATTTAAATACTTATACCATAAATCTTTATAGAATAAGTTCTTTTGTCATAAGTCCTTGATTAAGTTATTTTTCCAAACGAGGCCCT
The DNA here is from genome assembly GCA_028984105.1 of Lavandula angustifolia. NCBI lineage: Eukaryota > Viridiplantae > Streptophyta > Magnoliopsida > Lamiales > Lamiaceae > Lavandula > Lavandula angustifolia. Next base: position 35,064,301 of record CM054807.1, read on the forward strand.
AGTCTTGATTTATAAGTTGATATTATTCAGCATCGATATAATATAATGAATGGGTCTTCTATACACACACATATATATATATATATATATGTGTATTACACACATATATATATATATATATATATATATGAGTATAACGAACTAAGATGGTGACAAATCTACTATTTATTTCATTCTTTGGGAATATTGACCACTTGAAAGCATATTCAACGTTCAAACTCGAAAGGCTTTGTGCTCGAATTTTCATTTAAAAAGTATTAAAATCTCGTCTTTTATTCTTGTATCGATCGATGAATAGAAAAGTTTCGGTGTGAATATTTTCTTATTTGAATTGGAATATTTGGTGGGGGAGAAAAGAGGGACTTGATTTGTCACTTACCATAGTTTATTTAGTGGTTTTTGTACGCTAAGTAGTTGTTACAATTGGAATGATTTAGTTTGTTAATTATTGCTACCTCCGTCCCAAAAAATTTATCCATTTTTTTCCAACATTATTTTTAAACAGAGTGATTAGTATGTGAAAAGTTATGTAAAATTGTATGTCCCATAAAAAAATTTTATAATAATTAACTAGAAGAAAATAATAATTTTGCGACGGTGATGGTATTTATTTAAGCTAAACAAAATAAACAATAACTAATTGTTGCGTTTGACCTGCAAAGCGGAAGGATGGACAATATGGTTTAGGATCCCGTTTGGAAAAAAAACTTAAATAAATATTTATGATATAAGTGCTTATGTTATAAGCACTTAAAGTGAATAAGCTGTTGCTTTTGGATATATTTATATATAAACACTTAATTAAAAAATAATAATAATAATTTTGATATGAGAATCTATTTTTCATAAGCTTTTTTCAGCTTATTTTCATAACCTAATCCTATCAGCTTATGAAAATAAGCTAAAAACAGTTTATTTTTTAAGAATAAATTGTTTTAATAAGTTATTCCAAACGTGTGTACAAATACTTATTTTTTAGAATATGATGAAATAAATTATTGAAAAGCTCATCCAAACGAGGCCCTAAGTATAGTAATAATTTTGTAAAGTTGCTAATTAAATGTTGAATATTGAATATTTATTTATATGATTTCATATAATAATTAATAACAAATTATTTATAAGAATTTCATGACGTTATCCTAACTATTAAGCTGTGAAAATGAGTCCGAAATTAGTGGTTGGGCCATGGGAGATAGTCTTCGGCCTTTTAGTTAGCAGATTGGTCAAAAAAGAAATAAATAATTGATTGACGTCTACCAAGAATGAATATACATTTATTTAATTATATATATTTATGTTTTTATGAGTCTTGATCGTGTATACATGAATCAACATAGAAATGACACACACATTTACTTGCGCCTTCATCTCGAAAAAATAATAAAGAATTTTACCGGTACATTGTCCGAATCACGTAAAAATTGTTCGTTTCTAATTTTGCCACCCTCTCTCCCGAAAATCTATAAAAGAAAAAATGAATTCCGAAATTCCACATTGCGCTCACCTTTCTCCCCAAAACTCGGCTCCAGATCACCTGTCCCACTTACGGTGTCCCAACAACAAAACGACGTCGTTTTGTGGCTTAGTAAAAAAAAAAGGGATAAATACAATAAACCCCCTCAACTATTCAAGTTTTTCATTTTGCCCCCTGAACTATAAAAAGTTGCATTTTGCCCCTTCAACTATTGAATACGTTGCGGGCGAGCAACATTCCGGCCAAAATTCCGGCCATACATACAAATTCAAGTATTTAAGGAGAAAATCTCTAAGGGTGAAATTCACGAAATTTGACGACTTGTTACAACCAATATTTTACATGCACACTTTGAATTTGGTGATAAAGGAGGAAGCAAAATAGGACCCTTAGCCCGTAACGACCATGGCGATGATCACACTAGATGTTGTATTACTTTAATTTCTTAGCTACATATACTCGGAAAAAGAACGAGAGGAGAGACATAGAAGAGGGAGAGAGAAAACCCTAGCCGTGATATATACTATAAATTCTTGAAATATAGTTTATGGTGTTTTCATGTGATTATTCTTAAATTTGTTTGTAGCCGGAATGTTGTTCTCTACAACGAATTTAATAATTGAGGGGGCAAAGTGCAACGAATTCAACAATTAAGGAGGCAAAATGCAACTTTTAATAATTCAGGGGGCAAAATGAAAAACTTTGATAGTTGAGGGGGTTTAGTGTATTTATCCAAAAAAAAAAAAGGTGAAACGACGTCGTTTTATTGCTGGGACACCGTAAGTGGGGCAGGTGATCTGGTCCCCCAAAACTCTAAATTAGATTTTTTTTTTCTTCTCTTAATTATGAACCCCGTCCCTATATACATAAACAGACACGAACATAAAGTTGGCAAAGAAAGTTTTAAAGGAAGAAAATGCTGGTAATGAAGATGGTGGAAATGTGGGGCCCGGTTTAGTAGCATCGGCGTGCATTTATGTCCTCCACCCGACCAAGCCTTCCACCTGTTCCATATTAACGCAGCTTTTTTATTCAGACAAATATTGCATTATTGTCGAGATGTAACGCAAACCATTCCATTTCATCACCATTATAACAACAATTGACTAATCAAATACGATTAAACTAAAATAAACGTCAGACTGGTGCTGTAAACGAGTCGAGCTTTATTTGAATAATTCGGGCTCGAATTCGATAAAGCTCAGTTCGAATTTGAAAGTTTCGAGCTCGAGCTCAAGCTTCATTTTATATTCCTCAATTTTTTCGAGCCGAACTCGACTCGAAAGCTTGCAAGCTCGGCTCGATTAAATTATATTATTAAATAATAGTAATAATATTTATTTATTTATTTGAAAAAAAAATATAAAATTATAATTTTTTTAAAAAATACAAAAATTATCAAGCTTTCGAGCCGAATTCGAATATTATAACTACTTATCGAATCGAGCTCGAGCACGTATTATTATAATTATTATTTTTTATTTTTTATTAGTGTTTATTGTTTGTATGCAATGATAAGGTTGTTTCTACTTATGCTGCAACTGCACAGTCTGCACAGCTATGTCTTCTTGTCCCTCCCCCTCTCTCTCCTCACTCTCTCACTCTCTCACTCTCTCCCTCATCTGATCATTACAACTCCTTCATGCCAAACTCTTTGCTACAGCATAAAAACGCATCAATTAAAGTGGAGCGCCATCACATTCTCACACTCCACATGATTTCTCGCCCTCTATACAAAAATCACATTCACTCACTCACATTTCTCACCTACTAGTGTGTGAAAATGGTGGCGGAGGAGAAGGGAGAGGATCGGCTAAAAGCAGTAAGCTTCGCCGCCGCCGCCGCCGCCTTCATGGCCTGCCTAGAGCGGGCAGTTATGGTGTCCGTATTCGTACACTGGCGCGTGTGGGCGTTTATTGCCCTAAATCTCCTCCTCTTAGCAATTCTCTTCACTTCAAAATCGGAAACCCTAATTAATCAAAATCAGAAAAAGGAGGGAAATCGAGAGGTAAAAAAGAGTAAGAAGAGAAGGCACTGGAATGAGCAATTGGTTTCAGCTAGCAGCTGCGCGGAGGTGGCGCCGCCGCATGAGGGGGAGGAGGAAGTTAAGAGTGGCGATCAGATTGAGAAAGTGGAGGATTACGATGAGATGACGGAGGAGGAGTTGAAGAAGAGAGTGGAGGATTTCATTGCTATGTTTAGGTGGCATTTGGTTTGTGATGCCAAGGGTGGAATTGGAAATGGGAAGTTTGTTGGATGCGGTAACGCCATTGCGTCACGTGTATATTAATAATGTAATATCGAATATGACTTTCATTATTATATATTGTTATTTTTATAATAACGAGTATATGATAGAGTAAAAGAGCATACTATGTAGTCAATTTACTTTAATTTTGAGTTAATTATAGATGTATCTTTGTTTGGGATATTTTATTTATTAATATAGATAGTTCAACTTGTATTTAATTAACCAAATCCTTAGGATACCTCCAATGAGAGGTTTGAAATCACTAAAAAGTTGAGTTTGAAAGCAAGTAACGTTGGAGTGGGTTTGAATGTGATTAGGTGGCAGAGCCAACTCTTTATTTAAAGAGTTGACTTTCTCCATGCAAGTACTGTACATGTCTGACATCATTTACTCAGTTATTTAATGCGTTGGATCAGCTATTTAATTTATGTGTTGGATGAAAAGGAAATGTTGAGCAAAACATGGCATCAGCCATTATTTATTCTGCATAATAAATTGGAACGTTGAGCAAAATTGAATGTTGAGCAAAATTGAATGTTTAACGTTACAAATTCGACGTTACAAATTCGAACGTTAGATATTATAACAGTAAAAAAAATCCCTATATATACTTAGTTTCATGTAAAAAATCATATCACACATTTCCAATTTTTACATTCCAAAAAATTTAAGAGCTCAATACTCTCTCTCTAGAAATGGCCGGAAATTCTAGTTCTCAAAATTCGGATTCTAAAAAATCTCACTCGTCCCATAGTCCCAACCCACAATACTATCAACAATTTTCTCAATATCCTCAATTTCCACAATTTCCACCACTTACACCACATTCTCAATTTCCACCACAATATCATCAATTTTCACAATATGTGAATTCCGGAAGCTCTTTTGTTGGTTCGCAACAAGTACCATTTCAATATTCGGGTTCTCAATTTCCACAATATTCTTCACAAGCGGGGGTAGAACATACTAGCCTTGTCGATGAAGATGAAGATGATCATGTCCAGGAAATTACTCCACCCCCTAAAAAGGGTAGGACGTTTTGGTCACATGATGAGGAGACATGTGTAGCTAAATCTTGGTGCACCGTGAGCACCGATGCAAGAGTTGGCAATCAACAAAAAACGAAGGTATTTTGGGAAAAAGTGGCGGCATATTACAACGATCATAGGCCGACCGGTACTACTAACCGGCTACCCGAAGCTGTAAAATCGGCTTATTATCGTGTCATTCCTGATGTAAATTTGTTTTCGCAATGGTATAATAATTTCTTTAATCATCGGGCAAGTGGGCAAAGCGACGAAGACGTCTTAGAGGCTGTGCAAGCTAAGTGGCGCAGCCAGCACTCGAACAAAGAGTTCAAGTACCTCCATGTATGGAAGGTAATGACATTAGCAGAAAAATGGAACCCTGAAGCAATGGCTAGTAGTGCTTGCAAGAAGTCAAAAACATCCGACTCGGGTAGTCACACCTCTGAAGATGCACAGTCAACTCGAACACGTCCAATGGGACAGCAGAAGGCTAAAGCCAAAGCCAAAGCCAAAGCCAAAGCACATGCTAGTCAGGTTGATCCAGTCAGATGGGATCAATTACAAGAAATACACAACGAAAAGATGAAACAAAAGAATGTGGAAATTGAGCAAAAAAACAAGGAAATGCAGCAAAAAGATATGGAGCTTCAACTACGAGAATGAGATTATTGCAACCATGATACAAGTAACTTCAATGATGCAATGCTTTTCAACTTTGCCAAAATGTCGAATGAGATCAAACAAAGACGCGGGTGGTTGTAATCTAGACATGGATGACTGTGTACTATTTAATTTATTTTCATGTGCTCATGTTATGTTTTTCAATGAAGGCTCTATACGATGCCATCGGGTTGTAATAGCTTAGGGTACAATTATTGTTATTTTCCTTTTATCTATGAAAACTTTGTATTTGGAATTCGAATTGTTTATACTAGCTTGATATTATTTTTCAAAGAACAATAAAATGTGGTCAAACAAAATAAAAGTAATGTTGCAGTAGCATTATTTCGCTGCAATTTGTCATCTCATTGCAGTAGCATTATTGCAATACCAGACTGACATATGGGCAAGTGGTTGGCTTATTATTATTGCAATAGCATTATTGCAACACCATTATTTGAAGGTAATGTGTGCAAGTGATAGCAGGCTCATTTATTGGATGCAGGCTCATTTATTGGCAGCACCATTATTGTTCCAAGTTGTGCAAGTGATAGCAGACTCATTTATTGGAGGAAGGATATGCTATATATTTGAAGGTAATGTGTGCGGAAAAAAACATATCACAAACATTTTAGCACAAATGTCTAATCTTCCAAGTGAGGATGAATATAGACAAATATGGAGAGATCTGATTATAGATTCGGCGGAAGATGAATTTGACAAAGAGATGATTGTCCTTGCTGATGCAGAAGAGAACGTTGGATCATCCAGCAGAAGAAGAGGTTCACGTCGAAGATATGTGAATCGAGAGCGCGAAAGCGGTCATGATCGTCTTGTTCGTGATTATTTCGCTGATGTTCCAATATTTGGCGAACATTTATTTCGCCGTCGTTTTCGGATGCACCAACAGTTATTCCTACACATTGTCGATGCATTGAGCAATCACTCAACCTATTTCCAACAGAGACAAGACGCATGTGGTCGGAATGGGCTATCACCCCTTCAAAAATGTACTGCAGTTATCCGTCAACTGGCGTATGCGGCTCCTGGTGATTCACTCGATGAATACATGCGAATGGGCGAGAGTACAACCTTGGAATGTCTCCAAAAATTTTGCCATGGCATTGTCGATGTTTTTGGTCCTCGATATTTGAGGATGCCAACTAACGAAGATATTCAACGGTTGCTTCAGATGCATGAAGAAAGACATGGCTTCCCCGGCATGTTGGGGAGCCTCGACTGTATGCATTGGACATGGAGGAATTGTCCAGTCGCTTGGAAAGGCATGTTTACAAGAGGCGATCACGGTGTTCCCATAATAGTTTTAGAAGCAGTGGCATCTCAATACTTGTGGATATGGCATGCTTTTTTCGGTGTTGCCGGATCTAGTAATGATATCAACGTTCTTCATGGATCACCATTATTTAATTATTTTCTATATGGATTCGCACCAGAAGTTCGTTTTACAGTGAACGGAACGACGTATGACAAAGGGTATTATTTGACAGATGGAATATATCCGGAATGGGCTTCATTCGTCAAGAGTTTTCCGGTATCACAAGATGAGAAAAGAAAAAAATTCAAGGAGAGACAAGAATATGCAAGAAAAGATGTAGAACGAGCATTCGGAGTGCTTCAATCCCGTTGGACAATAATTAGAGGTCCTGCAAGATCTTATTTCAAAGAAGATTTGACCGCAATAATTTATGCTTGTATTATTATGCACAACATGATCATTGAGAATGAAGGGACGGAAGCTGCGGTTACTTGGTCTGATGAAGATACACCTCCTCCGCCCGACATAACCATGGGGTTCAAATAATGGATATGCAGATTACATTCGAAATTATGATAATTTGACTGATAAGGCAGCTCATTTTCGCCTTCAAGCAGACTTGACGGAGCATATTTGGTAGCAATACGCATCAATGTAGTTTTTTTATGTATTTTATCATATTTAATTGTGTTTTTTAGTTTTATTTATGTAATTTCTTGTTAACCATGTTTTTTTAAATTTAATTATATAATTTCGGTTTTTAAAATTAATTATAATTAAATTTTATATGAATTAAAAAATAAATTTTATTATTATTATTATTATTAATATGATGAATAAAAAATTGTGAGTATAATATATATATAGATAAATATAGATATATTGATAAATAGTTGTGTGTATATGTAGTGGGACCCATAAAAAAGTTGAGTTGATAGGTTTATGATTGGAGTGAAAAATATTAAAAAGTTGGTGGGTTTGAAAATCTGACGTGTCAAGTGAAAAGTTGGGAATGTGGGTTTAGGGTTGGAGTTACCCTTACATCAAAAAATTATTTGCAATTACGATTAAAAAATGTAAATTAAGCGACCTACTACTTCCTACACATAGGAAAAATAGTACTCCCTACACCCAATCTCTGCTTCAACTTTTATATATATATTTCTTGCACAAGATTCAACACTATCATGCAAGAAGAAGGAGAAAGCAAACCAGATTTCTCAACAATGATTCAACACTACCACTCCAAATTTCCGTTCAATTTTCGATTTTCCCAAATTTTAACAAATCCAAACCTGAATATTCATCTTCGGGGAATTAGACATTATATAACCTATCTTTTTTTATTTAAGTAATTTGAATTATTTTTTTGCAATTAATGTAGAATTTTAATTTTATATTTTTTAATAAATATATTATTATATTTAGTTTAATTATATAAAAAAATTGCATTTAAAATTGATTTGTAAAATTTAAAAATAAAAATATTATGAAATATTTCTTTTTAGATGAGAGATAGGAAAAAATCATTAGAGACGAAAAACTGTTTCCATACAAAAATAAGGATAGGTCCCCTATTATGAGGGAAACCTTGGAGATCCAATCCATAAATATAGTTAATTAAAATAGTGAAGAGATTATTGTTTCTGGGAAAGCCCGAACTTGTCCGGGCCCAAGCCTTTTCTCCAGTTTATATGGCCCGGCCCAACTAGAATTAGTTTGGGCTTAATAGCCCGTCAAAGAGTGGCAGCCCGTCGGACCGTCTCATGAATTTGGGCTGGACTGGCCCAAGAATTAATGGGACAGATATATATAAAAAAATTAGAAATTAAATTAAGCAAATATTAATTAAAAGCTTATAAATTTATAATTCATAATAATAAACTATTGAGTGAGATTAGTCCATAACTCATTGTTTTTTCCACAAAAGTTTGTGTGTACCACTTTCGTATACCCTTGTTTGTACCACACCACAAGGGTGTTGACATGTGGCAAATATGGCCCACTTGATTTAATAAGAAATGCCACATGTCAATACCCTTGTGGTGTGGTACACACAAGGGTATATGAGAGTGGTACACACAAGCCGCTCCAAAGCTCAATCTGTCTGCTGGCCATTTTGGTACCATATTACTCTCTCCGTCCCATTGAAAGTGTCATATATTCCTTATCGATACATCCAGTTGGAAACGTCTTGTTTCTAAAATACGCAAGAATTTATGGACAAAAACTAATAAACCAAAAATTCAAATAATATACACTATCATTTTCTTAATTTCGTGCTCGAAAGCAACACGACGCTTCCAATAAGATGGAAGGAGTATTTTTTAGCTTCATGGTTTTGAGTTTTTTCTTTGTACCTTTTTTCACTTGATAAATAAATATGAATCTAATTAATTTTCCATTTTTGAGTACATGTGCTAATTCACTAGTAATAACCAAACAAAATAAAGTGCTCTCTATATTTTTTTAGAGAGAGATTACATCCCACTAATACTCAATGGAAATGACACTACATCACTAGCTTATCAAATGCCACTTTATGATAATAGTTGAACGTGTCATTTTTTTCTTGATTTGGTATAATTCCATTTATATCTATTTATACCCGTATAATGTTCGAGATACTGATCAAATGTTATAAATTTAAATTCCGATGTTCGGTATAAAATCAAACACGATTCGGTATTGGTAGTGATGGGCCATTATGCGTACCCCTCGATAGCAACTAGTTCCCGACAATGGCCACTACCTCAGCTTCGACAACTCTTGGTCGTAAATTCGTAGATGACAATGATTACATGGAGACTATGGTACCTCCATGCATTGTGGTTGTACACTTGGCATGACAAGAATTTGAATGGAATTAAGATATTGAGTTACATAACAAAAGGGCTAATGAAGGATTATTTTTTATTAGAAAATTCGGATTTGGTTTAATTATTCTTTGGAAATTAGGACATGTCTCTTTATGCTTTCTTCCCACATAGCTTTTGTGGCCAATTGAAGTGCTTCACATGGTCCTTTATATGATTATATCCATTGTGAGAGACAAAGAATGTATTCCTCATACCCCTAGTATTTGCTAATCTATGAGCATACAACAATAAAATAATTTTACGATTGCTTTCCGTCTGATTTTATTATTCATACCTGAACTTATTTACGTTCAATCACGTAATTGTTTATCACAACAGATATAAAACATAGTTTATGTCACACAACAACCATCAAACTTTATGTCACGTAACGACGATCGGTATAGTCCTTTATATCCATTTTAAGAGACAAAGAATGTATTCCTCATGCCCTAATATGTGAAAATTGAGTCGAGAATTATGCCACAAACAAAGAAGTTTTGAGTGGTAGGGATTATACATACAATAGTTTTCTCATCTCAAATAATAGTGCTCCCCATCTTCTCTAATATACTTGTGCGTCATAATATAAAATAAATAGTTCGATTTCACCGACACCCTTAAGCAGTGGCGGATTCAAGGGGGTAGCCCGACGGCGGCGGCCCCACCGAACTCGTGTCAAAACGTGATTTTATACATGTAATTTTTAAGAAATTTCGTATTTCGCCCCCCGAATGTACACTTCACCCTATTCTCTATCGATTTTTTAGTTTCGCCCCCCTCCCTCATAATCTTGAATCCGTCCCCTGCCCTTAAAGTCGAGTTTCTAATCTAGCTTGAAACCCTCTTCTCTTATATGTGATCTATGTGTTATACCAGCCAAATTTAATCAAAAAATTATTATGAATTAATTAATGGTTGTAGAATTGTATATAATCGAATCAATAATTAATTATATTAGTAAAAAGATAAAGAAATTCGTGCTCCACTGTCCCGAAAAAGAAAAATATATTAAATGGAAGGCTGTAAATAAATGTTTCTTAACTTCTCTCTGTATCTATCTAACGTGCAGTCTAGTTTTCCGTTAGCTAATTTAAGTAATTATTTGTTTCCCAAAGCAATTATTCCTATTTTATATTATATATAAAAATTAAATATTATACTATAATTGTCTTTAAAGATATTAAAAATTGAAGAACATGACGTGAGAGAATACGTAGGCCGAAACGGTGCCGTCTAAATTTTGGGCATGACAATACATATAACTATAAATAATTAATATATTATAATTATTTATAAATATATAAAATGATTCGTGAATCCACCTTATTTCCGAACAAAGAATCAATTTAGACCATAAATTACATAATAATATATCATTTTTCATAGCAACATACATTTAATATTTCATAATTTAAATAATTCGTGAGCTACATGCTAATACACAAAAAAACTAACTAAATGTCTCATAATTAGAAGAATTTAATAATTACAAATATAAATAAATATACAATATCGACCTTATCGATTTTTTCTGAAGAAAAAAAACGAGCCTATATTAATGACAATTATCTCATACTAATTATAAGTGACAAACTTATCTATAATGATTCTAGTAGGTTTTGAACAATGACATTCGACCACAAACTACGTGAAATGAGTTCTTATTTCTACCTAAGATTTTGCATAAACTATTCAAATTTTATTTTCTATTTCGGGATGTTTCACTAAATAAGTCATATTTCATAAATGGAAAAAAAATGAGTGGACCATAACCACTCTAAGCAAATGGACTCCACCACTTTATATTTTTACATCACAAATTTTCTTTTCCACACACTTTTTTAAATTCTCGTGCACAAAAGCAATGCGACTTGATTAGTGAAACAGATGGAGTATAATTTTGTTTATTGCATCTAAAAATATATACTCGTTATAGAAATATTGTATATAATAATACTCGTTTTACATCATTATCAAATATTAAATGCCCACAAGTGTAAGGCCTTCTCCACGTAACATCGAATATATTTGGAAAAAATGCACATCACGCACATTGACAAAAATCTATATATAAAGAAATTAAGGTCTATATAGTATTAATTAATCTATTTTTGAGGAAATAATTAAGGGCCTTGATTAAATTAACCGTTATTATCAAAAGTAACAGCGTCATTAGTGACGGCATTCATATCTTAAGTCAACACACCTCATTCCCTCACATGTAAAAAATGACGTAGATTAAGAAGACAAAAAAAGTAAACTCTTTGAAAAACTTCACAAGTAAACAAAAAACTTCATGTCCGAACATCGCCCACAATCATCTCTCTCTCTCTCTATATATATATATATCTTCTCTATCTCCCTCCTATATATATGCATACACAAGCTCATTCATTGCCAACCCGAGGTTGAGCCCTTGTGTTGTGTAGCTTTCTCTCTCTAAAACGGACAGAATCTTTTTGCAGAGTAAGATTGTAAGAAGATTTCTGTTATGGGGGAGAGAGAAGTGAAGAAGAAGAAGAAGAGTGGGGCAAGCATGCCGTTTAGTTCGATCTTCATGCATGCGGATGGGTATGACGTGGCGTTGATGGGCGTGGGATTGGTGGGCGCGATCGGCGATGGATTGTCGATGCCGGCTATGCTGTTAGTTACGAGCAAGCTGATGAATAGTTTCGGGAATTCCCAGATTTCCTTGTCGGAGAATTTCTCCCACGCCATCAATAAGGTGATGATCGGCTTCGTCGTCCCGTTTTCGATGTGGGATTGCATGATATATGAATTTGTGATGTTTATTGTTTGTTGGTTTTTGAGCTTGAATTGAGTTGCTGTTTTGGGGTTTTTATGATCACCCCTATTTTAAAACAGAGCAAGAGCCTACTTTGATTTCTCTCTCTCTCTCTCTCTCTCTCTCTCTCTCCTAACTAAACATTTGTTTTCTTCTCATCTGTCTGTTTCTAAATGCTTTGGTTCTTTGCTACATGGCTTTGATTATTTGGTTTTCTCCCTTTTGGCTAAAACAGAGCATAGGCTACTTTGATTCTCTCTCTCTCTCTCTCTCTCTCTCTCTCTAAACTAAATACTTCGTTTTCTTCTCATCTCTCTGTTCCAGAATGCTTTGGTTCTTTGCTATATGGCTTTGGTTGTTTGTTTTTCCCCCTTTTGGTTAAAACAGAACAGAGGCTACTCTCTCTCTCTCTCTCTCTCTCTCTCTCTCTCTCTCTCTCTCTCCAAACTAAACATTTGGTTTCTTCCCATCTCTCTGTTTTAGAATGTTTTGTTCTTTGCTCTATGGCTTTAATTAATTAGTTTTCCCCCCTTTTTGCCTAAAACAGAGCAGATTCTCTCTCCTCTCTCTCTCTCTCTCTCTCTCTCTCCCAAACTAAATACTTTGTTTTCTTCTCATCTCTCTGTTTCAGAATGCGTTGGTGCTTTGCTACATGGCTAGCGTGCAATGGGTAGCAGGCTTTCTCGGTAGGTGAAACCTCCATTGACTTCCACTTAATAAACAAACGAATGGAATTTGACTTTGTTTTTCATTCTTAAAATAATCCATTTGTTTAGAGGGATATTGCTGGACAAGAACAGCAGAGAGACAAGCTTCAAGGTTAAGGAGTAGGTATCTCAGAGCTGTAATGAGGCAGGACGTTGGCTACTTCGATTTGCACGTGACCAGCACGGCCGAGGTCATCGAAAGCGTCTCTAGCGACAGCCTAGTCATCCAAGACGCCATTAGTGAAAAGGTTTTGATTCATCACTACACTCATCTACTCCAAATGTGTCTGAAATCTTGATCTGCATTAGGCCTCTAAACATCATTGGTTTCTTCACTGGTTGACCAATCTTGATCGGCCCATTGATCGGGCCACCCCCGATCGGCCCATGTGATCGGCCACCCCCATGTGATAGGCCACCCCCATGATCGGCCAAGTCCGATAGTGGAAGTGATACGCCCACTTGGTCGGACGTGTCCGATCGGTCGGATCGATCCGACCGTCGACCACGATCAGCCCTCTGTCCATCGTGATCGGACCATCCATGTGTATTTTCGTCTTTTTGGGTATATAGTGAGTAAATATAAGAATTGGTATAAATGTTTTTTTCTCAGATGGGCGTTTTCGTCATCGGACTCTTTTAGATTCATCACTACACTCATCTACTCCAAATGTGTCTGAAATCTTGATCTGCATTAGGCCTCTAAACATCACAAGTTTTAGTCTTGTGAGGTAAATGCGGAGTTTTTGGTTCGTATTTGCTACTTGTTTTAGTCTCATAACTTTGAATGCGGAGTTTTGGTTCTGCAACTTTTTAGTACCAGCGATTTTGGTCCCGTAACTCGCCGTTATAGGAAAGTTAAGGAATTAAAATCGTCGGATTGAAAATTACGGGTCCAAAATCGCCACAATAAAAGATACGATACCAAAACCGCCAATATTAAAGAGTTAGGAGACCAAAATCGCCAATAGAAAAAAGTGACAGGACCAAAATCGCAAGTGAAAGAAAGATACGGGACCAAATATGTTTGAAATCTTGATATTATTGTGTTATTAGGCCTTCTAACATCCTTGTTTTCTGCTATAGGTTCCGGTTTTTGTAATGAACCTATCCACCTTCTTCGGCTCCTACGTTGCAGCCTTCATAATGCTATGGAGACTAGCAATTGTGGGATTCCCCTTCATCATACTACTAGTCATACCCGGTTTGATGTACGGAAGAACTCTCACGAGCATCGTGAGAAAAATCCGCGAAGAGTATAACAAGGCCGGTGTGATAGTCGAACAAGCGCTCTCCTCCGTCCGTACGGTGTATTCTTTCGTCGGAGAAAGCAAGACTATTGAAGCCTACTCTGCTGCTCTTCAAGGAACAGTCAAGTTAGGGTTAAGACAAGGCTTAGCTAAAGGCTTGGCCATTGGTAGTAACGGAGTTGTCTTTGCGATTTGGTCCTTCATGTCTTATTACGGTAGTCGCCTCGTTATGTATCACGGAGCGGAGGGAGGGACGGTTTTCGCGGTTGGAGCCGCCATAGCTATTGGTGGATTGTAAGAATCTTGATTTTAGTACTTTTGTTTGTGTTTGTGTTGTCTTAGTAACTTAGTATTAAAATTCATTTGTTTCTTGATCTTGATTAGGTCATTAGGGTCGGGTTTATCGAACGTGAAGTACTTCTCCGAAGCGAACGCGGCTGCGGAGAGAGTGAGGGAAGTGATAAAGAGGGTCCCAAAGATCGATTCCGACAACATGGAAGGGGCAAGTGTTGGAGAATGTATACGGAGAAGTCGAGTTTAGACACGTGGCGTTCGCGTATCCGTCTCGGCCCGAGAGCGTAATCTTTGAGGATTTTAACCTAAGGGTTCCTGCAGGAAAGACAGTTGCTTTAGTGGGAGGAAGTGGATCAGGAAAGTCTACCGTGATAGCCTTATTACAAAGATTTTATGATCCATTTGGTGGTGAAATCTTTCTTGATGGGGTGGGAATAGACAAGTTGCAGCTCAAGTGGTTGAGGTCCCAAATGGGGTTGGTTAGCCAAGAGCCAGCCCTCTTTGCTACTTCTATTAAGGAGAACATATTGTTCGGTAAAGAAGACGCGTCGGATGAGGAGGTCGTCGAGGCTGCTAAGGCTTCGAATGTGCATAACTTCATCTCCGGATTGCCTGAAGGTTACGATACTCAGGTAACTGTCGTTTTCGTTAGGTTTAGCATCTATGAGTCCGAGTTGAAATCTTGAAGTTTTTGATTGTTTCTTCCCAATCTCTTATGATTTGTTATTGCCTAAGTATGTTTAGTTGTTTGGAGGAATCTTAGGATGTTGATTCTACACTATGATATTTGCATATTGTCAAAGATTCTATACCATGATAAGTGACAAGCATTACCATGCTATAGGAAAAGGACTAGTCTTTGTCATTGTGGTATTAATTAGGATTCCTTCAACTCTTGTCTTCAAGAATATTGACATCCATTCCAATATCTATATCTGAGACGGGGGAGTATTCTTAAATTAATGTGAAATATTCTATACCATGTATAATGTGACATACCTTTGACCATGCAATAGGAAAATGACTAGTCTTTGTCATTGTGGTATTAATTAGGATTCCTTCAACTCTTGTCTTCAATAATATTGACATCCATTCCAATATCTATATCTATGGACATTCTTAAATTAATGGATATATTAATAATGTATAGTATGAAATAGGTTTGATCATGTAGAATTTGACCATTGAACTAAAATACAAAATAAATTTGTTTAATTTATTGATTAAAAAATACTATATGAAATATTCATTTTCCATTTTCCTCTATACCTATCCCATAGGTACTTGATCTTCTTGTTTTGGCCTTTATAACAATTCTAGTACATTCTAATATCCAGTTTTTATAAACTCTCATTATAAGTGATGGAAATACAATTCTAATACTATCGTGTATGTCATACTGACCGAACCATATAGTTTATGTTTATTTTCAATTCACGTTTATTGCTTTTATCGTGTGCTATTTTATTCCCAACACGAAACATGTTCATATGCAGGTTGGCGAGAGAGGGGTACAAATGTCTGGAGGCCAAAAGCAAAGAATAGCCATAGCAAGAGCCATAATCAAGTCCCCCAAAATCCTCCTCCTCGACGAGGCCACGAGTGCTCTCGACTCCGAATCCGAACGCGTCGTGCAAGAAGCCCTCGATAAGGCCGCCGTGGGCCGCACCACCATCGTCATTGCCCACCGCCTCTCCACCATCCGCAACGCGGACCTCATTGCGGTCGTCCAGAACGGCCGGGTGGCCGAAATTGCCTCCCACGATGACCTCATCCGAGACGAACGTAGCCTCTACTTATCCCTCATCCGTCTCCAACAAACCGAGAAACCCGACGGGTTTCCTTCGGTAACTCCTCATTGTCCCGGACCAGCATATATAACGAGCAACGATGCTCACAACATGAGTAGTAGGCGTCTCTCGCGGTCGAGTTCAACTAACTCGGCCCGTGTACTCGACGTGTCAACTCAGTCACGTGACCCACGTGACTCACGTGATCAAGTGTTTAAAACACCCTCCTTTAGGAGGCTATTAGCCATGAATGCGCCGGAGTGGAAGCAAGCAATGTTAGGGTGTTTTGGTGCTATATTATTCGGTGCGGTTCAACCACTATACGCCTTCGCATTGGGGTCCATGATCTCAATATACTTCATACAAGATCATGATGAGATCAAGGAGAAGACTAGAATATATGCTTTCATCTTCCTTGCTCTATCCATCTTCTCCCTTTTAATCAATGTCCTCCAACACTACAACTTTGCTGCCATGGGAGAACACTTAACTAAGAGGATCAGAGAGAGGATGTTCACTAAGATCCTCACTTTCGAAATCGGGTGGTTCGATCAAGACGAAAACGCAACCGGTGCCATTTGCTCAAGACTAGCCAAAGATGCCAATGTGGTAAGAATCTCGAACTTCCTTTTACCATACACTAAAAAGATTCATTTTTTTTTAACTAATCTTGATTTTTCATGCTAAAGTGGTAAAAATCTCACACACCCTTTTACCATACACTAAAAAGAATCAATCTTTATATAATAAATCTTGATTTTCATGCAGGTGAGGTCTCTAGTAGGAGATAGAATGGCGTTAGTAATCCAAACAATCTCTGCAGTAATCATAGCATGCACAATGGGACTAGCCATAGCATGGAAGCTTGCACTAGTAATGATAGCAGTCCAACCACTCATCATAATCTGCTACTACCTCAAACGAGTCCTTCTCAAAAACATGTCGAAAAAGGCGAGCAAATCACAAGAAGAGAGCAGCAAGATCGCAGCAGAGGCAGTCTCAAATCTCCGAACAGTAACCGCCTTCTCCTCCCAAGCCCGGATCCTCAAAATGCTCGAAAAAGCACAAGAAGGGCCTCAAAAGGAAAGCATTCGCCAATCATGGTTCGCCGGGATTGGCCTCGGAACAAGCCAAAGCCTCATGACTTGCACGTGGGCTTTAGATTTTTGGTATGGTGGGAAACTTATAGATGAAGGGTTTATTGGAGCTAAAGCTTTGTTCCAAACATTCATGATTCTTGTTAGTACGGGTAAGGTTATTGCGGACGCCGGGACAATGACTAATGATTTAGCCAAAGGGTCAGATTCAGTTGGATCAGTTTTTGCAGTTCTTGATAGGTTTTCATTGATTGAACCGGAGGATCATGAAGGGTGTAAACCGGAGAAGATTACGGGTCGGGTCGAGATTCGTGATGTCGATTTTGCATACCCTTCTAGGCCTAATACAATCATATTCAAAGGCTTTTCTATCACTATTGAGGAAGGGAAATCAACTGCGTTTGTAGGGCAGAGTGGTTCGGGAAAATCAACCATCATAGGCTTGATTGAGAGATTTTATGATCCGTTACGAGGATCGGTGAAAATCGACGGTCGAGATATTAAACTATACGATCTACGGTCGTTGAGAAAACACATCGCTTTAGTCAGCCAAGAGCCAACACTATTCGCCGGAACGATTAAACATAACATAATGTACGGATCGGAGCACGCGGACGAATCGGAGATTCTAGAAGCTTCCAAAGCTGCAAACGCACATGATTTCATCTCCGGATTGAAGGATGGGTACGATACCTTTTGCGGTGATAAAGGAATGCAATTATCCGGCGGGCAGAAGCAGAGGATCGCGATTGCTCGGGCGATTTTGAAGAATCCGACGATTTTGCTGTTGGATGAGGCGACGAGTGCGTTGGATAGTAGATCGGAGAAGGTGGTGCAGGACGCGCTGGAGAGGGTGATGGTGGGGAGGACGAGCGTGGTGGTGGCGCACCGGCTGAGCACGATTCAGAGTTGCGATGTGATTGCGGTGTTGGATAAGGGGAGGGTGGTGGAGAAGGGGACGCACTCGTCGTTGTTGGCGAAGGGGCGGAGTGGGGCGTATTACTCGCTCGTCAACCTTCAGCGGGCCGGTGGCGGCGATTAGGGTTTTTAATGGCGGAGATTCTACATCTTTGTTACCATTTTTGTAAGAGCAAGTGAATGATGAAATGTTACATGCTCTGGAATTGGAATTTGTTTTTCTTTTGCATGGTATGTGTAAGCGTACATAAATGGCAATTAAATAAAAAAAATATATGATACAAAATTGCAAATATTGTACTATGTGAATGAGAAAATCTCGATTTTGATTCTATAATGCGGCTTGTTTTTGTATTTTGGTTATTTAATGTGATTATGTTAATTTTTTGTTCCATCACTTTAAGTGTTGTAGTTAGTCCCGTGGAGAATGCATTTCACTCACTCATGTTCTGTCGGTTATTTATTGTGTTATCGATAACTTGAAATATTGCAAAAATACAATGATCGGCACACATCGTGCCGAAACTCAATTTTTTACGTGTAATTCTTTTATTTCGCCTCTCTAAAATTTTACTCTTCAACCCCTTTCTCTCCTCATATTCAAATTTCACCTCCCTCTCTTGTAATCTTGGATATGCCTATCCACACGTGCCACTGTTTAGATTATATCAGATAATAAAAGATGGTTATTTGAAGTACATCCATTAAATGCAAAAAAAGATATTTTCTCAAATTATAAGATTGAATACCGACAAAACCACATTATAGAATAGAAAACAAACACAAATAGCGCTAAATAACCACAAAATATAAAAAAAAATCAATTACATTTGTCCTGCTATTATTGTCTCACTTTCCCGAAATGGATTCCCATTATTTCTGTTTCACTTCCTAATTTGGAAAATAAATATCATTCTCTCTCCTACTTTATCATATTCTCTTTCTTACTTTCTCTTATTTTATCATCTTTTCCCTCTTACTTTATCATCTACTCTCACACATATTCTCTCCTACTTTATCTACTCATCCATTATACTTTATCATCTACTCATCTCTTATACTTTATCATTTACTCTCTTAATTTTCGTGCCGAAAAAAAGTGAGATAGAAATAACGGGACAGGGTAGTACAATAGTACAATCACTGAATTCCATGACCACAGCCGCCAGTCCATACACACATACGAAATGGGCTGGAAAATAAATGTGGGCCTTCATATTTTGGGCCCAATAAAGCCCATGATAAAAAAACTTTTTTAAACCTGCAAGCCCAATAAGGAGCTCGTGAAAGCCTAAAAAGGAGTTCGAAATTTCAATGAATTTAGAAACTGGAGATTCATGTAACAAAGAGTAAGATTTCCTCTCTTAACATAAAACTTCACTAAATTTTCTCTCTCTCTCTAAGAAATTCACCATTTCGTAGTAAGTCGTTCTAGCAACTTCATTCTGGCTGTAGAGAGGGAAGTTCTGAAGAAGAGGAAGGGAATTTGTCGAAATTTCGAAGTATACTTTGATCCGGTGGATTTTATATTCAGTATTGAATTAGATCTGTTTTCATCTTTTCCCTTTTTCTGAAGGGAGGAGACTTGGCCGGTCAGTTTGTTCTCCGTGTTCAATTTGAAATGTATTCAGTTGCAGTGTTTGAATTCGTGTTCTGTATTGTATCCTTCGTTGACGTTGAAGTTGGTGTTTTTGTGTAGAGAGATGAAGCGGCTGAGGGACGAGGTGTATCCTCAATTTAAGCGGCCATTCGGTTCGCCGTCGTCTCGCGAGGAATCGTAAGCATTTCTATTCGTGGAGTCGCGAACTTGCATAAACGTGATTTAGTTGTGTGTCTGTTATCTTCGGTGTTAGTGATGATTTTCTGGTTTGGGTTTATCTTAGGTTTGTGATTTAGCGTATGAAGACAGTGTGAGTAAATGAACTGGATTTGATTGAATTTGGTTTTGATCGGAATTAGGTTAGACCCATGGTTGTAGGTCGTCTCTGGTAGCTGTCGAGCTTGGAATGAAAGCGGAGGATGAATTAGGTTAAATTATTGAGTTGTCTGGGGTTAAGGGGGATACAATTTTGGATCTTTATGTGTCGCATTATCTTTTTTTTCTTTTGGGGGTTTTATGAATTGTTTTAGGGCTTTCTATCACAAGATGTTTCTTAAAATGTGAGTTTTGCAAATCTTTTCGAATTCGGGAGTCAAAATCGTTTATTTTAAGAAAGTCTGAGTCACATGATGCAAACTGTAGCAACTACTATGTTTATATTTATTTCAACGCTCGTTTTTTAGCTTATGAATGCTTATCTGCTCTTTTTGACTTTGTGAAGGAATGGACCGTCACAAGCTCCTGGTGGTGGCAGCGCCGGTGGTGGTGGTGGCGTTAATGGAGGTGGAGTTGGAGGTGGCAGTAATAGTGGTGGTGGGAATGGGGTTAGTACCAGTGGTGCAGGTGTTGCTGCTAGTAGCACACAAAAGCTTACTACGAACGACGCCTTGAGTTATCTGAAGCAAGTTAAGGACATGTTCCAGGATCAAAGAGAAAAGTACGATAGGTTCCTTGATGTCATGAAAGATTTCAAGGCTCAAAGGTAAGTAGTTCTTTTGGTATTATCTACATGTGAAGTGCATGGGCCATTTCTGAAAAGTCGTATTGGCTTCCGTCCTGGCAGAGTTGATACTACTGGTGTCATTGCGAGGGTGAAGGAATTGTTTAAAGGGCATCCTAATCTAATCCTTGGATTTAACACATTCTTGCCCAAGGGTTATGAAATCACCCTCACTGAAGAGGAAGAGGCTCCACCAAAGAGGACAGTCGAGTTTGAAGAGGCTATCAGCTTTGTGAATAAAATTAAGGTGGATTTTTTCGTTAGTTGTGTGAAAATAACATCTTCTGCTTTTTTTTTTGAAGAGGATGTTCATTAACGGATAACATTGCTTTCTTGACCTGCAGAAACGTTTTCAAAATGATGATCGTGTATATAAATCTTTCCTAGACATCTTGAATATGTACCGGAAGGAACACAAGGGGATAACCGAGGTCTACCAGGAGGTATTCGTCTCCCTAAAATCAATTTTTATCTGTTTGTTCCTTCTCCTATAATCGGGTATTGAAAAATTGTTTGCAGGTCGCAGCACTTTTTGATGACCATGCAGATCTTCTTGATGAATTCACTAGATTCTTGCCAGATACTTCTTCTGCTGCTCCAGCACCTCCTGCTTCTTTTGGTAGACATCCATTCAATCGTTATGACGAGAGGAGCTCTGCCTTGCCCGAAATGCGGCAGTCACACTCAGACAAGGTTTATCATCCACCTTATTCTTTTAATATGACTAATTCTGATCTGTTTCTATGATTTAATTTTTTGTATGTCTATGATTTTTAGCAACGACAACGGAGGGATGGATTAATTGACCCTAAAGGAGAGAGAGATCTTAGTGTCGAGCGTCCAGAAATGGACGATGATAAACCAGTTATAAAGTTGCGCAAGGAGCAGAGGAAGCATAGTGAAAGGGAAAATAGGGATAGGAGAAGCCGTGATCAGGACGGTAGAGATCCTGACACTGAGAACAATGGAGACACTAGCACACATCGTCTCTCTGACAAAAGAAAGTCTGCTCGGAAAGTTGAGGACTTTGGTGGGAATTTGACTGCACCATATGAGGATAAAGATGCATTAAAAAGTGAGTTAACAATGCCTCAGGTTTCCCTGTTATTATCAAAAAGCTATATTGTTTCCTTCAATGGTAGAAAGTTCCTCTTTCGGCAATAAGTGGTTCGCATACATGATCTTTAATTAGTTATCTTCATAGGAAGCTGGATTTATTACCTTGTAACAGCTCCATAATTTTGGAATAATGTGTGATTTTTAGATCATAGTTTTCCCTCAAAACAGCTATATTATGTATTTTGCTATGACATAAAGGCGGAAAAAACAGAAGTAGAGAAAGAAACTAAAAGATAATTAAGAAATTAGACATGGAGCACAGGTCGTTTCAACATATTATATTCTTCTGTGCAACTTTTTTCTTTTTTCTTTTTTCCCTTTCTAAACTTATTATAATAACTTTATGCAGGTATGTACAGCCATGAATTCACTTTTTGTGAAAAGGTCAAAGAGAGGTTGCACAGTGCAGATGATTACCAGGCATTTTTAAAATGTCTTCACATTTACAGTACAGAAATTATTACGAGAAAGGAATTACAGAGTTTGGTATGATCACATTTTACTCTGAGCTTTGGGCTATCTAAATATGGATGTTAATATATGTTTGATTTTTCTAAGTCTTTCTGAAACTATTCATTTGTTTGTTCTGTGATGGCTTACATGTCCAAATCTTACATCCAGTTGCATTCTCACATTCTATTCCTTTACTGAGTAACAACGCATTCATCTGGAATTTGGTCTGATTTTTATGTTAAACAAAGTTGGTGTGATATTTTCTCTTTCTGTATGGTTCTTATACAACATGCTTTCAGGTTGCTGATTTACTTGGAAAATATCCAGATCTTATGGATGGCTTCAATGAATTCTTGGAGCGTTGTGAGCGGATTGGTAGTCGTTGATTTTCATTTGATTGAGTCTTAATTTCTTTTGTTATATCGCTTTGTACTGACTAGTTTCCTAATATTCAGATGGATTTCTGGCTGGTGTTATGGCTAAAAGTACGTATTCATTCAACTAAAGTTACGAATAACTCTCCAGAAAATTATAACTGCTATAGTCTACCCCAAACTCTAATAATCACCTCCTCCCTTCTCTATAGAGTAACTTTAACTTTTATTACAGCATCTAATCAGGTTTTCAATTTTTTGATCTGAGAAATCTTGTTTATTGAGCAGAATCATTATGGAACGAAGGAAATTCTTCAAAAGTTGTGAAGATAGATGAAAAGGAGAAAGAACAAAAGCGTGAAGTAGAAGGAGGGAAAGAGAAGGATAGGAACAACTTAAAATACTGGGGAAAGTCTATTCAAGAGCTTGACCTGTCCAGTTGTCAGCGTTGTACCCCTAGTTATCGGCTTCTTCCTGAAGATGTAAGTGTCTTTTATACATATTTGAAGATATGGTTTGGAATCTGATTTGAGCATACTTTATATTGTATTATTAGCTTTTTTTTGGTATTATCAGCTGAAAATCTTGTCCACAACCATGTCTTTGCAGTATCCAATAGCTTCAGCTAGCCAGAGGTCAGAGCTTGGTGCGCAGGTTCTAAATGATCATTGGGTGTCTGTGACATCTGGTAGTGAGGATTACTCTTTTAAACACATGCGAAGAAACCAATACGAAGAAAGCCTTTTTAGATGTGAAGATGATAGGTACAAACCTTTTCAATTTCTGACCCGTGCTTTCTATACTACATGACAGCTAGATAAACCTTGGTATTGTGACTTCTGCTTTTCACCAAATGTGGTTTGCCGAACCTTAAATTGCATCCTCAGCTTTCCCATATTTTCAGATGGTCATATTTCAGAAGTTTTTTTTGCTTTTGTTACTGATTTTTTATTATTTACAGCATGCATTTCCTAGTGAGCTTATTTATATTTTACCATGTCCACTGGGATTCAGGTTTGAGCTGGACATGTTGTTGGAATCTGTTAGTTCAACTGCTAAGCGAGTAGAGGAACTTTTGAACAGTATTAATAATAATTCAATTGGTTCAGATGGCCCATTACGGATCGAGGAACATTTTACAGGTTTGTCATACTATTACTTAGGTTAAAACTTCTCTTGAAGCTGACTTGCTTATTTCATTATACGTATTTACTGATAAATGAATGTTCCCTTCTAATTTCATACAGCTCTGAATCTAAGATGCATTGAGAGACTATATGGTGACCATGGTCTTGATGTGACGGAAATTTTGCGTAAAAATCTGTCCCTATCTTTGCCTGTTATCCTAACACGGCTGAAGCAGAAGCAGGAGGAATGGACCAAATGTCGCTTTGATTTCAACAAAGTTTGGGCCGACATATATTCTAAGAACCATTTCAAGTCTCTTGACCATCGCAGCTTCTATTTCAAGCAACAAGATTCAAAGAACTTGAGCACAAAAGGTAAGTTGAACACTGATGCTGTTTACATCATTGCACTCCTATAACATTTCTGATCCTTTGTTAGTTATATTTTGGTTCTCATGTTGTTTGTGCTTTCCATGGACAGCCTTAGTGGCAGAAATCAAAGAAATCAAAGAGAATCGACAGAATGAGGATGATGTACTTCTTAGTATTGCTGCTGGAAGCAGGCATGCTGTCATTCCAAACATGGAATTTGAATATCCTGATTCTGAAGTTCATGAAGATGTCTTTAGGATTATTAAGTTCTCCTGCGAGGAGGTCTGCTCGACAAAAGATCAACTCAGCAAAGTGTTGAGATTCTGGACAAGTTTTCTTGAGCCAATACTGGACGTTCATTCCCGACTGCATGATTCGGAGACTGCTGATGATCATGATGCCTCCAAAGGTCAAACACTGAAAAGCAGCACAACAGGCTTAGTTGAAAGCGAAGGCAGTCCAAAACCAAACTGCAATGGTAATTCCAGTAGTTCACCTGAACGAGCAAATGGCAGCCCAACTGACTTCATGATTGTCGGTGCATTAAACAAAGGAGTAGCTGTGGCATCTACTGAAAGATTAGCAGATACTGGCATAGCTAGTACGTCAGTAACTGATGTTAATCATGGTATGTATAAAACAAGAGTAGTGAAGTTCCATTTTTGAAGATTGGTTTACTTTATTATCTTGTTAATCCAAGTGAAACGAATCTTACTTCTGTTTGATGCTGATTTTTGGTTTCTAAGTGTATTTATCGTACTTATGGTTTTATTTTGAAATTCAAGGGCGTAGTGCAAATTCTTCAAGAGTGAGTAATGGTCCACTTGAGGAAGCCCATGAAGGAAAACCTAAAACGGAAGATATGTTTTCGTCAGAGGTATGATGAGATCATATATTTGGTTTGACTCTTCAATTTAGTTTAAGAACAAAAGGTGCACTTGCAATTTGTCTTATTCCAATGTTT
The DNA here is from genome assembly GCA_028984105.1 of Lavandula angustifolia. Taxonomy (NCBI): domain Eukaryota; kingdom Viridiplantae; phylum Streptophyta; class Magnoliopsida; order Lamiales; family Lamiaceae; genus Lavandula; species Lavandula angustifolia. The sequence goes on from CM054807.1 coordinate 35,089,704, forward strand.
TTAATTTTCTTTTTTTCACTTTTTCTTCACGTCTTCCATTTTCTTTTCATGTTTCCTGTTTAATTAGTATGATATTTTTTCTTTGCAATAGGGTGGGGAGACATTAAGATTGAATCAATTGCCAAATGGAGAGTTTGCAGAATGCTCTAGACTGACTTCGTATAATGGGGATCATCCCGATCCTTGTAAAACTGAAAAAGAAGAGGGAGAGCTGTCTCCTAATGGTGATTTTGAAGACAATTTTGCTGTATATCCAGATGGTAGTTTGCAAACCTTGACTGAGAAAAATTGTGGCAATGAAGGGATGCAAGGTCAAGCGGTCAGTCATGATGAGATGTGCGTAGATGCTGCTGGTGAGAATGATGTAGATGCTGATGATGAAGACAGTGAAAATATTTCTGAGGCTGCAGAAGATGTTTCAGGAAGTGAGTCTGCTGCTGATGAATGTTCAAGGGAAGAGCATGAGGAAGAGGAAGATGTAGAGCATGACGACATTCATGGTAAAGTTGAGAGTGAAGGTGAGGCTGAGAATGCTAGTGAAGCTCACTATCATGGTGGAGATGATGGATCTGTGCAACAGTCTGAACGGTTTTGGCTAACCTGCAAACCCCTATCAAAGCACGTGGCTTCCCCATTTGGAGGTTATGAGAAAAAGGACAGACATGTTTTCTATGGGAATGACACCTTTTACGTGCTCTTTAGGTTGCATCAGGTAATTAATATTTTGGTGGTATTTCTAGTTACATTTCTACGTGGATGCACACCTATCCTTTCCCCTTATGCCCGTTCTGGTGTTTGTGTCTCGGAGACTCTTCGATGAATAAATGATACCAACTTCCGTATTTTCAGAAAATATATTCCTGATTTTGAGTTTTTTTTTTTGTGTATGTGTGTGTGTGTGTCCTCATTCTCTTTGTTGATGATATATTAATATATTTTCCCTTTTTCCAGACACTATATGAAAGAATACTATCAGCTAAGGTGAATTCACTATCTGGTGAATCAAAGTGGAGAACCACGAAGGAAGCAAGTTCTGATCCCTATGAGAGGTGGTGTATTCGCATCATTTTGTTTTTAATCATCCTGAAAGCTACCCAACTCACTACCAATTTTCTGCAAACATGTTCACTTCAGGTTTATGAGTGCTTTATTTAGTTTACTTGATGGGTCTTCTGATAACGCCAAATATGAAGATGATTGCCGATCTTTGATTGGAACCCAGTCTTACGTGCTTTTCACGTTGGATAAGTTGATATATAAGTTGGTGAAACAGGTAATCTTAGTGAAAACTTTTTATGCTTTTATTGTGGTTTTCTATGACTCCGTTTTTATTATATTTATCTGTGGCTTGTTTTGGTTCTGTAGCTCCAAACTATTTCAACTGATGAGGTCGACTGCAAGCTGCTTCAGTTGTATGAATATGAGAAATCCAGGAAGCCTGAGAAGTATGTTGATTCAGTTTATTCTGAAAATGTCCACGTCATTCTGCATGACGAAAATATATACCGGCTTGAATTTGTAGGTTCTATTCAAATTAATTATTTCTATCAGTCAATTGTTTCGTAGTGTATCATTCAATATGTTTGCTTATGTGCTAAGTTGTTTATATGCTTCCTGTAGACATCTAATCCTGCCCGCTTGTCCATCCAATTGATGGATGATGGAAATGAGAAGTCTGACGTTGTTGCAGTCTCAGTAGATCCTAATTTTGCAACCTATCTTCACCACGATTACATTTCTGTTAATCTTGGAAAAAAGGAGTCATCAACGGTTATGCTGAAAAGGTATTCTTATAAGTTCCAATAGTAAAACTGTGTTAATCGATACATCGATATTACCACAGTGGGAAAATCAATTACAGTTTGGTAGGTTTTGTGACTTGACGGTTTAGAACATATTAAATGTTCAAACCCCGATTTGAAAGATTCATAAATAAAGAGCTTATCGGTTAATTTTGTGTTATGTCTTGGTTAGGCCTTTGTTACCAATTTATTTTGATTGACGGGAAAACCGAGATATTACATACTTTTCAGATGGATTTGTCCTCTCCAATTTCTAATTGTAGTATATATTTCCATTATGTGAAAATGGTGTCTTGAGAATGTGCATTTGATTTTAATGTTTATAGACGTATCGGCGTAGCTAATTAGGAAAGAGGTATTTTTCTATTTGCTTACCCCTCAGCAAGAACTAAAAGTATGAGGAAACAAATGGATTATGTCAATTTCTCTTTGTTGTTGGGTATTAAAGACGTGGTAATTGGATTCATAAAATCGAACACTGATTACATTGGTATTTTGAATTTTTAATATCTGTCGTACATGCAGGAATATGAGCAAGTACAGTAATTTGGACGAATCTACAGCTCTCCGTAGGGCTACAGAAAATATTCTGATCATGAATGGTTTGGAGTGTAAGATGGCTGCCACCTCATCAAAGGTACGTAACGTATCGATATGGTTTGTTCAATTTGAAAGTGGCTCTTGCTGTGGTATGTAAGATTTTGTCCGATTATACTTCACCACCCGATACCATCCACCCTAATAGAAATCGGATGTGTGTGCTGACCTACATGAGCATATAAGCGCGTGCATTCGTCGACAGCTAGTTCTCATTAATGTTATAATACCAAATTGGGATTCTCGTAGAGCTTCTCCATTTTGGAATGTTATTTACCAAGTTTGAAAAGTGCGTGTCGATCTTGATAGTTTAAGTTATGCAATAAATCATATATTTAACTCCATAGTTTCTTCTGTTAATCTGATTAGGCCACCTATTTTTTCTACCATTTTCCGTCGTTTATCAAGTGCTCGTGTTTCTCTTTCTTATTCCGTTTGCCTTTAAATGGATGGGTTAGGAATAGCATCTCATTCCCCCCATGAAAGTGTCTACATTTTAGTTGATTACAAGATCCTTTTGTTATGTTGTGTTAGAAGTTTCATTACCCATCACTACGCTTTCAGATCTCGTACGTCCTCGACACAGAGGACTCGTTTACTCGTCTAGACAAGAGAAAGAAGACATCAACAGAAAGATACTCACAAAAAGTCCAGGCAAGAGCGGAACGGTTTCGCAAGTTTTTGGCAGCTTCTGTGAAAGGTATAATAAATCCATCCTTTTGTTGTCTTTTCATACTTTGCTTATATGCATAGTGATTTTACTACTCTCAAATCTGTTCCTTTTCAGCAGATTCTTGATGGGTATGTAACTGCTCCAGCAATGTATTTATTTACTGGTTGATGAATGAAGTAATTACAAAGAAACTTTTTGTTGGTGGGGATTACTCATCTTTTCCGATCAAGCGAAACGAAACGACACCGTTTCTGTGTACATAGTGAAGGTAGAGTGAGTTTGTCTTCAATTTGTATTGGTTTGATAGGGGCTAAAGATTGCCCTTGTCCTTCTTTTCATCATGTAAGAAATTTGTTCTCTGTTGTGTTGTATTTCAGCTACATGAGATGTAGTAGGTACAGAATTGGGCAGTAGGCAGATACATAGCTTTAGCAGAATTTGATTTCTTCTTTCTTCAATTTTCTCTCTCCTCAATTCACATTTAAAGATGTGTATATCAAGAAAAGGGTGAAAGAAGAATGTACATCTTTTCATTACAATAAACCAACAGCACAACTTAGATGCAATCTATTCTCCAATCCTCTTACATGATGTCCCAATAACATGCACCTGTGTAGAAACAAGATTACCTTCAGTATTACAACAATGGAGAAAAACATATACAGTTAAACCTTGATAAAGTAATAATCTTGGAATTATAAAGAATATTCATTTAACGAGGTTACTATTTTATTGAATATTATTTTAGTGTTTTGATCCATATCGGGGCTGGAAGAAATTATTATCTTAGTGAGATTATTACTTTATCGAATATTATTTTATCGAGATTTAAATATAACATCAGTACGATTTTGTGAAATTACCAGAAAAGCAGCTTGGCCAAATAATCCCGCGAAGCGGTAACGTTGTAACAAAGTTCATCATCGATATCTTCATGATTTCGGATGGCGGTTGAAGCTGAGTCCCCTTCATAATCTGTGAAATCGTCTTTGTAAAATTTCTGCAATGCAGTTTGAGCGAGTTGGTGGATGATCTCCTCCACCTCCGGTGATGATGGTCTGGATAGCTCAGTCACCTGATGTAAAGATGTTAACATGATTTATTTTCAAGATCAAGAAATCAAGAAATCAAGATCAAGAAATCAGATTATTACCATATCAGATTCCAAGGACCTTAAGTACTCCAGCAGATTGTTATTACACTTCCTTATATGCTCGGTTTCCAAGATTTCTTGTTTCCGGGAACGAAGTTCCTAAAGGAACATACACATACCAGCAGGAGTTCATCAGCTAAAAGAGAATCAGATAGAAACAAAGCAAGCAGGGGAAAAGCCAGTAGTTGAAAAGGAAAGGGAAAGCCAAGTTCTGAAATTAGTCGGGATCGAAGTAGTAATCGACTACTAATTCAACTTTGAACCTATGCCATACTACTAGGGAGATTTCCAAAACATTCTTCACTATCCCAACGTAAAAGACAATTACTACGAATACTTTCCACTAAGTTTGGTAGGGAGTGGTTCCTGTGTGAACAACTCTTATCGCGTGAACGTGTGAACACTGCACTTTAAAGACAAACGTATTGCACTTTCAAAGTAAATATACTATACTTTAATACTGCACTTAAAGACAAATGTACTGCATTTTAAAATGCAGTATCTTTGCCTTTAAAGCGCAGTGCATTTGTCTTTAAAATGTAGTGTTCACACGTTCACACGATAACAGACTGTTCACATTTGAATCTCCTCCAAGTTTGGTAAATCCAGATTCAAGCATGTAATACTAAATAGTTCAGATTTTTTAAAACATTTGTTGATCAGATTAGTCCAAGCCAAGCTGAAACTAACAGAATCCAAAAGTAATAACCTGCTTAGCTGTGGACAATTCCAGTTCTAACTGCTGGATATATTGCAATGCTTCTGGAGGCAAATCACCAAATATTTGAAGATTCATCTTCTCCAATTCTGGAGGCAAAACACCAGAACTCACCTCCCACCTCACCACATCAATCTCCGCGGAATCAGAGCTTTTTGAACTATGAGGCGATATATCGAAATTCCTCATCAATGATATCCTGTACTCTGCATTCCACAGAGTATATCTAGGATGGCAAAAATGGATAAATAAATGAAATCAGTAAGATTCAGCTGCTTAGTAGCACTGGCTACCAAACTGAGACTCCACTAGGAAGAACATGGTAATCTTCAAACTAACTTCAAATAGTAATTTCAACAAGCTGCTCAATTTCTCTTCAATATCATACGAACATGAATGATCATTTGTGAATTCTTAAGAAGTGGTTCAACAGTAGAATCAATTCAATTACTGAAAGAAGTCGATTAGAATCAATTCAATTACCCGGTGACGATAGAGGAAACGATAAGACGATTCATTGGCTGCTTCGAAACCTTCACAACGACGTCGAATTGATCGGAAGGAAGAAGTCCAAGCATCGTAGAAATTGTCTGCTTCATCGAGTCCTTGGCCGAATCCGAAACCCCCTTCGAAATAACCGAATTATCCAGAGGCTCAATTCTCTTCAGCATATTCGCTAAAACTGAGAATTCGCGCCCGAATCCAGATTTTCTGGTGGAAACGAACTCGTCGGAGACTCCACCGCCGTCCACACCGGAAACCAGGCAGCTGATACCGGAACGCTTCCTAGAGGCCGCCGGAAGCAAGGGACGGCTAAGCAGATGGTGCGCGAGCGGCGGCTGAGCAGCGAGATTGAGTTTAAACGATAAATCGACGGCGCGTGAGATAAGGATAGCCCTCGCCGCTGCTAAGCCCGCCATAAATTGGCCGTCACGGCTGAATTCGCGTCTTTTTGTCGAGGTTTCGCGGCGGCGATGAGCTTTCCGTTCTCACCTCGGAATCTCCGTCAGTCTCAGCCACCAATTTCTGCTGCTGTTGGTTTTGTTCGTTGGTGGTGACGTTGGTGAGCATAAGGTCTTCTTCAGCATAATTACAGATTCGCCATCCGAAGATGTGACGTCACTCCACAGAAAGATCCGCTTTTGATTGCTACATTTTTCCATGTAATAAATACGATTGTAAACGAGTCGAACTTTATTTAAATAGCTTGGGCTCGAGTTCGATAAGACTCGATTTAAGTTCGAAAGTTTTGAACTCGAGCTCGAGTCTCATTTTATATTCCTCAATCTTTTTGAGCAAAATTCAAACCTGAGAATATTCGGATCGAAAGCTCACGAGCTTGACTCGATTAAATTACTCTCTCCGTCTCATAGAAAGTGTCTTATTTCTATGAAGCACGAAGATTAAGAAAATTTGATTGTATGGTGTATATTGTTTGACTTTTTGACTTATTAATTTTGGTCCAGATTTTGTTTGTCTTTTTAAGAAACAAAACACTTTCTATGAAACGACTCAAAAATAAAAACAAGATATTTTCTATGAGACGAATGTAGTATAATATTATTAGATTATATATATTATATGAAATAATATTTATTTATAAATATATATAAAATTATCGAGCTTTCGCACCTAGCTCAAATACTAGAACTATTTATCGAATCAACCTCAAGCCTATATTAAAAGTCTGAACCGAGCTCGAGCCCAACTTAAAACAGTTAATCGAGCCCAGCCTCTGCAAAGTTCAATTCGATTTACCGCCTAATAATAATACATAAATTTATCACGAACTAGGGTTAATGACATCTAACCCCCTTAGTTTTAGATAAATGCAAATTTGCCCTTATAATTTATAAGAGGTCATTGTGGTTTATAAAGAAGTACTCCCTCCGTCCCGTTATTTGTGGCTCAATGGGTTTCGACACGGGAATTAAGAGAGTAGATGATAAAGTATGAGAGAGAAGATGAATAAGATAATGAGAGAGTATGAGAGAAAGATGATAAAGTATGAGAGAGAATGTAATTTTTTACCAAATTAGGAAAGTGGGTACAAATAATGGGACACCCCTTTTAGGAAAGTGAGCCACAAATAGCGGGACGGAGGGAGTACAATTTATTTCTTTATAGTTTCAGGTAGATGCAAATGTTGCCCGTAATTTCATATAGGTGCATTGGGCCATAATAAATAAAGAGTGCAATTTACCCCCTTCACTCAAACATGATGAAATACAATGAATTGGTCTCCCTTATTCTTTAAAACAAATATAAAATGCACATAAAAATATAGTATGCAACAAAATAAAAACCACAAGAAAATCAATTTATCGTTTTTATATCACAATAAGTTTAAGGGTTAATCACACTAAAACCCCCTGACTATCGATTTTTTTTCACTTTGCCCCCTAAACTATTAAAAGTTGCATTTTCCCCCCTGAATTATAGAATTCGTTGCAAAGAGCAACTTTCCGCCCAACATTCTCACTACACATAACTCTAAGGGTAATTTTGTAAAAACACTAAAAATTTTATTTCAGTATTTTTATTTTATATCACCATTTACAATCTAAGACTTTTATCACTCTCACTTCATAACTCTCTCTTTGCGTTCGTTTGTTCTTCCCATCCTTCCGCCCCTTCATTCCCCCATCAAATTCGAAGGGTGAAGATAACATATTTGAGGTATACAAGTTCTTGAGAACTTTGGTTTTTGTGTTATATGGAAATGCAGTTCTCAAAAACCTTGATTTTTAACATTTGTTTGTTATTTGTAAAAGTGAAAAAAGTTAATAGGCAAGAAACCAAATTGCACAAAATTAATAGTTCATGGGATATTGCATCAAATTCAATCGTCCAAGGGACAAAGTGCATTGAGCTAGTTATCTAGAACAAAAATACCTTCTCCTCTGGCGTGTGTAGCCGGAATATTGGCCGAAAAGTTACTATTTGCAACGAATTTTATAGTTGAAGGGGTAAAGTGCAACTTTTGATAATTCAGAGGGTAAAGTGAAAAAACTCGATAGTTAAGGGGGTTAACCAAAACTAGGTAAAATTCACGTGGGAAACTGAAAAAGAAAATAAATGAAATAGCGTTTGGAAACAGCAAAGTTTGACTAGGAGAGCCAACCACATGAGAATATTCCTCCCCACGCAAGAGAAGTATGACTATAAAATATTCAACGCGCCGCACGCCACCTTCAAAATCCGCTCCATTCATCGAATCGGTCGCCCAGATTTCTCCTTCAGTTTTGAAGGATTCAACTCATCCATTGAATCGTTATGACTTCGTCTGCAACTCTCAAGCGTTGGCTCAGGCCCGAGGTACCAATCTACATCAACCTTTTTCCTTTTCCGCCGTCTGATTCAGTTTTTGTTTCGATTTTCGCGCGATTAATCGATGAACAAATTGGATCTGATTAATTGACGAACAAATTAGGTGTATCCGCTGTTCGCCGCCGTCGGAGTGGCGGTGGGGATCTGCGCGATGCAGCTGGTGCGTAACATCTCAACTAATCCTGAAGTCAGGTAATTTTTCTCAACCAGAAGATTTTGTAGCTTTGAAGTTTTGTTTATCTTCGAATGTTTTTCCTCAAGGGTATATATGTGGATTACTGGGCTTGACGAGTTGTGCTCTAGTCTATTACTCCATCCACTCCATTGGTCCATTTCTTTTCGGGACCATTGATTACGTTAGTAGAGTATTTTAATTGAAAAAGGAAATGTGACCAATAAAGTGGGATAACAAAAAAGGGAAATGAGACTAATGGAGTGGGACGGAGGGAGTATGTCAAATTCTGATAATGGAAAATAAATTATACTCCCTCCGTCCCATCTCACTTGTCCAATTTGATTTCGACACGGTTATTTAGGTGGGTTGGTTTTATATAATAAAAGTATGAGATCCATATAATTAATTAATTGTGTAGAATTGGTATGTGTGGTAAAGATATGAGACTCATATTATTATTTAATTGTTTAGAGTTGATTTGAGTGGGTAAAGTTGTGGGACCAATTTCCTCATTTAGAAAGTGGACAAGTGAGATGGGATAGCCCGAAATGGAATACTGAACAAGTATAATGGGACGGAGGGAGTATGAGATTCTCTAATTTTATCAGTGTTCTACTGCAACTCCCAAACAAAATTGTGTTTTATAACATTGAGCTTTTATTCCTGATTTTGATTTTGCTTTGTGATTGTGATGTTGTAATCTTGTATATATTAACATTTGGTGCATCAAATTCATTAATTTTGAAGAAACAAACAGCTGTCTTGTGGACTAGTAAGGGTGCATTCTTCCTTTTTGTGTTCTAGATAATATGGATGGGTATAAGATGGATACGAAATAATAGAGTGATGATATAATATACTCCCTCCCGTCCCCGTGTCTCCTTTCTCTTGCTCACAATTATTAAAGAGAGTTGAAAGTTGTGGATAGAGTAGTATAAAGGGGGTGTGTCCCACAAGTAAAGTGTTTCTAACATTTACCATTTTTTGGGAAAGAAGATACATTCTGTGAGACAGTCCGAAATGGAATAGTAGACACATTCTACGAGACGGGAGGAGTATCTCTTTTGTATTGATTGAGGGTCTATGAACGTGAACAGGGTTTACTTTCTCGTCGCACAAGGAGTTACTACCTGCACCTCAGTCGTGTTCCTTCCCTATTTATAGGGCATAAATGTGTTCATTCATGGAGGTTGGAATCATATTGGGTTAAAAATGTTCTTAAAATAGCATACTAAGATAAGGTAAGTGGGAAATACTCCCTCCGTCCCATGTGAAGCGACGCGTTTTCCTTTTCGGGATGTCCCATTTAAAGCGACGCATTTCCTAAAAAGGAAATAACTTTCCAAAAAAATTTACAAATTACCTTCTACTTTATAATTTCTTTCTCATACTTTATCATTTCTTTAAATTTATCTCTCCTACTTTATCATTTACTCTCACACAATCTCACTTATCTTCTTTCTCTTACTTTATCATTTACTCATCTCCCATACTTTATCATCCATTTTCTTAATTCTCACATCAAAAAGAAACGTGTCGATTTAAACGGGACGGAGGGAGTAGTTGTTAGTTATTACCCTTGGAAAGGTGAAACATGAAGTGTTTTCATTTCTTGAAAATCTTTTAAGTTTATATGGATGTTCAAGGTAAACCAACTCTGTGCCAATGTAGGGTGAATAAGGAAAACAGAGCTGCTGGTATCTTGGACAACCATGCAGAAGGGGAGAAGTATTCTCAACATTTTCTTAGGAAATACGTTCGCAACAGGTCCCCCGAGATCATGCCATCCATTAACGGCTTCTTTTCCGACCCCAAATATTGATTGAGTATTATTACTGTTTGAAGTTATCAAGATACTACCAATGGTAGAATTGGCATTCTTTCTGCTCGGATTGAGCACAAATAATTGATAGACCCTAATCAATTCCTATCATTTACACTACATTTCTTGAAAGATATGGCTTTTCTTATCCCTTTTTGTTAGAATTCTCTTATCAATGTTTTGAAGTTTTTCGTTTCGATTACTTTCTATATGCAAATGTTGGTACCAGAATATTGTTGCTCTAGTTGTATATCAAGAGATTACATCCTAGTAGAACTGTAGAACCCAAAAGGCATCAAGATGGAAGGCGAACGGCGTACCAGGATCGATCGAGGTTTATATCTTTTGTTTGCCTTTAACTTCACCAAGCCAGTTGTTCCTTGCTTCAGCATAATGTTGAAAAAGGTCTCCTATAGCTGCTACAACATATATAATTAGTCATTTTATGAAGCTAAAATGAGATGGTCCTCTTTATAGATTATACTCCCTCAGTTCCACTAGAAACGACGCGTTTCTTTGGGCGTGTGTATCAAGAAAATTGTACAGATTGTTTGACTTTTTAATAGTTAGATGTGGTCTACACAATTTTTGTCGTTTTAGGAAATGTGTCATATCCCTATAAGGAATATGTGTCATTTCTAGTGGGACAAAGGGATTACCAATTACCAAGAACATGGATCAAACCAATTGCAAGCAAAATGCTACTAAAAGTTGATTCATTTGATAAGGTTAATAGATTAGGAGTTACCTTTGTTGCTATCTGGTTGATAAGCACAAAAGAGATTGTCCCAGTTCTGAATCTGCCCTCCATTTCTGGTTTCATGGCCCTTCGAGTTAAAAAGCTTTGGGGCAAAGGGACCAAATTCGAATTTCTTTGAGCCATATTTCTGATGCTGCTCATTTGAAGGATTAGTATTGGTGATATCTGCTCCAAATACTCTCTTGCAATTCTTGATATCAAAAGCATTGGGAGATCCATTTCTCATTCTTCTTCCTATGCTCATCCACCTAAATGCTGGTTTTCTACTATTAGGATCATAAACCTGTACCCAAGTTATTGAGGAAAAACATCAGCTTATAACCATATTGAGCTTTGATGTGTGAGAAGAGAGGAAGAAAGGAAAGGATACCAAATTTAATGAGTTTCATGGATGAAAACAAGCTGCAAATTCGCAAAAAGAAACTGACCTTTTCGACAAGTCCGGCGGACAAAAGCACGTTGGCGACATCATACAAGCGCCTAAGCTTTGCTGCATATAAAAGCAAAATGTAAATACTATACAGAACTTGTACAATTCTCACATATTCAACATAATCAAGACAAACTCAAAATGAAAGGTTTAGGTTTAGGTTTACTTTTCCTAGCTGTTGGGTGGTGGTTATACCCCAGAAAAGCTGATGCAGCATCATCCAGTGAGATCATGTCCACCTTAAGAACAATATGGTTTGGATCAAACCCAGTTCATTAACTTGATTTGTGAAACCAGATAGAGGCCTTACTTACATCCGAGCGAATTAGAAGCTTGACGAAATTCTGGGTAAGACGGACTAGTGATTTTTCCGTCCTGTGTTCTGTAGAAGTAGAACCACCTGAACAAAAATTCAACTCAACTCAAAGGATACAATAACAATAGTATACATTGATAGCTAAGCCGAAACCAAGACTCACAAGCTTTATCTAATTCAGAACACTTGTCCGGCCACTCACTCTTCGATCCGGAAAGCAGCTTCCGTTCTTTCTGCAAAGTTATATGGTGTGAACAGGATATTACTATGATAATAAAACCCTTTATGATGCATGTTCTTCAGCTTGTAGAACAAAAGGAGGAAGAATTAAGAGGCTAAAGGAAGCAATCTGTAGATTCAAACTTAATAAGTTAAAGCCAGCAAGATACATTAGTAATGTAGTTATGGAACTCCTCTTTCAATCCCTGTTCCTGTAGAGATTACAGAACAAAGTTAGCACGTCACGAAGACTCGACGAGTTTTTTCATATAGCAGAGAGCAAATCGAAAACAGTTTACCTTAAGCACCTTTAAAACCTCAAAAATTGCAGCAAAGCCTTTCCAAGTATATTGACCCTTAGCTCTCTTCTGTAAAACCTAATTAGTCTTCCCTCAACAGTTAGAATCTGAGATTATGCTAATTTCTAAAGCTTGGTTAGACTGAAAGATAAGAAAGTTACCCCAATGCCTTCCAAAACATTCACAATGTCGTATATTCTTCGAATCTTAACGCCTAGATACAGAGTCGAGAACAAAAGGTTGCAACCAACAGAACTTATATCAAGTTAGCTGCATATTCATGGAGAAGTAAGATACTGAAAAAATATTGAGTGGGAGACTTGGAGAAAGGTTGAAAACTCAATTTTCCATAATCACATCTTTATGATGAAGAAGTGTGAGAGTAAGAATACTGAAAACTCAATTTCATCCCAATTTCCTTGATTAAAATGATAATTAACAGAGAAAGCGAAATACAATATGATATCAAAGTAGAAAAACATAAATCGATAAACATCTCTAGCAATTTCATCCTCACAGCCAGTTTCATATCATTTGCATAAATTTAAAAAATAATCGATAAGATGATGTGATATGTAAATCTAACCTAGTATTGAGGATCATACCTAACTGAAGTGCAGCATCGTCCACTCCGATTGAATCCACGCCTCTCCGATTGTACAACCTCAGGAAACTGCAAATACCAAAAAAATCATTCAAAACAGACCTTCTCACAATTAAAAGTGTGTGTGTGTGTGTGTGTATGTGTGTGTATTCTATCTTTTTCAGATGATTCAATTCAGAATTACTTGGTGCATAAGAGACCGAGAGATTTCTCCTTCCGAGAGTAATTTGGAGCTTTTGCGATAGAATCACGAGACGCCATTCCGGCAAACGGATTCAGAAACTTGGCATGGCGAATTTAGGTAACTTCTGAGCTTCGAGATTTGAGGTTCCTCAATTTGGAGGAGAGAGGGAGCTTCGCCTGCAAGTGAGCGAAGTCGCGGGAATTTGAATTCAGAATGAAGCGCGGCTCTGCGAGTGTCCATCAATTACGTTTTATAATTTAATTATGATTTATAATTTTGTTTTACAAGTAGCTCAAACTTCCAATTTAATTAAATTCTTTTACTTTTGATAATTGAGTAAATATCCATTTTGGTCCTCTAACGTGGTCACTTTCGATTTTGATCATGTATTGTGGCATCTTTCATTTTTGGTCTTGTAACTTAAAAGCATAATCAGTTATTTATTGTGTTATTGTACCGATAACTTCAATGTAATATTAGTAGCATACTGTTAGGCGCACGTGTAATATGAGGCGATGGAAAATAGGCATGTAAATTAGACTCTCTAATCTCTATAGTTGAGAAAAAAAAGGATAATTTTTCATATTACAAACCAAAAAGGGTAAGCCACAATAGTAATTTTGGTCCTTTAACATGATCTGTTTCGATTTTGATCATGTTTTGTGGCATTTTCCGTATTTGGTCTTGTAACTTATAAGCATTATTGGTTATTTTGTTGTGCTATTGTACCGATAACTTCAAAATAATATTAATGGCATAATGTTAGGCACACGGGTAATATGAGGCAATGGAAATTAGGCTTGTTAAATGAGACTCTAATCTCTATAGGTGAGAAAAAGAACGGGCGATTTTTCATATTACAAACCAAAAAACGAAAAATGCCAGAATACATGACCAAAATCGAAAAACATGACCGAAAAATGCCAGAATACATGACCAAAATTTACTACTCCCTTTGTCCCATTCATCTTGTCTCACTTTCCTAATCGGGTTCGCCGAGCCCAAAAACTAAGAATCAATGGAGATGGTTGTCCTGTCTCATTCATCTTGTCTCATTCTTTATATGGTAACTTTTTCCTTCTTATTTCAAAAACTAAATCAGTGGGCACCCGCACCTTTACTAATCAAACTCACCTCACCTTCATAACCACGCCGAAAAGATGAGTCAAGCTCGATGAAACGCATGTGTATATTTGTGTAAATGCAATGCCTAGGTACCACAAAAATGTAAATTTGCATTGAATAAACATAGAATCAAAATCCCAACCATGGGTAGAGAAGAGAAACAAGGAGTTCACCATAATCACACTCCCTTCTCCTTCACAACCCATAATCATCTAATCCAGACAAAACAAGTCAACTAATATGAGCTTCAAGAACAAGAAAACTAGAACAAACAGTTGGTCTTAAAAATGCCCAAACTTGTATGTAGATCAAGAAAACAATCAAAACAGACCTCTCCCATGTCTCTGATTTTGTTTCTCAATGCTTCAAAAGCAAGAATCTACTCATCAACAGTTGTAACTTCCTGCCATTCTCCATCCACTGCTTCCTTCCAAAGTGTGACACTATTATCACCAGAAGCCACAGCCAGCAAGTTTCCGGTTAACGACCACGATACCCTCCAAACCGGGTTCTTGAAGTCCTTCAAGACTTTACCTTCCCACTGATCGCCTTCCTTGCCCACGGTCCATATAACGACGGTACCATCTTGAGAGGCGCTTGCAACCGTTGATTTCGGAAGCCCCAAGTTTGGTGCCCAAGAAACATCTCTCACCCAATCCGAATGCATTTGGAGGGCCGGGAAGCAGTCCATTTTCCATATCCCGTTATAGAGCTTCCATATCTTAACGGTGTTGTCACACCCACCGGAAGCAAGCTTCTGAACGGGTTGTAATTCTCCGGATCCAATTAGAGCACCCGGAGCCATTGAAGGGGCCCATGTAACCGATGTCACCCCAACCGGGTGAGCTTGGTCGATTTTTGTGGTATCCCATTCACCATCGGACCGAGCTGTGTAGACCGAAATATTCCCATCGGAAGAACCACAAGCTAGGCATAATCCCAGCTCATGAGGTGCCCAAGCAATGGAGTTCACGGAAGACTTGTGGTCGGTAAAGATATGAGATTGGGACCACTCGTTCGGATTACCTTCCTTCCATATGATGACTTTACCATCATACGAACAAGAAGCGAGCGTTGAACCGAACTTGGGGTGTGCCCAAGATACCTGCCATACTGGGCCTTGATGGCCAGTCAAAGTAGCTAGATGCTGAGAAGAGTTGCTGCTCACGCCGATTATCTTTATAGTGCCATCGGATGAAGCTGTTGCAACGCGTTTTCCGTAATAATCCATTGATACATCATGAACAACGTCGTTGTGCCCTGTTTCTATCTTCTGTGGAGGCATCTTTTTTATTGGTTATAAAACTTCAAACTTCTTACAATGTGCTTTATGGTTTGATTTTCAATTCCTGAAGAAACATGTTGATTAACAACTCGATAAGCGTTTTTAACACAAGTTTCCAACTCCAATTCCAATTCCAATCACTATCAAGAAAATCTGATTAACCTACCAATTACCATACAAACTCCAAATAACAGTTAATCAAACATAAGGGCCACAAACAAATGAATCTTTTCACACTTTAGGTTAACACCTAATCCCATTAAACAAAAAGAATGCTTATACAAGATCCAACTAACTTCTAAATTCAGCTTGTCTAGATTAGATCCTTGCCCTATCCCCCCAAAATTAACAACCGCTCAAGCCAAATCTCAGTTTTCTTCACAATCTAAAAGAAAAGCGTATGAAAACCAAATTTTCCTCAGTTAGCAGCATAAATCAATCGATAAATCAAAACCCAGCCCTAAATTCATCCAGTAAATACCAATCATGCACTAATTTCAAGCCAACTTAATCGGCAAATGTAAATTACAACCCAAAAATTCGGATTCACATCATCACGATCTCGAACAAATATCAGAGAGGAACATGCTTAAATTTAAAAGGAAACGGATCTACGATTTCCAACCTCAGATCTCATAATTTTGCAGATCAAATATGTTCAAAACCTATAGCGGAATTTAACAAATTCATTCAGAAAGAAGGAATTATTTGGATTAGAATCAAGGATTTACCAGCTCCAGATTCGGGTGATGAGCAGATAATCGCTGAGATGAGAAACGCAACGGCTTAATTACGAGTCCGGATTTTTTTTTTTTTTTTTCCCCAAAAAACCACCCACGCCCCCCCCCCATCACTAAAAATCTTAAAAAAAAAAAAATTTTTTTTTTTTTTTTTTATTACTCCCCCCACCAAACACCACCCAACGACCCCCCCACACAACAAAAAACAAAGAGAAAAAAAAAAAAGGGGGGGGGGGGCCCCCCCCCCCCCCCCCCCCTTCCTTAATTACGGGGGAAATGCAATTGTACAACTCTATAAAGCACGAGCTTTTCCGTTATATGTTAAGGCCGTGTTTGGTTTACTCATCCGGCCCAATTATAAATCAAATTATCACTTTGTGACCACATTTATATTGATAATTGAGAATTACCTTTAACTAATTATATACATTAGAAAATTTTGATTTTATCATATAATTTGAATCGTAAAATAATAACAATGGATTAAAATAAGCATACATAATTGATTCGAATACGAATACAAAATTGAACCAAAAGAGAGAATGATTTATTTACACTTACGAACCTTCGTTGCTATAATATAACGTGGTTGTGTTCATTCGTAGTCCTATAATGCAAATAATTGTTCGATTTTGGTTATCCGAGAGATGATGCACTTCACACAATTTTTCCATCTATTTGCATATTTCCTATCACTGGTACATATGTCTGGTATTGTGTTATTAGTAACTTATTGTTTTAAGTTACGGGTAATATTATAAATCACAGATAAATTAGACGACGGATGCTGCTACCTCACTAAATGAAAATTAAAGTCTTATATAGAACAATTGAAATATCCATTTTCAATCATTAAGTATAAGAATTAGAGATGTCAAAACTAACTCAAAATAGCTGGTCCAATGGACTGATCCGACCCGCACGTAGTTTTAGCAAAGAGCCCAAATTTAGAGACCCAAAACAAATGGGCCTAAATGGCCCAACTCATAAAAATACAATTTAAATGTGTAGGCTTGTTTGGCCCATAAAGCTTGGTTGGCCGACCCAAACAGTTTGAAATCGTACTCCCTCCGTCCCATTGAAACTGTCAACTTTCTTTCATCGCAGTTTTTAATGAGAGTTGTTTGTTGTGTGTAGAATTGTATAAAGTGGTGGATCCCTCAAATAAAATATGTGTAATAATTTGTTAAAAAATAAAACTGAAGAACTTCATGTGGACAGTCGAAAAGGAATACTGAACAACTTCAGTGGGACGGAGGGAGTAATTTTTTTGTGTTATTTTTGAAGATTCACAAAAATGGTTACGTGAAGAATCCATGTCATATGTTGCATCAGGTAGAATATTAATTCAATATTATAATTGAATAAATATACTCCGTTTGTTCCGTTTATCTCGTTTATTTTTATTTTTTTTGTTTGACTTATTCCATTTATTAAAATTGGAAATAATTAAAAAATAAATTGACACTCTGTCTTTGTGGGCTCCAGATCACATGTCCCACTTACCCTGTCCCAGCACCAAAACGACGTCGTTTTGATGCTGAAAAAAAAAAAAAAAAAAAGATGAAACGACGTCGTTTTGATGCTGGGACAGGGTAAATGGGACAGGTGATCTGGTCCCGTCTTTGTGGGACTCACTTATTTACACACAACTTAATCTCCGTATAAAAAAGAAACGAGACAAGTTAAACGGAGAGAGTAAGTATAAATTAAATGGAGAAAAAAAAAACAGATCTTATAACTAACACCAACGGTATCTGCCATCTGGACAACAACGGCTTAAAGAATCGTCGTCGACTTTGGAGACGGTAGCCAAAACCCAACTCCGACGAGATCAACCGGATCTCGCTCCATTACCATGGCATTCTCCACTCGCCGCGGCAGCGGCGGATGGTCGCAGTCGCTCCTCCCCACCACCGCCACCAAAGCCACTTCCAAACCGCCGCGGAAGTATCGGAAACGCACCGCCGCCTTCCGCGATTTCATCATCTCGAATGTCATCGGAATCGGACTCTTCCTAGCCCTCGCATTCTTCATCTTCGTCCTCCTCCGCTTCGCCGCCCTCCCGCGGCCGCTCCAGCTACGATCGTCGGCGTCGCGACTGCGCGCCGCACGGTCACGGACGAATGCCGCGCACTCAAACGGCACCGTTTCGGGATCAGACGTGGATATCACTACTAAGGATCTGTACGATAGGATCCAATTCCTGGATGAGGACGGCGGGCCGTGGAAGCAGGGGTGGCGCGTGAGTTACAAGGGGAACGAGTGGGATGAGGAGAAATTGAAGGTCTTCGTGGTTCCGCATTCACATAACGATCCTGGATGGAAGCTCACCGTTGACGAGTATTACGATCGGCAGTCTCGGCATATTCTCGATACCGTCGTTGAAACGCTTTCCAAGGTTGGGATTATTTAATTTCTAGGTTTAATTTTAGGGATTTTGCAGTCAATAATTTTATACGAAGAACTACTGAACTCAATCACTTGATGCCGTTATTCTTCAATTTTTCTTCAATTTTCGGTTGAGGTCTATCCTATAGGGGTACTCAAATTGGAACAGTGATCGATTTCTAGGTTTCGTCGTAAACCTAATTGGATACTTCCAATTACGTAAATCAATAGAAATCAATAGTTCAAACTGCAGGTAGGGAGGGCATTTCTCATTTTTATAGGAACTTTTGTACCAAAAACAATGGTATCTCCAATTATAGCCTCTGTGATGTAAAATTTATCTCTTCTCACCATCCCATAGTGTATGAGACAAATATATAATGTATGAGAAAAATGTATGTATTTCGATTAGGGATTTTAGGAATTTTGCAGAATTGTGGTTGATTGGTTGAAGATGTGTGTAGGATAGCAGAAGGAAGTTTATATGGGAAGAGATGTCTTACTTGGAGAGGTGGTGGAGAGATGCTTCAGAATTGAAAAGAGAATCGTTCGTCAATTTAGTGCAGAGTGGGCAGCTGGAGATTGTTTCAGGTGGCTGGGTTATGAACGACGAGGTAATTTTTGATTTTGGTACTGTGATGTGATTTCTATTCATATTTTTAATCTATAAGGTGGTTTATTCCCGTTTTTTTAATCGTGTAATTTTTCTTGTTGTTCCGATAGAGAGTGTAGATTCTTTTTTGGATCACCTGCAACACTTTCAAGTTACCAATAACACAAATAAGTCATCGGAAAGTTAGACGACAAGAAATAAGTGCATAAAGTACATTTTTTGCGAATGACCAAAAACAACCGTTTACAAAAGATAAACGACTGAAAATGAATGCAACTATATTATACTCCCTCCGTCCAATTGATCTTGACTTCAAACTTCCAGCAAGGTTATTAATGTAAGGTAGGTTTTCGTAGTAAAGGTGTGAGTCCTACAATTTAAAAGATGGGTTTTAAGATTAATTGTGTGGTCTTACATTTTAAATAAATGATTAAATGAGTATTAAAAATATAATGAGTATTAAAAATATAAAAACTTTCATTTTTGGGTTGGAAACAATATGAATGAAACAGCCTGAAAAGAAAACAGAGACAAAATCAATGGGATGGAGGGAGTACAGTTAAACCTCGATAAAGTAATAACCTTGGGATCATAACGAGGTTATTACTTTATCGAACATTATTTTAGTGCATTGATCCATATCGGAACCGAAAGAAATTATTCTTAGCGAGATTATTACTTTATCGAATATTACTTTATCGAGGTTTAACTATAGTACCAAAACGGACAGAGACCACATTATTGACCAAAATCGAAAATTTCTCTAATTGTATATTTAGTTTCTCTTAATGGTTGTTTTTCCATCTTTCTGCAGGCTAATTCACATTACTTTGCTATCATTGAGCAGGTAATGTTGCAATTCTTTACTTACTTTCTAAATATGTGGAGACTCATGCCTGTGGATTTAAACTGAATATCTCAGATGACAGAAGGAAACATGTGGTTGAACGAAACAGTAGGCATCATACCTAAAAACTCATGGTCGATCGATCCGTTCGGCTACTCCTCCACCATGGCTTACCTCCTCCGCCGCATGGGCTTCGAAAACATGCTCATACAGCGAACCCACTACGAGCTGAAGAAGGATTTCGCGCGCCACAAGAATCTCGAGTATATATGGAGGCAGAGCTGGGATTCCGAGGAGTCTACTGATATCTTCGTCCACATGATGCCTTTCTACTCTTATGATATCCCCCACACTTGTGGACCGGAGCCCGCTGTCTGTTGCCAGTTCGACTTTGCCCGGATGCGCGGTTTCGTCTACGAAGACTGTCCTTGGGGAGAGCATCCTGTGGAGACTGATCATGAGAATGTTAATGAGAGGGCAATGAAGCTGCTTGATCAGTATAGGAAGAAATCGACGCTTTACCGGACGAATACGCTGCTTGTCCCGCTCGGCGATGATTTTCGATATATTAGTATCGATGAAGCCGAAGCCCAGTTCAGGAATTACCAGCTGATCTTTGATTATATCAACTCTGACCCTAGCTTGAATGTTGAGGCTAAGTTTGGTACTTTAGATGATTACTTCCGTACGCTTCGGGAGGAGGCGGAAAGGATAAATTATTCACTTACCGGTGAGATTGGCTCCGGTGAGATTAACGGCTTCCCTTCTTTGTCCGGCGATTTCTTCACTTATGCTGATAGGAATCATGATTACTGGAGTGGGTATTATGTGTCTAGGCCTTTCTTTAAAGCTGTTGATAGAGTGTTGGAGCAGAGTCTCCGTGGTGCGGAGATGATGATGGCGTTTTTGTTGGGTTACTGCCAGAAAGCACAGTGTGAGAAGCTACCTGCTAGCTTTGCATACAAATTGGTTTCTGCTAGGAGGAATTTGGCTCTTTTCCAGCATCATGATGGGGTGACTGGCATGGCGAAAGATCACGTGGTTAAAGATTACGGGTTGCGGATGCATATGGCGTTGCAGGATCTGCAGATTTTCATGTCCAAGGCTATTGAAGTTTTGCTTGGTATTCGCCATGAGAAGAACGATCAGCTTCCTGCAAATTTCGAACCGGTTCAAATGAGGTCTAGGTTTGATGGTCAGCCTGTTTATAAAGCAATTAGTGCTCGTAAAGATACGTTTCATACCGTGGTTGTGTTTAACCCGCTCGAGCAGACAAGAGATGAGGTTGTGATGGTGGTTGTTGAGAGACTGGAAGTGACAGTTTTGGACTTGAACTGGACTTGTGTATATAGCCAGATTTCACCCGAACTTGTTCATGATAACGACGATGTGTTTACCGGTAGACACCGGCTTTATTGGAAGTCTTCTGTTCCTGCTATGGGATTGCAGATTTACTACATAGCTAATGGATTTGATTTATGTGAGAAGGCCAAACCAGCAAGTGTGAGAGTTTCCTCTCCATCTAAGGAGCTTACATGCCCTGCTCATTATGCTTGCTCGAATATCGAAACCGACATAGTTGAAATCAGCAACCAGCATCACACTCTCTCTTTCAATGTCAGTCATGGTCTTCTGCAGAAAATAGATGATTACACTCATACAAATGTTATTGGTGAAGAAATAGGAATGTATTCCAGTACTGAGAGCGGTGCTTACCTCTTCAAACCAGACGGCGAAGCCAATTCCATCACACGAGCTGGTGGAGTAATGGTGGTTTCAGAAGGCCATTTAGTGAGGGAAGTTTACTCTTACCCAAAAACACCGTGGGAGAAATCGCCGATTTCACATAGCACCCGTTTATATAATGGTGAAGGTACGATACAAGAATTAGTCATTGAGAAAGAGTATCATGTCGAGCTTATCGGGTGCGACTTTGATGATAGGGAAGTGATAGTAAGGTATAGAACAGATATAGATAACCAGAGAGTCTTTTATTCCGATCTAAACGGCTTCCAGATGAGCCGAAGAGAAACTTACGACAAAATACCTCTGCAGGGGAATTACTACCCAATGCCTTCTCTTGCATTCATGCAAGGCTTGAACGGACGACGCTTCTCCGTTCAAACTAAGCAGTCCTTTGGTGTGGCAAGCCTGAAGAATGGATGGTTGGAGATCATGCTCGATCGAAGATTAGTGAGCGATGATGGGCGTGGTCTGGGACAAGGGGTGCTGGATAACCGTCCGATGGATGTGGTTTTCCACATCTTGTTAGAGTCCAACATCTCATCATCTGCAGATCCTATAAATAATCCAACTCCCTTGACTCCCTCTCTTCTCTCTCATCTGGTTGGCGCCCATCTGAACTATCCGATACGCGCCTTCGTTGCTAAAACCTCTGAAGAAATATCTGCACAGCCGCCTCCTCGATCCTTTTCTCCGTTAACGGCTTCTCTGCCGTGTGATCTGCATATAGTGAACTTTAAGGTTCCTCGGCCTCAGAAATACTCCCAGCTGCCGCTTGGAGAGGCCAGATTCACGCTCATCCTGCAAAGGAGAAACTGGGATTATTCATACTGTCGGAAAGCCAGGTTACAGTGTTCGACTATCGGTGAAGAGTCGATTAATCTGCTCGAAATGTTCAAAGGGCTTACCTTTTTGAGTGCAAAAGCGACTTCTCTTAATCTTGTACATGAAGACACCGAATATCTTGGCTACAGCGAGCAGTTCGGAAATGGCGCGCAGGAAGGGCACATCCTTATCTCCCCCATGGAAATACAGGCTTACAAGCTGCAGCTAAAGCCTGGGAAATAATTCTTTTGACTCTTATCTATTACTTTACTGAGGAGCTTCCCAGTGAAGCTGCAACTAATCCGAAGATCTTGCAACAGAGACTTCTTGAATTTTGTAGAAGTCGCCGTCGGCCCCTTTAGAATGTTGGCCAATACATGCAGTCTTAACTGATCATAATGATGTGAGAGAGATAGTAACTTATCCTGTGGTTCTTGAAGGAGTTCTGTTCTTCAGAAGATTCAGGTACATAATTTTGAACTACTCGAGTGTAGTCTACTCGAGTCAAAGGTTCACTAGATCTAAGTATCTAACATGAATATAGTTTATGTAGCATAGCACCCTTCATAGGAAATTAGGTGTCAGCCTCTTAACTGTCTGATGTTATTCTATGCACATAATCAGCAGTTGATTTTGAATGAACAAAATATATATAGACTTGTAAATGCAAAAAAGTTGATTTAGCCAGTTTCAGTTCAAAAACAAGGAATCATTCAACACTCTCGAATATTTCTATTTGGTACAGTGGCTAGATTTAGGAGCCGAAATCGTATAATCGATAATCACAGTCAAGAAAGAAATATATGAAGAAGCTTAGAGGCAAATTTTAACTCTCTCTTAAACAATAAGAGCAAACC
Source organism: Lavandula angustifolia (assembly GCA_028984105.1). NCBI lineage: Eukaryota > Viridiplantae > Streptophyta > Magnoliopsida > Lamiales > Lamiaceae > Lavandula > Lavandula angustifolia. The sequence goes on from CM054807.1 coordinate 35,113,212, forward strand.
TAATTTAAGTTAGGCTTCTGGAGTCTGTGATGCACTTCAAAGAATGATCTCGTCCTGCACGCTTAAGTTGAGCACCTTATTCGGAAGAACTATGCTGTTTATCACGACAACCTCGTCTTCCACAGTCACTGATTCTCCTGCAATGGATATTAAAACTCATTACCAATCTTAGCATACATAAATTTGATTTACAAACAGGATGTGATCAAAGAGACATACCCAGTATAGCTATCCCAAGCTTGGTGTTGTAGTCTCCGTCGGCCTGAACAATTTGACCAGAAAAAATATGACTTTTTTTCCAGAAAGGAGAGTACTTATCCATACAACTCTGAGGATTTTAAGGTTTATACCTGGACTCGGGACCATCTTCCAAGAGACGACTTCCACCCAATTATAGCATTCACGACAACTGCATTTTCCTGTCGAAAGAGAGATCCATGAGACCGTGTTTACCAAAATGATATGATGAATTTGTTTGAGTCTGGAAATATACCATGATTTCAGCATCATGTAGAACAATGCAATCCTTTAGTCTTGCACCAGGCGCTATGCGAGCATTAGCTGATATTGAGACATTAGGTCCAATCTGTCCACGCATGGAAAATAAGTTAAAACAATGGAAATATACTTAATGCTAAGATCTTAATTATATATTTTCCTTGTTTTCAAGATTATCCACATGAAACACCTTAGCAGTAGGATGTACTCTAGCTGATGGATGAACGTAGACATCTCCAACGACTGTTGCCTTTCTGTTTCCATCCCCACTGGCTAGAAGATGAGGAGAGGTCGAACGAAATTGAGCAAGATATAAAGCCGAGCACTTGATAGACATTCTGCAAGTTAGATTGGAGTCAGTTAAGACGGTCCAAGTATCGAAATAGAGATAAAAAAGGAGCGTGATATGAATTAGGATTAATCTACCCCGGTGTGTTGATCTGTTCCCAAAACTCTGTAGTTTCATAAGTATACAATTGCTTTTTACCAGCAAGAGGTGACAAAATATCTTGGTCCAACCTAACAAAATCTGTAGGAAGAGACCTAAATAAAAGATTAATCAACCACTTACTAAGTGTGAAAGTCAAATTCAATACTAATACAAACAACACTGTAAGATTTTGGATTCTTTGTTTACAGTACCACTAATGTAGAAAATACAGAATATTATGGTTGTCAATGATACCTTATTGCAAATTGCTGGGACTCATAACTTGATGAGTGGCGTGTATATGCTGCAATTGACAGAAATCCAACATTAACACAAATACGAATATTATAGTCGCAAGTGACAGTGATAAAGCAATTATAGAACCGATGGAAAGTTGATAAAATAGTATAAAAACAAATATCACAACCCAACATCACTTACCTTTGTCTTCCCTGAGCTGATATACCTCCTGGATGACGCTAAAGATTTCTGGTGTAAAGACGTAAACACCACAGTTGATCAGATTACTCACCTATAATAATGATTAGAAAACATAAGCCCAAGAAAAGGATTTCCAATCAAGTTCTGATCTTGATCCATATGGTGTTATGTTGTGATACATACAAAGGTCTCGGGTTTCTCAGTGTAATGCAACACTTCTTTACTCGTGGGATCAGCAACCAACTCACCGAACCGGTTAGCTGATTCAGCGGAGACCTGCAGAAGAAATCCCATGAAAGGATTTTGCATAGGAATGTAAGTTTGAGAAAACTGGTGAAGATACTGAAAGTATAACGAGAGCGGTTTCATCGAAACAATACGGGCTCTCTAGTGCAATAATGGCTTATAAGAATAACAGAAGACGTCGTGGAACAAGACTCACATTAATAACTAGCAAAGTGCCAATCCCACCATAGACTTTATGGGCATCTGTGTAATAACAGAAAGTACAGATATGCAATTGCGAAAAATTCATTAGAATACAAACATAAGACCATAAAATATCGTTCGAAATGATTACCTAGCATGTCAGGCAGCGGAAAGTTGCAGCAGACGTCAAAATTCAACAGAAAAATATGTGACTGCAGGAACCAAAGCACACAATCTCATTTATGATGTAACAAGAGTATATTTAATGAGGCAATTCAATGTGTTTGTAACCAGTGATGCATACAGGGGATTCTTCCATGATTTGATCTCTGAAGTAATAAAGACTTCCTGCTGAGCCATGTGGTTTATCTTCTTTCAAGTATCTAAAACACGAAAAAGAAAAAGGCTTGATTTATATCACAAACTGTATGAACATGTAAAACTAGACAGACAAAACTACATTTCAAGGAAAAGCATTGTTTAAATTCACCTGACTGGAACTTTGAGCTCATTTGATACTGAAGAGCTGTACAATGAAAACTCCCTCTCGTCGTAGTATCCGATAAGAAAAACTTGGACCAGATTGGGTATCTGCACACTTGCAACTATCAGCACAAACACAGCTGAAAAATACTACATATTGAAATTAAAGGCAAATTATTTGAAATTCCTTTCAATACCAAATTAGAAAAATCCCTACATTCTCAAAACGAATCAGATGAAATATTACATCAATGAGATAAATCTTTTGCTTCAATAACATAAATATACCCTTTTGCAGGCCAAGATGTGGTGATGAACCATTGGTTGACCAGCCAAAGGAAATAAAGGCTCTGGTGTATTGAAAGAAAGAGGCCTAAATCGAGTTCCTGAGCAAAAACGCCAATAAAATGAAAACAAAAAAGAGTGAATCCAAAACAGAATTGCTCGAATAGACGGAAATTTAGAAGAATATTGAAAATTCGCACCTTTACTTGGACCGCCCACCAAGATCACTGCGACTACTTTCTCATCGGCGCTGTCCATTTTTACAGGCTTGCAGTGATCGAGAAAATGGTAGAAATCCGCTCTTAAACCCTAAATCGAATATTTTAGGTATTACAGTTGAGTGTGTTGAAATGAAATTGACAATTCAGAGCTGCAGTTTCGCCTCTAAAACGACGTCGGCCAAGTCGCTCTTGTGCTCCTATCTGAATTATTATTAATTATTACTCCCTCCGTCCCATTATTCTTGTCTGCTATTCTATTTTGGGTTGTCCCAAAATTCTTGTCCACTTTCCTTTTTTAGTAAATTATTACACACAACTTTTTTGTGGGACCCACAACTTTATACCAATCTACACACAACTAACAACTCTCCTTAAAAACCGTGCAAAAAGCAAATTGGACAAGAATAATGGGACGGAGGGAGTATTAATTAAATTAAAACAATAATAATAAATAACAAAATAAACTATAAAAAATTAATATATTACTAATTTTCTTTTATCTTATATCTTATCTTATCTTATATAGATGTAAAAACACATAATTTTTTTAGCAATATATATAATATAATTAAACCTACATTAAATATTTTATTTCGATGTTTTTCATACTAACGCTACATTAAATAGTTTCATAATTAAAATTTGGCTTACTTAAAATTTAGAGTTTACATTTTATTCATTTAATTAAATAGAAATAAATAAATAGATTAATTTAAATGTGATTGCTTTTGTGGCATAATGAAGATTATTTTGGTAACTATTTTTGTTGAGAAAATTATTAAGAAATAAAATAATTTAGATGTGCATATGTGACATGCAGAAGACTTGTTTGGAATATATTTTTTTGAGAAGAGTAAATTTGTAATTATTTTTATTAAAGAAGACTATTTGATAAATAATTTAATGCTATGTTGCTGTTTACATGGCATAAAAAGACTAGTTTGAGAATTATTTTTTTGGAGAAGATTAGTTTGATAATTACTCCCTCCGTCCCATTATTTGTGGCTCAATTGGTTTCGGCACGAGAATTAAGAAAGTAGATGATAAAGTATGAGAGAGAAAATAGATGATAAAGTATGAGAGAGAAGATGAATAAGATAATGAGAGAATATGAGAGAAAAGATGATAAAGTAGGAGAGAGAATGTAGTAAAGTACGAGAGAGAAGATGAGAGAGTAGAAGATATGATAATAATTTTTTACCAAATTAGGAAAGTGGTCACAAATAACGGGACACCCCTTTTGGGATAGTGAGCCACAAATAGCGGGACAGAGGGAGTAATTTTTTTGGGAAAACTATTTTAGCAATTCACTCTCATTTGTATGGGATTGGAATACAGTTAAATATCGATAAAGTAATATTCGATAGAATAATAATTTTGTTTAGATAATAATTTTTTTCGGTACCGATATCGGTCGATGCACTAAAATAATATTTGATAAAGTAATAATCTTATTAAATAATTTTTTTTTTCGGTCCCAAGATTATTACTTTATCGAGATTTAACTGTATTGTAGATAATCACATTGTATGATTCAAAAATTAAGGTCATCTCAAGTAAATATTAGAATTATGTTAAAATATACACCCTCTATTCCCAATTTACGACTCATTTATTTTCGGTACGGAAATTAAGAAATTTATTTTTGGTATGAATATTAAAATAAAAATATTATATGGTATAAATTATTTAATTTGTTATAATTAAATATTGTCCACGTAATATTTTTTTTTCTTATAATGAACAATTTTTAATTTTTAAATAGGACGGCTCAGAAAGGAAATGCGCTCTTAGGATTAATTTTGTTTGGGGATGTTGAAGCATATTTCACTAAAATAACTTATAAATTCATTAACAACTAATAAAGCATTTAAGTGTTTATAAGTTCTTTCAAAATTCAAGAACCCGCAAATATAAGATCAAGAAAAAGAAACACAAGTCCCCTTGGTATGACATAGCGGTTAAGGTGGGTGGCCGGAAGGTCATGGGTTCAAAAATCCACCAAAACCGCTATGTGTGAGTCTGTCACCTATGGTTAGCCTAAGGTGGTTGAATCCTCCTGTGTTGTTTGTAGGCTAGAACAAAAGAGCGGGATTTACCCAGTGCGAACCTTGGTAGAGGCTGTAAGTTACTCTCGTCATCCAAAAAAAGAAAAAGAGACACAACCAAATGATGAAATGAAACACTACACCTCCTCCAAATTGAATAAAAATATAGATCAAAATCTACTAAAAAGCAAACTAACTGTACTAAATCTGTAATGATCTAAACCACTGAAGCTTCCTACAAAGTACAAGCACATTTTCTTCTGTCATGTATCAGAAGAAAAAATTATCTTCCATTGATACATTTCACTACTTCACCAGATAAAAACACATCAAAATAAGCCCTCTTTCTAATCTATGCTACACAAATTAAAGGGAGATTACAGCATCATATCTAGATCTGCAATCACCGTGATCTCTGCTCCACGCTTGAGTTTGAGCTACTGCACAAGTAAATCATGCTCGTTGAGACGGTTGGATCTACGTTACGAAGCTTCCTATCCTTCTCTTAGTTCAAACATGCTTAACTTCCATACCGTCCCAATTGAAACCTAAAACCGGCGAAACAACAACCATAGTCAAGACAAAGAGAAGTAGAATCTACTCTCATTCAAAGAGTTCTCATAAGGGACTGTTTTATAGTAGAGAAGTTGTATTAGTAATGGCCTCTACATGCTTTTCTAATGAAATATTACTAAGAAATTCAAGAAATATAAGTAAAGAGTGATAAATTCATGAGCTTGAACTTCCATACCGTCCCAATTGAAATCTAAAACAGGCGAAACAACAACCATAGTCAAGACAAAGATAAGTAGAATCTACTCTCATTCAAAGAGTTCTCATAAGGGACTGTTTTATAGTAGAGAAGTTGTATTAGTAATGGCCTCTACATGCTTTTCTAATGAAATGCTACTATAAAGAAATTCAAGAAATGCAAGTAAAGAGTGATAAATTCATGAGCTGAACAACTAAACTTACCAGATTCTGAAATTAAACTTTTCCCTCCAAAGGGTTGTCATAAGGGTTGAACCGAAACCAAATTAGAGCTGATGCATTCCACCTGCACCGTCAAATCCTTGATCCCAGCTTCGTGTAGAATACGTGAGACTTGCTTCTTTATGGAGGCTTTATCACTGTCCGCTGTAATATGAAGATGGATGGTCCCCACAACGTCCGTATTAGTGAAGCTCCACACGTGCAGATTTTGAGTGCCGAGAACTCCTTTGAGTTTCATCATGTCGTTTAGAGCTTGCTTGAGATCATGCTCAGAAGATCGGGGAACTCGTTGGAGTAGGATTTCTGCCGAGTTTCTGAGCAATGGGATCACGGATGCAACAATTAGTGCGGAGATGAAGATCGAGCAGGCCGGATCGGCGACTAGCCAGCCCTTGTACTTGATGAGTAGAGTTGAGATGACGACTCCAACGCTTCCCATTGTGTCCGCCAAGACATGCAAGAAGATGCCTTGCATGTTGTGGTCGATGTGGTGGTGGTGAGGCTTCTTTTCCTTCTCCGTGACTACCGAAAGAGGGCGGGTTTGGTTATGGTCATGATCATGATGGTGGTGGTGGTGATCGTCTACTGCATAGCCGTGATGCTTATCATGGCTATGCAGAACGGGTTCTTGATCACATTGGCCCACATGATTATCGTGGTGGTGGTGTTGATCATCTACTGCATCGCCGTGATGCTTATCATGGCTATGCAGTTGAACGCGTTCATGATCGTGGTTGAGATGATCGTTCTTCGGGTGATGGTGGTGATGATCATGACATTTTTGCCCTTCCATGTCAACACTTAAAGACCGGTCTAACTTCCCACTGCAATCATGGACAATACCTTCAAGTTCTAGAAGCTTCTCCCCGTGTTCGTGTGAATGATGGTGATGGGAATGTGAACACAGCCCGGATCCACCATGGTCGAGATGATCATTCTTCGGGTGATGGTGGTGATGATCATGACATTTTTGCCCTTCCATATCAACACTTAACTCAACTTCTAGAAGCTTCTCCCCATGTTCGTGCGAATGAGAGTGATGGGAATGCGAACATTGCCCGGCTCCACCATGGGCGTGATGATGCTCCTCATGAAAAAACACAAGCCCCACCATATTCACAACTAACCCACCAACCGAAACCGACAACAAACTACTTGTAGAAATATCCTGCGGATCAAGAATCCGCTCAAACGACTCCAAAGTAATCAACGCTCCAACAAGAACAAGAAACACAGCGTTAACATAACCCGACAAAACCTCAAATCTCCCACGCCCGTAATTGAACTGGCTATTCGCAGGCAAACGTGAAATGTAAGAAGCGTACAAACCAATAGCCAGAGCAGCACAATCGAACAACATGTGACAAGCATCGGATATCAAGCCAAGACTATTGCTCATGAAGCCAGCCACAAACTCAACCACCATATAAGCAGTGTTGATCAGCAAGAAAAGAGCAATCTTGCGCGATTTCCTCTCGCTCAAAATCTGCCTAATCGGCTTCATCACTTTAACACTAAATGACTCAGTCGACTCATAGCCCAACTCGGGATAGTTAAGATAAACAGGATTTAGCTCCCTCACCGCTATCCAGAGCAACACACCACATATAAGCAATCCCCACAGCGAAAGCTCGGGAAAGTAGAACAACTCCAACACAAGAGTACACAAGAATGTAACAAAATACTCTTTTTGATTATCTTTTGATGCAGACATTTTCTCATCAGTGTAATTCTCACTCAAAAGCACACCGAAAACTACAGTATTCGCCAACGGCCAGCCTAGATTCGACAAGAGTATGCTATCCCCTTCGACTTCAAACACGAGCATGCTAACACAAGCAGGTATGAATAACACAACTGTAGTGAAAAACAAAGTGATCAATCTAACCCTCTTATTTCCAAGCTCGCGGATTTCGCCCCAATTCGATAAAGCCCTTTCGTAACAACCTAAGAACCCAGACAGAAATGGCAGCAGCATTGGCCAAATCCTCAAGCAATTTGAACTAGGAAAAGCTATAAAACCTTTGCTCATAATATTCACATGGGAAAAAGGAAAACACTCGATTCGATCCCAGCTAACAGACAATAAGATCAATCCAGATAAAAGTGAAATGAACCCACGCAATTTAGACGATCCAATTGAATCCCGATCGGTGAAGATTCGATTTTTACCTTCGGCGAAGAAACGCGCCGCCACATTTCCGGCCAATTCGGCGAGGATCATCGCGGCTGCGCCGCAGTATCTCAGCGCTTGAAATCTGAGTAGGAAAACGATTGCGAGGAGGAGTGATTTGGCGATGAGGAGTTTGTGTTGGGATTGGGTGATTAGAGTGAGAGAGAAGATTGGGCGTTGAGACTTTCGAGTGTAGGAATCTCCGCCGAAGATGGAGGCGAAGAGGGAGAAGGAGAGGGTTAGGGTGAATGAGAGGAGGGAGACGAGGAAAGCGAAAGGGAAGATGGAGAAAGAGGGGGGAGAAGCGCGGAGGAATGGTAGGAGGGAGTAGAGAGAACGGAGGGAGAAGAGGAGAAGGAAGAGGAAGGAGAAGGAGGAGGTAGCGGCGGAGGCGCCGGAGAGGCGGGAGATGGAGCGGCGGTGCTTGGAGGGAGTCGCGGCGGGGGTGGTAGGGGTGTGAGGAAAGATAGGGTATGACGGGCGAGGCGTCGGAGTTGAGGCGGCGTAGGTGGCGCGTGAGGGGAGGGAGATCCGATTTGGGCGGTGGTGATGGTGGTGGTGATCGGCCATATTTCGTGAGAGAGAGAGTAGAGAGAGAGAGAGAGGAGTCAGAGTTACTCCGATTTAAGTCGCCGATCGAGAAAATAAAATCTTGGAAAAGCCCGACGTAGACGGCGGCCGCCGTACTGAAGGGGAAAGAAAACTAAATAGGAAAAAAAAAAAAAGAGAAGGACTTGTGTCATGTTACACATGCAACATGATTCAATTTTTAATTTTGACTCATGTTTGACCCGTTGACCCGTTTTGACTAATTGACCAATTTTTATTTTAATTTTTTTAATTTTTTTAATTTTTTTTAACTTTTTTTTTTTTTTTTTTTTTTTTATTTTTTTTATTTTTTTTTGTTTTTTGCTTTTTTTTAAAATTTTTTTTGTCTTTTTTGTTTTTTCCTTTTTTTTTTCTTTTTCGTTTTTTCGACTTTTTTGTTTTTTTCGCATTTTTCATTTTTTCGTCTTTTTTTATTTTTTTCCTCTTTTTCGTTTTTTCCTTTTTTCCGTCTTTATCGTTTCTTTTCCATTTTTTTAGCCTTTTTCGTTTTTCGTCTTTTTTCATTTTTTCGCCTTTTTCGTCTTTTTCGTTTTTTCCGTCTTTTTCGCTTTATTTTGTCTTTTTCGCTTTTTTTTTGTTTTTTCGTCTTTTTCATTTTTTCGTCTTTTTTCGCTTTTTCGCCTTTTTTCGTCTTTTTCATTTTTTTTTTTTTTTTCGTCTTTTCGAAAATATAAAGAATGACACGACACTTTTTTCATTTTTTCGTTTTGAAATACAAAAAATATTTTTCGTTTTTTTGCCTTTATTATAAGGACGAGAGTGTCACTCTTTGTATACAAAAGTGTTGTTTGTTCTAAACAATGACACTTTTGTTCGTTTGTTCTAAACAATGACACTTTTGTTCGTTTGTTCTAAACAATGACACTTTCATTCGGGACAATTGACACTTTTGTTTATTACGATTGACACTTTGGGTTATCATATTGATTAGTAGATAAAAGTGACACGTTCCTTAATTTTGAGTGCCAATTTACTTCAGTGTGATTGACACTTTAAGATAAATGACACTTTCGTTCGTTGTAATTGACACTTTTTTCATAAACAAATGACATTTTTTTTCGAAACAAATCGCATTTTTTTAAACAATAATTGATATTCAATAAATGATATAAATGACATTTTATTCAAATATAAATGATATTTTTGTTTCTTATGATTGACACTTTGGATAAAAAATAAATGACACATTTATTCATTACAAATGACACGCCTTACTTATAAAAAAATTGAAAAAAAATAAAAAAAATTATTTGTTACGATTGACACTTTTGTTTGTTACAATTGATACTTTCGTATTCAAAAGAGTGACACGATAAAAGGTAAAAAAACCTTAAAAAAAACGAAATAAAAAAATTTTAATTTAAAAAAATTTGTTTGTTGCGATTAACACTTTTGTTTGTTACGATTGACACTTCCGTATGCAAAGAGTGACACGCCCGTCCTTAAAATAAAGAGGAAAAAAAACGTTAAAAAAAAAATTTTAATTTAAAAAAAAAAAAAGTAAAAAAAAATTAAAAAAAAAGATTAATGATGTCACGCTGACATCAGCGGGTCAACACGGGTCAAAGAGAGTCAACGGGTCAAAATGGTCAAAATTGAGTATTGCACACAAGTTTTTGCCAATAAAAAAATATGAAAAACAAAATAAAATATGACGTCATAAATCAATTATTGGTTAAGAAAAACATACTTCTTCTAGAAGATTAAACTCTATCCTATAAATTTTCAAACAAATAAATTAATGCAACAGTCGAACTGCAATCTTCCATCGTCTACTTCCAATTATTGATCGATAGCACCAAGAATTTCCAACAAAAATGAAAATTAAAGGCTTAATCTATTACCTTGTTTTTGCAATTTTGGTGTTCTTCCAAGAATCCGCACAAGGGCGGCCATTGCTGATGTCAGCGTCGAGGCCTCAGCCCGACGATGCGGCGCCGTTTGCTCGGTGGTTGGTTTCCCAAAGTTCATGGGGTGTCCTCAAGTAAGAATTAGAATTTTTTGTGAAATTTTGAGTAATTTGATACTTGTTCGTACTTCTTGAATTTGTCCCTTTTTAGGGTTTGATGATAATTGGGGATTTGGAGTTAGCAGTGAGAATTCTGGGTTTGTGATATTTTAGGGCAAATGGAGATTGCAATTTGGGGAATTTGTATTCTTTGCTGCATAAATGATGAACTGAGTTTAGACACAAATCTCTCTTGATGGATGGGAATAGAATCATTTGTTTGATTTCGTGTATTTTAATGATGTTTTACATGATTTTGCTGCTTGTTAATATGCGATTTGCTTACAGCTGAAGTTTTTAAACTCTGTAGTTTGATGGGATTGAATAATCTTTAGATTGTTGTATCATACTCAATCTTATGTATTCTAAATCCAAGTAAAATTTCGAATTAAACGCGTGAGAAAGTAATAATCTTAGATCATAAGCATAGTGTTAGAGCTGAATCTGATGCATCCCATTTCTTGCAGCACGATATCAGATAACTGGGGAGGCGCTCCTTTCGGGTATGTCGATTTTCATCTTCTTGTTTCTTCTATTTTGGCTTGCTATGGATAGGATCCCCTTTTGCTTGATTTAGGTTACTATTCTTTAGCATTTTTTCGTGTTTCTTTCTAAGACGATGCATTCGGATCCTATGTAGAAATGTAGTTTCATTTAGTGATGGATTACCCGACAAGGGCAAAGGGATCCCCTACTTCTACCTCACGGCCCTTGATCCAACGGCCCGATACGCTCTGAAAGACCAACGGGCTTCCTTCACGTTGAGCGAATACAACCTTGGCACGTGTGGCAAGGCGGACCCGGAAGACCCATCTTGTGCAAAAATCACCATTGTTGGAAAGGTGGTTCATTTATCTATTCGATACTTGAAATTAAGTTACTCCCTTCATATCTAATTCGTGTTTGATAAACTTGCACTTGGTAACTTGATTTTCAGTTGAAGCTAATTGAGGGAAGTGAAGACGAAGTTGAGTTTGCTCGAAATGCTTTGTTCATTAAGCACCCTGCAATGCCGAGTATGTGAAATGTTCATTTTTCCATCCATTGATGTATTTGTACTCCTTCCGTTCCGCTATTAGCGGTTCATTTCTTTTCGGCATTAAGATAATAAAGTATGAGAGAGAAGTAGATGATAAAGTATGAGAGAGAAGATGAGTGAGATAATGAGAGAGAAGATGATAAAATATGAGAGAGAAGATGGGTTGGTTAACGAGAAAGTAAATGATAAAGTAGGAAATAGAATATTAAAATTTACTAAATTTGGACTGAGCTACTTTTAGTGGGACGTCTCAATTAGGGCAGTGAGCCGCTTTTAACAGGGCGGAGGGAGTAATTTTTCCACTAAATGCTTCTAAATTCTTGCAGGTTGGCCTAAAAACCACAATTTCCAGATCTTCAAATTGGATATCGAGAATATATTCATGATCAATTGGTACGGCGGTCCTAAGCCCATCACCGTGGAGGAGTACCTCAATGTCGACAGGTAAGTTTCATCTTTAGCCTCTCTTCGATTTCAATCGTCTTTAGGAGTTTCTATGAATTAGAATACCCAACTATTGATTTTCAGTGACTTGAAAGATAATTTATCTGCCAGCTGATCAGAACTCGACGACTCTTCTTCTTGTGGATATCGTATAAATTCCGACGTGCTGAAAAACATACGAATAATCGAACTGTAAACAGATTTTTTTTTCGTCGTTTTTAATGTAAGAAACTGTGTGATTCCATACCTGATGTAACGAACTTTTCTGGGCAAATTGATTGGAAACTGTTCTTGCTGTACTTGGAATTTTTAAGGCATTAATTCTGATTCTTGTTTAACTTGTTGAGCTAGATTTATGACTGATTTAGATTAGGGTTCTATATTAAGTTCATGATGATGATCTCAAATTGATCCAATTTGAGGTCTTTTCAGTAGTGGGAACAAATTTGGAGGATTATTTTACAACTTCTTACTTAAAATATATTGTATGCTTATTTATGGTTAAGACTATGATTGGTAGTTTTCTTGTAAGAATGTACTCCCACCTTCCCCTTTTTTTTTGATGACGAGGGTAACTCCACAGTCCCTATCAAAGTGCGTGCTGAGTAAATCCGGTACTATGCAATACAAACCAGACAGGAGAGTTAAACCACCCTAGGCTAACCATAGGTGACAAGCACACATAGCGATTTCAGTGGGATTTGAACCCATGATCTTTTGATCCCGGACCATCCACCTTCACCGCTACGTCATTCCAAGAGAACCACCTTCCCATTATTTATATCATATTGGGATTGGGTACGGAAAATAAGATTGATGCATCTCTATGGTATATATATATATATATATATATATATATATATATATATATATAAATACACTAAAATAGTATGGTCACTATTTGATATTAATTGTGATTCATTCATTTATTTTCTTATTTCGTACGAGACATAAATATTTGTTCTTTTTTTTTTTGTCGGGGTGACAAACTCACACATAGCCATGCGTGTCAAGTGTAGGTGACATTAATTGACGACCTGGCCCTATGCCCCGCCACCCACCTTCACCGCTATGCCATCATATTTGCTCTTTTTTATTTCTTGATGAAATCATTTAAGAAGAAGGTTAGAGTGATAGTTTTCGACCCAATTACCACTAGTCTAACGGGCCGTCTCATGAAATTGGCCCAGATTGATCCATTCACCCTATTGGGCTATTGGGCCATGTCATTTAGGCCCATCTCTTTTGACCTAAAAATTTTGATATTAACCCAACCCAAAGTATACGCAAGTCGGGTTAGTCCATCGAGCTAAATTATTTTAGCCGATTTTGACGTTGTGAAATTAATATGAGAAAAAAATATGATGATAGGAAATGGATCGATCATGCAAGAAGACTCTTTAAAATAGGAATTAAGATGTAATCTGTACCCTTCATTTTATCTTTGGAGGTTTTAATTGAATATGCTATGAAATATCCTTTATGCATATTTCTTATACGTTTTTGTCTAAGGACAAAAGTATAAAAGTTACTTGATTTATCCATAAAGAAAATAAAGATTATTCATAAAAAATATAAAAAATATGTATATTTTTTACATCTTATTTAATTTTGCCTTCCTATCAGATCCGTCCTTATGATTATAAATCATTTGGATGTTAATTGAGATACTATGTAAGTATTTAATTACCAGTACCACTTCATCAAAATCAAACTTTTGAACTCAAATTGAATGTTCAGAAAACCCTAACAAAAAGGGGAAAAAGGAAAACTTTACCAAAGAAGGTGCAGGTTTGCAATGATGTCAACACAAAGCAGGTCTAATATTCTAATGAAAAGGAGCCATCTCAGTTTCATCAATGCTAATAATAATTCCCCCTCTCTCTCTCTCTCTCTCTCTCCTAAAAAATTGCAAGAAAGAGACAGCACGAAAAACCTTGCACTTTTTTCAGTCATTCCCTTCATATACATATCCCTTCATCCCCACAAGCAATCATCATTCCATATCATGCCCTCCCACCCCACCCCAGCCCACCCCACCCACGCCCACACCTCCCTTCAAAACCGCCATCATTATCTCCACTGCAGAGAAATCAAACCCTTCATCATTATCTCCGAAGAAGACAGCAAAAGGAAGTCATACAAATGGACTGCTGTCAGCCATTCTTAATGATGACGAGAAAGAGGAGGAGAGGAGTAATTAATCTCTTCCACGCCACCACTTTGAAAGTCAAGAAATGATCTTTTTCTTTTCTCTTTCTTCATGGGGGAATCGAGCATCACGGTCCGATCGGTCTCTTACTAGATCAAGATTTCATCTTTTTTGTTCTGGGTGTCGAGGAAATTAAGGTTTATAGCCTTTCTTGAAAAGAAATTTTAGTTTTTGGCTAGGGTTTGTGAGATCTTTGTAGCTGTGTGTGTGGTGTGTGTGTTTTGCAGATCTGTATATGTATGCATGTTTTTATGCTTGTTTGAGATATGGAATATGTTGTTTTCGTTTTGTTTGAGGAAATTAGGGTTTTTATAAGCTTGGTTTTCTGATTTTAATGTTGTCTTGTTGATTTGAGTGTTTATACAAGATTATTACATACTTAACAGATTTCAAGAAAGTGATTTCTGATAAATTGAATTGTGTATATGTAATCATATAATATGGAATTAATTAATGATCTTCAAATTTTATTTGTAAACCATCTGCTTTTAGTCATCACATTATTCTTAGATTTTAACATAATTTGCCTTTTGAATATAGTGGTTCAAGTGTTATCTGGTAGTTGGAAGGTTATTCGAATTCTAAATTTTCTGTATAGTTTGCAGATGACAGAAATTATGAATTTTTGTCGGTATAAAAAAAAGATCTTGAATATATTATTCATATTTTCATACTCAAGGCAGACATAATGCATTATAAATTTGATGTTTCGATGCTACTACTTTCTATATTCGATCTTCTTGCCTTTCCATTTAGAGGGTACGATTTTGATCTTGCCATTTCATTACATTTCAAAAGAAAAATAGAAAAATAAGATGTGGAGGAAAAGAGAAACAGGAGTTGATGGTGGTTGTGATGTGTATACTAGCTATAAAGTTATGAGGCCTATTTAATTGGATTGAGCTAGATTGGCAATAAAATGAACCATGAATATAATTAACTTCGATATTTTAGGGTTATATGATTTTTCCTTTCAAAATTGTTAAATAAAATACACGTATCACAATTCTATTGGTGGAACATGAAATAAGAAACAGAAATTAGGATAGAGGATCCTCATCGAAAGATCCACTAAGGATAGGGGTGTAACGGTTCGGTTCGATTTGATTTTTTATGTATTTTTGGAATCGAACCGAACACATATAAATGGTTCGGTTTGGTTCGGTTCGATGGGTTTTTCAATAACGGAACGGAATCGAACCGAACCGCTTATAAATGGTTTGATTCGGTTCGGTTCCTCGGTTCGCCTTTTTATTTTATTTATTTATTTTTTAAATCCTAAATAATGCAAGAATAATAATTTGTAGGGTCACTCATTTCAAACTCATAAGTATAGAGTTGTTATTCCTTTCTCTTCATTTATATAGATTAAAATTGATCTTAACTTAAATCTAATATATAAATTCAATAATATTCTCATATAAAAAGGACAAATATTAAATAAAAAATTAAAAAATATGATATTGGTTCGGTTCGGTTTGAACCGTTCAAAAAATTTGGGAACCGCGAACCGAACCGAACCGAATGTAAACGGTTTCTAAAAAAATAAATCGAACCAAACCGCGTAACCGAATCGAATCGCATTTTTCGGTTTGGTTCGGTCCGATCGGTTTCGCGGTTCGGAGCGGAACCACTTACACCCCTAACTAAGGATCTTTTATTCCATTTATTGTGACTCTTTCAATGTCCCACTAATGAATTGGTAACACACAGGGGCGGGGCCACCCTATGAGCTGGGGTGGGCTCCAACCCCGATAATTTATTTATTTTTGCCTTTTTTATTAATAATAATTCTAGATTTTTTTTAAAAATATACGCTAAAATTATTAGCTCAATTCAAGGTATTTTTTTCAATCTATGCCCCAAACTCAAGGTATTTTATTAAGTTGGATCCGCCCCTGATAACACATATTTATTTTCTCTAATTAACTCTCATCCTAGGCTAATTAATCCGAATAAGTTATTTAAATATAAAATAAAATACACGTGTCATCATTTCATTTATGGAACAGAGAATAAAACATAAAAAAATAAGATAGATGATTCTCACCCATAGAGGTCACTCAGGTACTCAAGTGTAGAATATCTTCATATTTAAAATATCGATTTTAATATGCATCTTTCATATCTACCACGAGTTTCTTCTTTCTAAATATAAACACAATTAAGACCTGCTCACTACATAAGTCAACTAGTTTCTCAAAACAGCAACATGGTACGTTAGTTGGAATGTTAGGTCCCATTCTTGATAGAATCAGATCACTACATTTTCCAGCAGAAAATTTAATGTTTACGAGGAGAAATGGACATTTCATACTTTAAACTCATTGACATTTGTTAATGGGACAAAAAGATTATTATATCCATGCATAAAAATTTCTTCTAGGACCGACAGTTATTAGAATCGAGATTGCACCGACACGAAATATGTTACCGACATGATCAAATTACAAGAGTTAAATACAGTTAAACCTCGATAAAGTAATAACCTTGGGACCGGAAGAAAATATTCTTTTAACGAAGTTATTACTTTATTGAATATTATTTTAATGTATTAACCTATATCGGGATCGGAAAAAAATATTATTTAAGCGAGATTATTACTCCATTGAATATTACTTTATCGAGGTTTAACTGTAGAAAATTCAATTTTATTGGACTTTGCAAAATTTTAGGCCCGCCAAAGAAAATACTGGGCCGAGATCCGAGCATTTATTGGGCCGATCCAGCCCAATTAAAAGTCCGCGGATTCCAAATAAATAGCAAATTCAATTGAACTGAAAAATCTCATCTGCTCTATATAAGAACGGTAATTACAGATTTGAAAAAAACTATGAAAATTTTCCGCCATGAGAGCTCTTCGAGCCTCGATTTCTTCTAGAGTCGACCTAGGCATTTCGCATGTCGCTCTGCCGCCGCCTCACCGCCGTGGTTTAGTCGCTTGAGGTAGTGTTTTGCTTGGCGATCGATTAGCTATTTTTTTAAACTAATTTTTCCTAATAATTCGAAATGGAAAGATGATTGTGCGTTGTTATAGTTGATGCGACTGAGAAATCGATGGAAGCAATGACTAATGAGTAAATTATCGGAGTAGTATGCTCGGAAGTTAGTACATATTTCTGTGGCGATAAAGGCGTTGTTCATATCGTGTTACTGAGTTCGATTATGCTGGTTTGTTTGGTTCTAATTGTGATTTAGGGTTATAGACAAATTTGACGATGATATTTCCGTTGTATGTTTAGAGAGCTATCAATTGCTTTATATGTATGGGTAATGGCTGCAATTCATCAACTACTATGTAAATGAATTTTTGAATTAGATTTGTGGATTATGCTGCATAGATATATTAACCTTAATTTGGTTTCAGGGACTATGATGATAAGGCTGCTGAGGCTTAAATAGGAACTATCCTTGAGTTCCAATGATACAAAGGTGAGGCTTACTTTTTATGTTATTTGGAATTAGACTTTTCTATTGTGAGAGTTATTCTGTATTCTAGAATTTGGATCATGGAAATGTAACTAGCGATAAGGATAGAATTTATACGCTACGATGATGATAGTGGCCAGTGGTAGGTGCTAGATTGCCTGTTATATTGGCAATGGAGATGAATCCAGACGCTTGAAATAATTGCTTAGAATCTTTACAGACTTCACAGCATCCATTCTATGATGTTGCGTTCTGGATTCGACAGTTCCAAAAATTGTTTGTGGCCTCATTGTTTTTGATTCCTATCAATGTATATGCCATCCATTCTTGCCATAGTCAAATAAGTTGATGTAATAGCTTACAACTAGTTTGTTTAATTCAGAAGTGTGTTTCAGTGAAGTTCTTTCTCTCTTTCCCCTGCCGGTGGTTAGTTTAGTTACCCCTATTAACGAGTTTTCTGGCCAGCAGCAGGTAACTAAGAAACATATACTATGATGTTTTCCTCGTATATTCATGAGTTCTAACTTGAATCTAACTTGATGTCTTTACACTGAAAGTTCTATTGCTTAAAGTTTCACAGTTGGCTTCTTGTTACTAATGTTGAAGCCCCATCTTTAGCTGTTCTTTGATCGTATCTATGTCGATCCTTGATTCTAAATCCTAGAGATCCGAGAAACAACAGCAAATATGTGAAGCTATCTTCTTCTTTTCTCACTCACTTGTTTGAGCAGGTAACACAGTATGCAAATCTGTATGATAATTGGTATACGGTATGAGTTTTTCTAACAAGACCACATTTGCTCTTTGTATCGCGTATTACTTGATTCATCATTCATGTGTCTTCTTGAGCTATCTATCTCGCCTTTTCAGTTCATTTTCGATGATGTGGAATCTATATCGTCTCCATTGCAAGCCGTTCTCCAAATTCATATCGTCGAGTTGTCGTAAACTCAACCAGGTAACTTGTTATACATTTTCTACATAATCTTATGCACGTTATCTTATCTTTCTCTTCATTTTTATACAAAATGAAGATAATGGATTATATAAGAAGACTCCTTAAAATAGGAAATAAGAAGCAATCTGAATCTCTCGTCTTATAATTCAACGGTTTGGATTAAATATCTTCGGAATTATTCCTTGTGTATATTCCTTATATATTTTATACATAAGGGCAAAAGTGTAAAAATAGAATATACATAAAACATATAAGGAGCATGCGTACTTCATATCTTCCCACTTCGTAGTAGAAGAATTTATAGATGTATAAACTTTGTTACACGAATATAATCAACAGGCCTTAACGCTTGGCTGAGAACTGGAAGCAATAATCTTGCTTCCACATTCTCTTCCAGTCCTCCCAGCCAAAAACTTATTAACACCGGTCGAAGCCTTCAACTGCCGGCAGGCGTGATCCGCCGGAAACCGATGCTCAAGCAAGTCTTGACCCGACAAGTCTTGCACGACGCCGTATTGGAGAACGTCAGAACCTCCTTGCACCGTGAAACGGGGCACGTCGGCTTCTTCTTCTTCTTAGGATCGCAGTCTCTCGACTTCTCGTGCTTATCCATGATCTTCTTCTCGTCCTCTCCGTCGTATCCGGTTGTCTCGATCGCCGCCGAGCAAATCTCGCAGACGACGACTTTCCGGCTGCCGGCGTCGGATTTCGGACAGGCGTGCGATTTGCACGATCGGTGTTCTAAACAGAACGCCTGCAGAAACGCACATCGATCAGATCGGGCAAATTTAAATTTACGCTTTAAGGAAAAAAAATTAATTAGGAAAAGGAAAAAAAAACCTTGTGGCAGGCGTTGCAGGTGAAGGGGAGGAAATCGAGCTGATGGCAATCGGGTTTCTGGCAATGGAGACCTAAATTAGGAAAAGCTTCCGTTCCTCCGGTCATCTCTTTCGCCGGAATATTCGTTTTGAGCTTGGATAAATCAAATTAGTTTGGATTCAACCTCCAAATTTCGCCGGAGAAATTGTGGGATTTCGTGATTGTGATTTGTTTTGGCCGGAGAAACCCCCGGAGCTTTTGCTTATATAAGCAATGGCTTGGGGAGGAAGCCAAATTGACTTTCGAATTAAGATTTCTTACGCGGGATGAAACCGCCGTGAGAAATTATTTGATTATTATAGTCGGGTCGAGATTGACTGCCGTCCACGGAGTGGTTTGGATCGGGTTCGGGTGGAAGGGTCCAGAAGCACCGTTTTACTTCATTATGGGCTTGGGCTTAGGAAGATAGATTTGGGCTTGTCCCATATTGGGCCTTATCTTAATAAAAGTCATTGCTTATGTTACAAAATTAATTCCGTCTCGCTTGGTTTGTCTTGTTTTTCTTTTTTTTGTTATGCCACTTGACTTTTTTTTATTTCCTAAAAAAGAAAATAATTACTAAACAAACTCCCACATTTACTTTGTGAGACCTACCTTTTTATACACAATTACCTACTTTTATACACACAATCACCCACTCATCTTAATCTCTGTGCCGAAAAGAAACAA
This sequence comes from Lavandula angustifolia, assembly GCA_028984105.1. Taxonomy (NCBI): domain Eukaryota; kingdom Viridiplantae; phylum Streptophyta; class Magnoliopsida; order Lamiales; family Lamiaceae; genus Lavandula; species Lavandula angustifolia. The sequence goes on from CM054807.1 coordinate 35,133,460, forward strand.
GACAAGTCGGACGGGACGGAAGGAGTATTATTATAGAGATGTCAAAGTTTTCGGTTTAGACTGTCTAAGTATACATGTCAAAGTTTCCGTTCTAGACCAATGGCTCGTCTCATGAATTTGGATTGGGTTAATTAGGTTCGATTTTTTCTCGGGCCTCAAAATCTTGATCCATTATAGTCTAATGTACGATTAGGCTAGGTTAGACCATTGAGCTAGGCCATTTCAGACCAAATTTGACACCTCTAAGAGAAATCGTCTGTCTTTCAGCAAAAAATAACCGATATTTTCAAATCCGTTCAATACTTCTAAGTTGAACTTGTGATTTACATCTTTTGTGTCATCTATAGGCTATTATACAATAGTGATGGTTATCTAGCGCGCACTTAAGTTGCAGTTGCATATTTCTGTTCGATTTTATAATTGAAGAACAAAATCAGCCTTTTTCCCTAAACGAAAGATGAGTTGTAATAAATTAATGATTTACAGAAGAACTAAACGAAGCTACAACTACTCCTAAAGTTACTTGCCAATTTTTGCAGTAAAAATGTCGGGAAACTTTACTCTAAGAAAAAGGTGATAAAAGGTCAAGACTAGCCCTTTTCATTCCAAGTCTAGATATTTGCATTTCTATTTGTGATTCTAATCGAGGCATTTTTAGTCATAGCCAAATAAGTTAAGTTAAACACAAATATAGTTTATCACTATTTAAAAACACAAATATAGAAAGTATACTTTATGCCAAACATAATGATTGAACGAAAAAAGTTGTCATGGGCCGATGGAGGGCCGATCTCCATTGGCCCTCAACATGTGAAAAAAAAATTAATGAAAGGCATTGGCCCTCAACATGTAAAAAAAATGTTGAGGGCCGATGCATCGGTCATGAGATTGATGCCTCCATCGGCCCTCCATAAGTCTATTTAATTTAATTAATTAATTAATTAATTTTTTTAAAATATGTATCTACCCTTATTTTTTTCAACATAATCATTATGTTTGTCATAAGTGTATTTTATGGCTATATTTGTGTTTTAGTAATATGCTATATTGTGTTTAACTTAACCTATTTGACTAAGTTTTTATATTAACATATTCTAATTTAACACAAATACAACAAAAATCTCGAAATCACTCGTCCTGTCGAAAAATCAATCAGTAACAAAAAATTCAGGGGCAATGATTCACAAAATGTGACGTAAAATTCAAGAGATCCAAAAAGCTACTAAGGAATTAGAGATATGGTTAAAGTTGATTTATTAAAACTTGACCCACCACAACGGTGACCACAAATAATTGTTGTCATGTATGTATTTATCAACATCAAAGCGAAAAAGGGGGCTGCCAAATTGTAAAGATGAAGAATAATCTCTTCTTTTATTAAAAAGTTTTAAAAGCATAAATCCCTATTATATTTAACTTTAGTGTCTAGAATGGCCCACCTCATTATATTACTATTATAATTATTTGAGCTGTTTTAGTTTATAGTCGAATGTCACGAGTTTGAAATCTATCAGTATCAATATATGAGTGTGTCATTATGGTTAACCCCTTGATAGTTTGAAAAACTATTATATAAGAGCAGTGTTTATTCAGTGCATACTTATATAACGATTGTAAATTTTTCTCGTTGCATAAAAACAAAATGCCCTCCCCCACCCATATTATTATGCCCACTTTATTACTATCAACAACAATTTGCTAGTGAAATATATTGATTTCATTGGACTAGAAGATGGAAACATATCTCAAAAAAAGAAATGTTAAAAAACAAAACACTTTAGCCAATAAAATAATGATATATAATATGGAAAAGGGAAAGAAACTTAGAGAGGTAGTGATGTCCAGCCTAGAACAACACAATTGCCAAAGGTGAAACTTAGCAATTAAGTTGAAAGGCAATATATATATTTATATAAATAATTTAAGATGTAGCACGAGTGGCATTCTTTTGCATGTTTTCATGCAAATTATATTGGTGCCTTTCTCTTTTTGGTATTAGCCTTTTTGCCCCATGTTTCTCTAAAATATATAAAAATCCCCCACTTCACTGCTTTACCAATATTTCAAAGTTTTTTATAAAGTCAAAATACAAGAAAATCAAATACCTACTATATTGTCTGTTGGAATTGGTTCATAGCTCTTATTGAATTCCTATTTCTAAGTACATGATTAACAAAGTTTTTTTAAATAATTTTCGAAATTAAACTGTGTATTGAATATTGTTTTAATCCCGTTTGATTTGTCTCGTTTTTTTATTTCAGGTTGTCCCATTTTTTAAAAATAAAATTTTTTATTACACAAATTTTTATTTTCTCTTTAACCTCTCGTTTACACATAACCAACTATTTATTTTAATTTTTGTGTCAATAAGAAATAAGACAACTCCAACGGAATGATGGAGTATTACTATAGCATTGAAATAAGAAATCTTGCAAATAAAGTCTCAATCATTTGGTCAAACAAATAGCCATGTATTTAGCCCTTTCCCTCCTTTTCCAAAAGAAATCTTATTATTATTTATTTCTCTCCTTAAAAATCAAAATCAAAATCAATATGCAAGAATTTGCTAAAACCTCAGAGAAAAATGTCACCTCGACCAATAATTCATCCGCTTTTCTTCTTCTCTCTCTCTAATCTCTCTCATCAATCCTCCAATCCACCAAACTTTTCTAATCGCAATTCGTAGCTCCGGTTTTCACTAATCTCGTCTCATTCGCGGTGTTTTGGTGAGAGAAAATCATCAATGGGGAGTGGGAAGCAGAGATGGAAGATCTCCTTCCACAAATCGCCGGCAAATCCCTCGCCGCTCAAGTACCAGATTCCGATCCAGAATCCACGTCCGATTCCGGTTCCGATCGAGTTCCTCTGCCCGTTGTCCGGCTCGATCATGGCGGATCCGGTCATCGTCTCCTCCGGCCACACATTCGAGCGGAACTGCGTACACGCCTGCGTTTCTCTCTCATTCAACCCCACTCTTAACGACGCCGCCGCCGATTTCTCCGCCGTCATCCCCAACCTCGCCCTAAGATCCACCATAAACAATTGGTGCCGCCACCGCCACCTCGACCCCCCGAAAGCCCTAGATTTCTACTCCGCCGAGAAAATAGTCCGTCAATTAGCTCCTCCGACGCTAGCGTCCGAGTTGGCTCGGACGCCGAGTGTAATCTCCGTCGCCAGCTCGGACGAGTCGCGCACTCCTCTCCCGTTGGCAACTCGGCCGTCGTGCTACTCCTCTTCTTCTTCCTGCGATATCGAAATCATTTCGAGCTCGATTTTGTTGGAAGACGATGATTTGATAGCGAAGCTGAAAAGCTCTCAAATCAACGAGCAGGAGGAGGCGCTGGTTTCGCTCCGGAAATTGACTCGGACGCGTGAAGACACACGCGCCTCCTTCTGCACGCCGCGCGTGCTATCCGCTTTAAAATCGTTGATCGGTTCCAGATATTCGACTTTGCAAGTGAACGCCGCCGCGGTGTTGGTTAACCTATCCTTAGAGAAGCAAAACAAGGTGAAGATCGTGCGGTCAGGAATCGTCCCGCCGTTGATCGACGTCTTGCGCGGCGGATTCAGTGAGTCGCAAGACCACGCCGCCGGCGCGCTCTTCAGTTTATCCCTCGACGATCAGAACAAGACCGCAATTGGAGTTTTAGGCGCGTTGCCGCCGCTTCTCCACTCGCTGCGTTCGGACTCGGAGCGGACTCGGCACGACTCGGCTCTGGCTTTATACCATCTCTCATTAGTGCAGAGTAACAGAGTCAAGATGATTAAACTCGGCGCGGTCCAGATTTTGCTGGGTATGGTAAAATCAGACCATATGTTAGGTCGGGTAATGCTAATTTTATGTAACTTGGCCGCCAGCGTGGAGGGGAGGGCGGCGATGTTGGACGGCGGAGCGGTGGAGTGTTTTCTCAGTTTATTGAGTCGGGACGAGTTTAAGTCGGTAGCGACTCAGGAAAGCTGTGTGGCGGCGTTGTATGGGTTGAGTTACGGCGGGTTGAGGTTTAAGGGATTAGCGAAAGAGGGCGACGCGGAGGAGGTGTTGCAGAAGATCGAAGGGACGGCGAGCGATCACGCGAAGGAGAATTGCCGGAGGATTTTGGAGGTGTTGAGAGAGAAACACGAGGAAGATGAAGATGTAAATTGGGAGGAGTTACTCGAGTTGAATGATGATAGTGATATGAGTACAACTCGGAGTCGCCGGAACGAGTCGTCCGGCGTGTAAGTTATGGTTTTCTTGAACTGGTCAGGTGTTTTTGTTGATTGGTTTTGGTGATTATTGCGTCGATTGGTTTTGTAATGATGGATTCTGACTTGGTAAATGATGAAAATGAATGAATTGGAAGTTGTAGATAAGAGAGTGGTGTTGATTGTTACGAGTGTGGATTTGCATGACCGAGTCGAATCAGTTGATTTCTTGAATCGTTTTGGTTTGCTTGCATAGTTGCATTAATCTTCAAGAATCCCGCATAAAATACTCTCTCCGTCCCGCTAGAGGTGGCGTGTTTTTTTTATCAGGACGTCTCACTACAAGTGACTGTAATCCATTTTCGAAAATGATAAAAATTGTGTGGACCCCATTTAATTACTAAAAGGTCAATTAATTTGCACCATATAACACCACTTTCAAATCACAAAAGTTTAGGTGTACCACAATTGTATACCATTGTGTGTACCACATCATAAGGGTGTCGACATGTGCCATATGTGGTCCACTATTTTGAATGAAAAAGCGCCACATGTCGACACCCTTGTGGTGTAGTACACATAAGGGATACATAATTGTGGTACACACAAGCAGCTCTGCTTTCAAATGAACACGACATATAATGATATAACATAGTATATAGTTCACCAAGAATAGCTGCAAGCCCATTCAGTGCTGCTACTCTCCTTTTATTAACACAGAAAAACACATGAATTCGACGACTACAACAGATAAGCTCAAATAAGCTCCTCAGAATGTGTAGAAAGACACAGTCGCAGCGACAAAACCGGCGATAACCGTCGGCAGCCCAACCGTCGCAGCACCCGAAGGGCTCGGGGCCGGGGCTGGGACCGACATCGTGGTGTCTGCAGCAGCCACGGCGGCCAACGCCGCCCGCATCACGGCCAAGACAGCGACTCTTGTGGCGACCATGGCAAGAACTGAGTTTGCAAGTTGATTTGGTTTTGAATTATTGGAGAGATGGCGGTGTTGTAGTTGATGTGGGGCGCTGTATGTTAGGGATACAAGCAAGGAGCCCTAACTCTCCCCAAAACCATGGTTATAGGGAAAGGATTGACACTCACTTATATACCACTCCACACTTCTTTGTGGAGTCGATGTGGGATAACCCACTTCATAACAATGCCTTCCCCTTCGAAACCGTACGTCCACGGACGGCCTACTCCGGAAGTCCTCCCCACCCACGGCTGGGTCCGCGGTGGGGCCCACCCAGGATGCTGGCCCACTCACGACTCCATTCGCTGCAATACCAGTCCTGGGCCCACCCGGGGACTACTCCCCGGGCCCACCCGGTTTTCCGGGCCAATCAACGGGTCGCCCCTTCCCGTAGACGTACGGTCCACGTTCACCGCACCATTGTTAGGGATACAAGCAAGGAGCCCTAACTCTCCCCAAAATCATGGTTATAGGGAAAGGATTGACACTCACTTATATACCACTCCACACTTCTTTGTGGAGTCGATGTGGGATAACCCACTTCATAACACTGTATGTATACTGGTTGGATCATGCAAGTCAAAATGATGATTACTATGTTTCGTGTATAGATTATATTGGATGGGGGAAAAAGTCAAATCATGATTGGTAAGAACTAAGAAGCTTAGAAGGCAGAGACAGAGAAATCAAAACAAGGCAAGTAGCTGTATGAGTGAATGCAAGTTTTGCAATGAAGATTTTGGCCCTGTCCTTTCTAGTTTCTAATTTAGGTATACGGTTCAAATTCCACTAAGATCGTAACAAACACCGTACAACTCGAATATGCACGTTAATTACAGAGCAATAGCATATCCAAATCTCCACACATTTTAGCTACAATCAAATTCCTAATGACTTATCTACAATTTCAATTTCTTCACCACACGTGCAGGAAAAAAATAAAAATGATACTCCCTTCGTCCCGCTTGACTTGTCTTGTTTTCCTTTTTGAATTGTCCCACTTGACTTGTCTTGCTTCCTAAAAAAGAAAATAAGAACTACACAAACTCCCATTTTTTCTTTGTGGAACCTACTTTTCTACACACAATACCCATTCATCTACACACAATTACACACTCATCTTAATCTCCGTGCCGAAAAGAAACAAGACAAGTCGGGTGGAAGGGAAGGAGTATCTTACATATTGGGGAAGTTGGGTCATTATTTCAAGTCACACTCCACTTGAATTTCTCCCACTTCACCAATTGCACAAGGTTGTTAAAACCAAATGTGAAGAGAAAAAGAAAATGTTACTAAAAGAGATCATTACTCTTTAGATGTACTCCAAATTAAGAAAAAATTCTCTCCGTTCCGCTAAAAACGACACGTTTCTTTTCGACGCGGAGATTAAGAAAATAGTGTTAAATGTGGTACACACAATCTTTATTATTTTTATAAACATGTCAGGACGTCCCGATAAAAAAATATTCATTTCTAGTGGGAATGAGGAAGTATTATATTATAGTCAATTGATTTGATTTTAATGAAAATTATAAATCAAATAGGTGTAATTTGAAAATTCAGTAAGATATTATTTATGTTCCATTATATGTGGCTCACTTTTATTTGATTTTTTATGATTAAATTCTAGCCCATATATATATATATATATTTTTAAATGAGCCACTTATAATAGATAGTTAAAAAAAACAATCACTTATAATGGATCGGATGGAGTACTTCAATTAGAAAAAAAATAAGATTGACAACATAAAATAGAAGCTTTGAAATTCCCAATCATGGAGATATTCCATCTATAAATTAATCAATGTCGTGTGTGTTTTCGTAATTTTTTATTTTCTACACGTGACGAGTATTAATGTAATTATAAATGGATAAAAAAAAAAGCCAAAAACAGAACAGAAACCACATAATAACAACTGCAGCCATTCAAGAAATCAAGATCCCAATTCATAGAACAAGTTATTATATTCAATAGTGTATATAAACAACTTACAAACAGTAAAAAAAAATCCATACAATTATACAATTCAAGAATCAAAACCTATATTCCTCGCTAACCCTCATGTGTTTGTGTGTGATTGATACATACTCCCTCCGTCCCGCTATTTGTGGCTCATTTTCCCGAAAGGAGTGTTCTATTATTTGTGCCCACTTTCATAATTTAGTAAAAAATTAATCATACTTTATCATCTTCTCTCTCATACTTTATCACATTCTCTCTCCTACTTTATCATCTTTTTCTTATAATCTCTCATTATCTTACTCATCTTCTCTCTCATACTTTATCATCTACTCTTTCTCTCGTACTTTATCATCTACTCTCTTAATTCCTGTGTCGAAATCAATTGAGCCACAAATAACGGGACGGAGGGAGTATGTTGTAATAAAAATCCAATCTTGCTAACTCTCTGCTCTCACCTGCTCTCCAATCAAATCCAATCCCACTACCAAAAAAGTCAACCCCTGAAACAGCAAGTAATAAAAATGAATCCCTTGTGCAGACAGCAAACTTCTTGCAGCTGCAGTTAGTAGAAGGAAAGCAAGTGCAAGCTCCTTCCCTATAAATCTTGTTCTTCTTCTTCTTCTTAACCACAACCTTCTTCTCCTCCTTCATCTTCCCAAGCATATCGAGCCCGGATTCCGAAAGCCTCCTCTGAATCTTCTCCTCACTCACACTCTTCCCCTCCCTCTCAACCAAGCTCAGCAAGTCTGATTCCGAAGCCCTGCCGGTTTTCTTCGTCACCACCCATTCGTAAGCGCTTCCGAGCTGGAATAGCCCGATATCATCGCGTTGAACTTTGTAACGGACATGGTGTTTTCGAAGAGGAGGTATGGCATTAGGAAGGGGAATGATTTTGGTGATGGTAAGATGTTGAGAATGGATAGAATGATTGGGACATAGCAGATCACCCATGGTGGGTGGTAGCTCTGCTTCTGGTATGAACATTGTTAATGGGAGTATGATGCAGAATAGTGTGAATGAGTAGAATGGGAGGATAAGCTTCCTTAGTAGAAAAAACAAGAATATCAAATTTGCCTTCTTCCACACTGATATCTGCATAGAAGAGTAAAAAAGATTCAGTAAATTTGTGATTTCTACTAAAATTGTTAATGGGAATACAGTTAAACATCTTAAGTAATAAAAAAAATTCGTCCAACGGGTTTATTATTTTAGTCTATTAATCCAAGTTGGGACTGAAAGAAATTATTATTATCTACGCGAGATTATTACTCTATCGAATATTACTTTATCGAGTTTTAACTGTATGATGCAGAAATGCAGAATAGTGTGAAATGAGTATAAAGGGGGTATAAGTTTTTTTAAGAAGAAAAAACAAGAATTATCAAATTTGCCTTCTTCTACACTGATATCTGCATAAAAGACTCAACAAAATTATGGGTTCTACTAAAGATTACGTTTTGAATAAAGGGAATTATATTCTTGATATAATGATTACTCCTTCCGTTTAATTGAACTTGTTTCCTTTATTTTCGACATGTATATTAAAGAGAATTGTTAGTTGTGAGTGAAGGGATTGGTCCCGTAAAAGGAGAGTGATTAATCGTGTGTAGAAAAGTTACCATTTTTGGAATGAGACAAGATGAATAAGACAATCCAAAAAGAAAAGTAAGACGAGATGAACGGGACAGAGAGAATACCTTGGAAGATAAGATTTGAGGGAGGCATAGCCTAAAGAGCTGCATAGGGCCAGAATGCCACCTGTGCTGCTGCTTCTTATAAGCTTCATATGATTCTGGTAACTCACAAACAACTCTAACATCATTCAAGAAGATGAACTTCCATTTGTTCAAGTGGGCTCTTACAGCTATGTCCATATCCTCAACTGTTGTCCTTTCGAGCCACCCGCCGGATTCCTCCAAGGCCTTAATCCTCCACACGCCGGCTGTCCCGTTGAAGCCGAAGAAGTTGAGGAAAAGGCCATTCACTTGCTGCTCCACCTCAAAATGGAAGCACAAGTTGATGTTCTGGAGTCGGGTGAGTAAGTTTTCGTCCTTGTTCGAGTAGCACCAACGCGTCTGGACTAGCCCTAAATCGGGTTTTCCCTACAACGAGCAAGTGAAATCAGTGCACGATGCTAAAGTACAGCTAAACCTCGATAAAGTAATAACTTTGGGACCGAAAAAAAAAAAAAAAACTCATTTAACGAAGTTATTACTCTATCAGACACTATTCTGGTGCACTGACCCGAGTTGACACCAGAAGAAATTACTCCCTCCATTCCACTCCAATTGTCCAATTTTTCTTTTCGGCACGAAGATTAAGAAAATTGTTGGTTGTATGTAAAAGAATAATAGAGTAGTGGGGTCCACTGAATTATATAGAGTATTATTTTACTTGAAAAGAAAAGTGGACAATTGGAGTGAGACAGTCCGAAAAGGAATACTGGACAATTAGAATGGAACATATCGAACATTACTTTATCGATGTTTAACTGCAAAGAACAGATTTTGATTGGTACCTTGAAATGGGGTATTGTTAATTTGAGGAAATCTGGATTTGGTTGGAAATCTGCATCAAAGATGGTGACAAATTCATAGTCCTTGACATAGTCACAAGCCATGGCTGATTTGAGGTTGCCTGCTTTGTAACCGGTTCTGATGAACCGGTGCCTGTAAACTATGCTGACTCCCTTCTCCTTCCACGAAACGACTTCATCGCGTATCAAACGCTGCAAACTCTCGTCGTCTGAATCATCCAACACCTGCACCAGAAACCTATCCTTTGGCCAGTCCAGCTGACAAGCAGCGCCAATTGATTGCTCAAACACCTTCAATTGTAGAGAAAATGGTGTATCTACAGTTAAACCTCGATAAATTAATAATAGCCTTGGGACCGGAAGAAAATATTCATTTAACGAAGTTATTACTTTATCGAACATTATTTTAGTGCATTTACCTATATCGGGACCGGAAAAAATTATTATCTAAGTGAGATTATTACTCTATCGAATATTACTTTATCGAGGTTTAATTGTAATTAGTGAAACACAGATGATCAAAATTCAAGACAATTCAAGATTGTAGTGTTTTTTTTCTTGAATCACACCTTCAATTGTAGAGAAAATGGTGCATCTACAGTTAAACCTCGATAAAGTAATAGTCTTGGGACTGGAAGAAAATATTCATTTAATGAGGTTATTACTTCATCGAATATCATTTTAGTGCATTTACCTATATCGGGACCGGAAAAAATTATCATCTAAGCGAGATTATGACTCTATCGAATATTACTTTATTGTGGTTTAATTGTAATTAGTGAAACATAGATGATCAGAAGAATGCAAGATCATAATCAAGAACTTACCTCTTTCTCATTACACATGGGGATTTGGACAAGAACCATTGGGTAATCTGAGCCATCTTCAACATCATAATCCTCAGAATCAAGAACAGGCTTCAGATTCTTCAGCTTAATCCAGAAACAACCCAAGCATTGAACGAATCGATCCAAGGACTGAATCATGAACAGAACTATACAGAATTTGGAGAATCCAACAAGAAGAGGGGCAACATATTCAGCTCTAAATCTCAACCAAGCCATATAAATCCACTTTACGAAACTCGAAACCTCCCACGGATTAACGTATCTCAAATCCCACTCATTATAGTAAGCAGATATCTCTACCAGCAATGCAACAACTGAAACAGCAAGAAACACTTTGATAAACACATACAACCTCCCTTTATACTTAGGATCCTCCTCATTCGAATCCGACGAAGCAATCCGCTTCTTAACGGACCCGAAAAGGGTCCGTACGAAGGCTGCAATTCTGTTTGCTTTCAAGAGGAGTAGAAATGTGAACTGCTTGGGGCTTGCAGATTTCTGCTTCTCTTGGAACTTTGATCGAACACTTGGCTGATCATTCATTTCTAGCAATGAGAAGTTGTCATGCTTCTCTAGTGTGACTACCACAGAATTTGAACCCATTGGAAATTTGGAATTTTTTTTTAATGAAAAAGGTTTGATCAAATGCAACCCAAATGAAAATCTTGGGGATTAAAGCAATGGGTTGATTTAAAAGAATTTAAAGATTGGAGCTTTATAGTTATACTATCTAGCCATCCTTTACTATAGGTGGAAAGATGAAGACAAACAAAAAGAGAGAGAGAGGGAATATGCTTATATGCTAACAAAAGAAGTGCAAATTAGAGGTCCCAGTGATGAGTGGATAATTCTACCCTAGATCGGGTCTATAATTTAAGTTGTAGATCTTATAGTGTAAAATGATGTCACTTCATTTGTTTTTTAAAATAAGGAACACTTATAAAATTCAAAATGTGATATGACATTGCTCCATACCACAAGGTCTATTAGACCTGGTTTAGGGTAGAAATTTTCGTGATGAAGCAGATGGAAGGTTCACTGCATAATATTTAAAAAATGAGGACAAGAATTCATCATAAATAATCCAAAAAAATTGATTTTAACCAATCTTGGATGAAAATGGAGAGTATTACCGAGTGTCGGTGGTGGATTATCAATGATAAAAGACAACTAATTACAGCCCAAAAATCCAGACAAGTTTCATCCTAAACTAAGTTGAGAAGCTTCATGTCTTGTCTACTGACCCTCCGTCCCGTTATTTATGGCTCAATTGGTTTGAGCACGGGAATTAAGAGAGTAGATAATAAAGTATGAAAGATGAGTAGATGATAAAGTATGAGAGAGAAGAAGATGATTAAGATAACGAGAGAATATGAGAGAAATGATGATAAAGTAGAAGAGAGAATGTAATAAAGTAGGAGAGAGAAGATGATAGAGTAGAAGATATGATAATAATTTTTTACCAAATTAGGAAAGTGATCACAAATAACGGGACACCCTTTTTGGAAAAATGAGCCACAAATAACGGGAGTAATTGATTATTATTTAATTAATTGTTTTGCTAAAAAACAATTAATTATTTAATGCACCGGCCGGTTACGCCATGATTGAGTCCACTCACACCATATCTTCTCCCATTAGATCATGTAAACGTGTGAAGAAGGCATACTTGGATCTATAATTTGTCAAATTTCAAATCAAGAATCAATCACCAAGATTTATTTCAACATCAAAATCGATCATTATTCACACCTAAAGAGATTCAAATTATAATTAGATATCTACCACATTTGTATACCCTTGTATATGTACCACAACACAAGAGTATTGATATGTGGAATTTTTTATTAAAATAGGTGGGCCACATTTGCCAGATGTAAATACCCTTGTGGTATGGTACACACAAGGATATACAAATATGGTACACACGAGTTGTGTGAGCTACTCATCATCACTTGTTCCCATTTTATAAAGATTCTTTTTTTTCTTTTTATTAAAAGAAAAAAATGGGAGCCCACATGACACCCATGTGATGAGCAACTTGTGTCACGGCAGTGCCAAGATTTAATAAGTTAAAAACACCGCGATAACTAATAACATTAATATTGTAATAGATTTGATATATTTATAACAATCATAATTAAGTAACTAATGATGGCGTAATCGCAAATGCCTGCAATCCGAACTGAGGACGGGTTTTTGGGGTTAGCTCACCCTTGCGGGATTGGAACCCTTTGTCCCGGCCATTGAAGCACGTGTGTTGCCCAGTGCATAAGGGGCATGATGACTTGACGTCATCCTCACCTTTCTCTGATTTATCACCGATAGTCTGTTCAGGGTTCCAAATTCAACGATGACAAGCATGAAGAAATAGCAAGATAAGTAATAGCCACTTTGGTTTGGTTGATTAGTGGGAGCAGCACTCTCATTATTTAAGTCCTATTTTCTCCTTTCATTTTCCATAATTAGATTATAGATATAATCTCATATACATATGGGCCTCACAGCGTAAAGATATACTCCCTCCGTCCCATTGAATCACATTAAAAGTATCATTTAAAAAAAAAGCAAACAATATACGAACATAAATCGATTATCTAAAAGTCAAACAATATACGCCACACGAACTAATTGAATATTTGTATCAGAAATTCCCCAAATTGACTTACCATTTTCATCACACTATTTTCTTGATTACTATAACGAAAAAAGAAGACATATTTAATGGGACGGAAGAAATACAAGAATATGGACATATCAAGTTGAAGCTATGTAATTCATGATGAAATAGATCTCTTTAGATCACATAAACAAAAAATCCCAATTCATGCTAATAATCAAGATTTCATAGCAAGGGATCAAATAGCCAATAAATTAACAAGTTTCTTCAAATCTATACAAGCATACTGGTAAATCAGACATCTTAGCTGTCAAGAATATCCAAAGATCCCAATCATGCAGCTAATAATCAAGATTCTTGCATCATGGGATCAAATAGCCAAGATATTGCAATGCTCCAAACATGGTATTAAAAAGCGTGTGAGGCTTACGCCTCGAGGCCCGCCTCGGAGCGAGGCGCCGGAAAAAAGATCTGAGGCTTACGCCTCGTTGAATTTGCTTCGCCAGGCCGCCTCAGTCCGTCGAGGCGCGCCTCGAGGCGTACGCCTCGAGTCGACGGCTGAGGCGTTCGAACCATAAATTGGGGCCTATTTTCTTTGACCCATTCTTTAATTTCAACCAAATAATTCAAATTGGCCCAAATTTCATACAACCCATAAGTTTATTTTTCAAAATTTATCAAAATCGATTCAACCATAATTGACTAAAACTCAATTTCCTTCCAAATCAAAACAATTTACCGTGAAACATCCGCTGCCGCCCATAAACCACCGCCGCGCGCCGCCGAAGAACGGCCATTGCAATGACTTCACGCCTGGATACAATACTTGCATTCTCTGTTTTTTTACTCTTATAACATGTGGCTGTGATATTGTAATCGAGTTTCTCTCAATTAATTATGAGTATTGTAAAATAGAGGTACTTTAAATATAATTAATAATTTAAACTAACTAATAATTTAAACTTTTTTGTATTATAGTATATTGCTAATTTAATGTTTTAATGATGATGAAGATTGATGATGTTTAATTTGTGATGTTGAGATTTAAGAACTTATAATCTTTGTGTTGGTGTGAATTGGTTTTTTTGTTGGTTTGAACTTAGAAGAAACTTGATTTTATGCGTTTATGTGTTTTTGTGGTGTTATATGTTTATTAAGGGAAAAAATAGAATTTACGCCTCGATTTTACGCCTCGGTCTGCCTCGAGGCTTACGCCTCGTGACTCGTAAGGAAAACGCCTCGGAATCCATTTACGCTTTTTTGAACTTTGGCTCCAAATAAGTTTCTATCAAGAGACATTTTTAGTTATAGCCAAATAGTATAATTGAAAAACAAAAATAGCTTTTCACTATAATAAAATACATTTCTAGCCAAATTGACAGTTTTTCTTCTGCTGTGACAAGAAATAAGGTGGGCTGATGAAGGGCCGATGGAGCCCCTTCGATCGAAATAAGGCGGGCCGATGGAGCCAGCCTTATTTCTTGTCATAGTAGAAGAAAAATTGCTCCCCTTTGTTTGAAATAAAGCGGACCGATGAAGGGCAGATGGAGCGCCTTATTTCTTTTTTTTTTGGTTGACGAGGAACCCGCAGCCGCTACCTTTGGTGCGCACAGGGTAAACCTCGCTCCTGTGTAATAGCCTGCAAACCACACAGAAGAGTTAAACCACCCTTAATGTGACAGGGTGACAGGCTCACACATAGCGTGTCCAGTGGGAATTGAACCCATGACCTATCGATCCCGGACCACCTACCTTCACCGCTATGTCATCCCAAGGGGACATGGAACGCCTTATTTCTTGTCACAATAGAAGAAAAACTATCAAATGATTGAATTTTAGCAGAAAAAGTGAACCTATTTGCTATATATATATTTTATTATAGTAGATGACTACAATTGTCTAAACAATGTATTTCCACTTCTTAGCAAACTAAGCCTACTAGTAATACAAGAATCCTAGCTGATTGACAGGAAAATCCACATTTTACAAGAAAAATCACAAAGAGAATCAAATCTTCAACTGGTAGATTGTGTAAAACAGTTTAGGAAATCATTCAATCACATTTAGGAAAAAAAAAATCAAGTTCTTAATGTGAATCAAAAGATTGCAACTTTTATATCTCCACAAATGAAAATCTTCTGCATCAATGCAAAACAATAACATAACAAACAATAGCAAGATATATATATATATATATATATATATATATATATATATATATGATGAAAATGTATGGCAACTTCACAAACTCAGCTGCAATTTGATCAAATCAAAAATCCTAAACAAATTCTCACTGAGGAAATTCATCGAACACCTGGAGACAACATCAGAATTCAATATTTCCAGCATCAGACGCCTTCGGATAACCGTTGTACTCCAATTTCAAGTTCAAGTTAGAGCAAACAACCCTAAATTTGAGGCGCAGCGAATCCATCATGTCGGAAACGGACTCGTTATCCGGTTCGAGCATCGGATAGTTTCGAAGCAATTCATCCATCTGATTGATCGTCTTCTGCGTCCGCGGGAGGATGAAATTCGGGTCGACCCGAATCGCGGAACTCCAGATGTCGACGCAGCCCCGATAAAACCCCAATTCCTCTCCCGTTTCGAACCCGGTTTTCAGCCCGACTTGCTGGCCCTCTTCCTTCCCCGAGATTAATCCGTCGGCGTAACCCTCGGCGTAGCCTTCCTTCAAGTGGGAATCTTCGAGATTTAACGTCGATTCGAATATGTCTTCAACGCCGTCCATCCAAAACGATTCCCGACTTCAATTTCTTGTCAATCAAGATCCTCTTGAACAGTAAAGGCTACAAAATCGAACAAAACGAAGAAGATGGATAAAGATTTTTGATAAATCAGAAACCTGGTTGAGAATTAGGGACAAATATAGAAGAACCAAAAAATGGAAAAGAAAAAGTTAAAAATAATGATATAATAAATTAAATTAACTATTTTAAGTGGGCTTTTTTTGGGCTTCAGCTTATTGGGCCCACTAGTCTGTAGCCCAATAGTCAGCTTCCAAATATATTCCGAGTTTATTCAAGCGATAGTGGGTCTTTATTGCACGGACACTTCATAAAACTTACCGTGTCGTGTTGGACACGTGCCGAATGTTTCGACACGATACAACGCTCTAAATATCATGTCTCATATATTTAAGTATACGTTGGACCTAATTCTGATGAAAAATACAAATTTGCCATGTCCAATTGTCTTGTCGTGTCCTAACTTTTTAAGAAATACCGTGTCCCGTATATATATTTCGGATCGCGCTTCCCGTGTCCATTAAACATAGTAGTGGGCAGAATTAATAAATATTATAAATTAGTTAATTTAATCATTATTTCATCAACGAATAGTAGTAGATTATGATAATCCTCTAAAAACACCTCATAATGTTCATCAACAATTTTGATTTAATATTGAGCAATAATTTTAAAGAACGTGGTGCACATGGTGGGTGAATAATATTGGCGATCTAAATTAATTAATTTATTGGCTTCGAATAAGCTTGTGAGATCCACCTAATACTAATACCATGACTCTTCACCTTGCATGAACAAATTAAGCATGTTACATACTGCACAAGGAAGGAGGTTACCCAGTGCGCACCGAAGATAGCGGCTGCAGGTTTCACGAATAAAAAATAAATAAAAAATTAAGCATAGTTACCCAAATTGATAAACACTAAACTTCAAAGTCAACTATGAGAGATATATGCTCTTTATTTACTCTCTCTCTCTCTCTCTCTCTCTCTCATATCAATTACGCAACTAATCTAGAGAGAGAGGAAACATGAAATCAACATCAAACTGCATAGAGAAGCATGATTTCATCAAGAAAGAGAGATCCCAATTCTTGGCCTATACAACTTCTCTCTTCTACTCAACATGCATAGCCCTAATCACCATCTTCTGCAGTTACCTCATCTTCTACCAAACAAACATCAAATACACAATCAACATATACAAGTATTTCAATCTAACAAACAAGTTTACTCCACTCACCAACCAAGGTATGTACAGAAGAATCCCATCAAAATCTTGAAATTTTATTTCACTGATCGACTCAATTTTCTTAATTTCCGTGCAGAAATCGAAACGTGCGACTTGTTCGATGGGCGATGGATTCGAGACACGACCGGACCGTTGTACACGGCCGACAGCTGCGCGATGCTTCCGGCCTCGAATAATTGTTTCTTCCATGGGAGGAAAGATAGAGAGTTTCTTCATTGGAGATGGAAACCCAACAAATGCGAGCTTCCTCGTTTCCGACCGGAATCTTTTCTTAGTATTCTCCGAGGCAAGAACATGGCTTTTATCGGCGATTCGTTGGCCCGGAATCAGATGGATTCGCTTCTTTGTCTCCTCTCCGCGGTTAGTAATTAATGTTAATTAATATGCATGTGAAATGAATTAGAAGATATGAATCATGCAAATAGAGATGTAAACTTTATTTTCGGAAAAAGGTCGTGTGACCAAGTGTAATACAATACGAGTAAATAAATCAAAAAATCATGATTTAAAAAAAAAGTACACTTTTTTTTTTAAATCATGATTTTTTGATTTATTTACTCGTATTGTACTACACTTAGTCACACGCTCTTTTTCCGAAAATCGGGCCGTGACAAAATTGATCTCCTAATTGTGTAAGTGATTATGTGTTAATTAGGTGAAGTGTTCTTGTGATTTTGTCATTTACTTGCAATTAGTTTGACTTGTTTCATGTTAAATATTTGACATTTTATAACATAAAATCATAATACTTGATCACTTCCTTCTATAGAGGATTAAATGTCTAAATTTTTATGTTAAATTTGTATTCATTAGTGAAATTATGGCACATGTTCAATTTAATAAAAATTTACTCTAGTAAGTATAAATTTGTAATTAATCTTAACTTTAGGGTCGGAGTAAATTATTTCGATAATTTGGGATTAAAATTAAATTGTGACACATGTCAATATCCTATTGACGAAACAAATTACATACAAATTAGACATGTAAAAATTGGATTGATCTCATTAGAGTCGTGATCATTTAATATTCAAAATATGATTAGTATATAGTAGTATTAATTAATTAATTTAGTATATAGTATTAATTAATTAATTAATTAATTAATTAATCGATACATGCAGGTGGAAACTCCAAAATTAATAAAGGAAAGCAGATTGACAACGTGGGAGTTTCCGAATTACAACTCCACGCTAACACTACAATGGTCGCCGTTCCTCAACACCGCCAGCGCGCGTCAGGTCAACGGCACCGACACCAAAGGCTTCCACATCCACCTCGATCGAGTCGACACTCGGTGGTCGGAAGAGCTGCCGTCGATCGACTACGCGGTCATCTCCGCCGCCCACTGGTTTTTCCGGCCGAACTACTTGTACGAAAATAAAAAACTCATCGGCTGCGTTTACTGCACCGACCCGAACGTGACCGTATTCGGGCCGGGCCATCGGTAGAGTATTCCGAACCGCATTCAAAGCCATTAACGAATGCAAGAACTGCAAGAAGATTGTAACTTTCTTGCGAACGTATTCGCCGGCGCATTTTAAGAGCGGGAGTTGGGACGGCGGAGGAGCGTGTAATGGGACTCGGCCGATCGGGAGGGAGGAGGTTGATGAGGCGGAGGCGGGGTGGGAGTACCGGAGGGTTCAAGTGGAGGAGGTGGCGGCGGCGAGGAAGGGAGGGGAGGGGAGGAACGAGTTTGAAATTCTTGACGTGACGGAGATGATGGCGGTGAGGGTGGATGGGCATCCGGGGATATATTGGGGAAATCACAGGATAAGGGGTGTTAGTGATTGTCTGCATTGGTGCATGCCTGGTCCGATCGACACGTGGAGCGAGCTCATGCTCGAGCGGATTAAGAAAAGGAATGGTGAATCGTTGAGGGTTTCATGAATTTGATCCAACATAATTTATAATTGTAATATTGTGGGATGTATCTATATATACACAGGGGTGGATCTAGGATTATGAAGAAGGGGGCGAAATTTGAAAATTCGATTGAAAAGAGGATGAAGTATAGATTTCGATGGGACGAAATACAAAAAAACACATAAAAAATTGAATTTCGACATGAATCGGGGGCGATTGCCGCCGGGCAACCCCCTTGGATCCGCCCCGTATATACAAGTAATGATTTAGAATAACATCGACACAAAAGCAGAATTACGGAAATAATATATATTACGTTTTGTGAACGTGAAGAATATATTCACATAGTTAATTGTTAATTTGTTACTCCCTACGTCCCGCCTGATTTATCTTATATTTATTTTCGGATCGTCCCACTAGACTTGTCTTATTTTCTAAAACGGAAAATAATTACTACACAAACTCCTACTTTCTATACACAATCACCTACTCATCTATACACAACTACCCACTCACCAAAATATCTGTGCCGAAACCAAATAAGACAAGTCGGCTGGGACGAAAGAAGTATAACATGAAGGATGACTGAATAATAAATCTTAAATCATCACAAGAGATTGACATGCAAGAAGGATAACTTTGATAGTCATACATATAAAGCTATTAGGGCTTCAATTGGGGCTAATGTATACTCTTTTCGTCCCACATGAGTTTGTCTCATTTTTTTTTGGTACATATATTAAGGAGAGTTGTTAGTTGTGAATGAACTAATGATCCTATATATATAATAAAAAGTGATTAACTATATTTAGAAAAATTATCATTTTTAGAACGAGATAAGATGAATGGGATAACCCGACAAAGAAATCATGAAATGGAGGGAGTATATATATTGTAGCCCAACAGTCAGATTCCAAATATATTCAAGGATTTTGTTGAGTGATTAGCCCGTTCGATTAGTAGAGAAGTAAAATTGTAAAAGAAATACTCCCTCCGTACTGCCCCAGTTGTCTTGTATTTCTTTTCGAACCGTCCCATCCGACTTGTCTTGTTTCCTTTTTCTTAAAAAAAGAAAATAATTACTACACAAACTCCCACTTTTTCTTTGTGGGACCTACCTTTCTACACACAATCACCACTCATCTATACGCAACCACCTACTCATCTTAATCTCAGTACCGAAAAGAAACAAGACAAGTCGGGCGGGACGGAGGGAGTATATATGATTCTTAGGAAAAGTAGAATTTTCAAAGTATGTGATTCTGCCTAATATAATTTAAAAAAGTAGATTTGTAGCATGTATTGATGTATATTATATGTTATATTAAGTTATTCAATATTTTAATAAAACTATTGTATTCTCTCAAAACACCTCAATTTCAATTCCCGCTCAAAACACCTAATAATGTTCAACAATTCTAATTTAATATTGAATAATTAATTAATGAATGTGGTGCACATGGTTAGTGAATAATATTGACGACCCAAACAATTAATTTAATTAATTTATAGGCATTTGAATAAATCCACCTAATACCATGAACTTGCATGAACACATTAAACGTGTTGACCAACTTGACAAACATGATGAGCACTTTACTTATTAATATATTAATTATAAGCTGTGAACATCGTGCTCTTCATTTAGGGGGTGTTTGGGATAGCTGAAGCTTATCGATAAGTGCTGAAAGTTGTTGAAAGCTGCTGAAAGTGGCTGAAAGTAGCTGAAAGTTGTTGATTTTGATAATTTGTAAGTGTTTGCAAAAAGTGCTGAAAGTCAAAAATTAATATTTGAAAAAATTAATAAAGTGATATCTTATAAAATGAAAATGTTATTTATTTCTCACTTATTAAACAAATTTAGAATTTTTACACAAATAAAATTTAAGATATATTTCCACTCATATATAATAGTATTTTAATAAAAAAATATTAAAATTAAAATTAGAAAAAATTAAGAATAATTAATATTATTAATTAAAATCAAGAATGAAAAATATTATAAATTATAATATAATGTATTAATTAAAAATAATTATAAAATTATAATATAATGTATTAATTAAATATGATAAAATTATAAAAGCTATAAGCTATCAGCTTCAAATTTGCCCGATACCAAACTTACGAAAATTCTCTATCTCGAGGCCAAATAAGCTTTGTTGACTATATAAGCTGAATTTCCCAAACACCAATCTCATTTCCCGAGACAGCTTTCAGCTATAAGCTGCTTCAGCTAAGCTATCCCAAACACCCCCTTAGTCTCTCTCTCTCTCTCAAACAAACACAATTACACAACTAATCTAGAGAGAGAAGGGGAGGAGAGAAGGAAGATGAAATCAACACCAAACAAGCATCCCATCAAGAAAGAGAAATCCCACTTCTTGGCCTATACTGCTCTCTTCTTCTACTCAACATGCATAGCCATAATCGCCATCTTCTGCATTTACCTCATTTTCTACCAAACAAACAACAAATACACAATCCACACACACAATTATTTCAATCAAACAAACAACTTCACTCCACCCACCAACCAAGGTATGTATAGAAGAATCCTATCAAAATCTTGAAAATTTATTTCACTGATCGACTCAATTTTCTTAATTTTCGTGCAGAAATCGAAACGTGCGACTTGTTCGATGGGCAATGGATTCGAGACACGACGGGACCGTTGTACACGAACCACAGCTGCACAACGCTCCCGTCCTCGAATAATTGTTTCTTCCACGGGAGGAAAGATAGAGAGTTTCTTCATTGGAGATGGAAACCCTACAAATGCGAACTTCCTCGTTTCAGACCGGAGTCTTTTCTTAGTATTCTCCGAGGCAAGAAAATGGCGTTCATAGGCGACTCGTTAGCCCGGAATCACATGGAATCTCTTCTCTGTCTCCTCTCCACGGTTAGCATAATTAATAAAACGTGTTTAATATATATGCTAACACGATTTGAATTAATTAAACTGCATTGAGATTGAAACTGATCTCCTAATTGTGTGAATGATTATGTGTTAAGGTAAAGTATTATTGTGATTTTTTGCCATTTACTTGGATTAATTATAGTTCGTTGACTTGTTTCAAATTTTACATATTTGGTATTTATAACGAAATAAACTTAATGTTAACTAATTATTAGGGGAGCAGATCACATGTTCGATTTTTTCGTGTAAAATTAGTGTTAACTAATGGAATGATGACAGATGTTTTTATTTAATAATTATATTATATCTTATTTTGAATTTGTTAAACCTAGGGGATAAATATTAATCTAATATATTTAATAAAATCGACACGTGTTATTATTTTATTGGTAATAAAATTTGGACATGAATTAAATATGGAAAAATTGGATAATAGATATATTGAATATTAGTGTATTGCTAAATTATTAATTAATTGATACATGCAGGCAGAAACTCCAAAATTAATACAAAAAGATGCAGAAAACAGATTCACAACGTGGGAGTTTCGGAACCACAATTTCACACTAACATCACTGTGGTCGCCGTTCCTCACCGCCGCCGCCGTGCGTCAAGTCAACGGCACCGACACCAACGGCTTCAACATCCACCTCGACCGAGTCAATACAACTTGGTCGGAAGAGCTGCCGTCGATCGACTACGCCGTCATCTCCGCTGCCCACTGGTTTTTCCGGGAGAACTACTTATACGAAAACGACAATCTCATCGGCTGCGTTTACTGCCACGACCCAAACGTGACCGACTTCGGGCCGGGCAGGGCCATTGGAAAAATGTTCCGTACAGCATTCAAAGCGATAAACGAGTGCAAGAATTGTAAGAAGATTGTTACTTTCTTGCGGACGTATTCTCCGGCGCATTTCGCCGACGGGGCGTGGGACGGCGGGGGAGGGTGTAATGGGACTCGGCCGATCGGGAGGGAGGAGGTTGGTGAGGCAGCGGCGGAGTGGGAGTATAGGAGGGTTCAAGTGGAGGAGGTGGCGGCGGCGAGGAGGGGAGGGGAGGGGAGGAATGAGTTTGAGATTCTTGACGTGACGGAGATGATGATGATGAGGGTGGATGGGCATCCAGGGGTATATTGGGGAAATCAGTGGATGAGGGGGATTAGTGATTGTCTGCATTGGTGCATGCCCGGTCCGATTGACACGTGGAGCGAGCTCATGCTCGAGCGGATTAAGAGACGGAATGGTGAATGTTGAGGGTTTCATGAGTTTGATCTAATTTACCCCCTCCATCCCATTATAATTAGGGTATTTTTCGGCACGAAGATTAAAAAAAAAAAGTATTTTGTGTTGTATATTGTTTGATTTTTGTGTGACTGATTTATTCAAACATGTCTTTTTTTTAGAAAGATGACACTTTTAATGCGATAATTCAATTAGAAAAAAAAATGATGCTTATAATGGAACGGAAATAGTAGTTTATAATGTAATGTGGGATGTATCAAGACAAGTAATGATTAAGAATAGCATCGCCACAAAGGAGAACGACGGAAATGATATATTGTACGTTTTGTGAGATTAACATGAAAAATAGGGAATGAGATCATCTGTCCAATAAATCTATGTTTAATTGGTTTTCGATTCAAAACGACGTAGTTTCGTATTGAAAAACTACAAAATTAAAGGATAAAAATTGAAAAAAGGATTTAATAAATACTTAAAGAGTGTATTTTTTAATACAAAACTACGTCATTTTGAATCGGATACCAATTGTACAGGTATTTATTGGACATGTGATCTTATCCTGAAAAATAGCCACATAGTCAATTGCTAACTATAGTATCTTATAGCGTGCATAATGTGTATTATATGTTATTTGAAGCGTGCATTAATTATATTATATGTTACATTAAGTTATTCATTATTATTTCAATAAAACTATAGTATCCTCTCAAAACACCTCAATTTCAACTCTTTCTCAAAACACCTAATAATGTTCAACAATTCTAATTTAATATTGAATAATTAATTAATGAATGTGGTGCTCATGGTTAGTGGATAATATTGACGACCTAAATAATTAATTTAATTTCTAGGCATTTGAATAAATCCACCTAATACCATGAACTTGCATGAACACTAAACGTGTTTGACCAACTTGATAAACATGATGAGCACTTTACATATTAATTATAAGATGTGAACATCTTGCTTTTCATTTAATCTCTCTCTCTCTCTCTCTCTCTCTCTCTCAATCAATCAAACGAACACTACTAATCTAGAAGAGAGGAGAGAGGAAAGATGAAATCAACACCAAACAAGCATCCCATCAAGAAAGAGAAATCCCAATACTTGGCCTATACAACTTCTCTCTTCTTCTACTCAACATGCATAGCCATGATCGCCATCTTCAGCATTTACCTCATCTTCTACCAAACAAACATCCAATACACAATCAACACACACAATTATTTCAATCGTACAAACAACCAAGGTGTGTAGAAATTTAATGTATATATTACGTACTCAATACATTTTTCCTCATTTTATTTAATTTTGTGTAGAAATCGAAACATGCAACTTATTCGAGGGGCAATGGATTCCGGACCCTACCGGATCGTTATACACGAACGAAAGCTGCACGACGATTCCGAGCTCGAAGAATTGCTTCTTGCACGGGAGGGAAGATAGAGAGTCTCTTCATTGGAGATGGAAACCCCACAAATGTGAACTACCTCGTTTTAACCCGAAGACTTTTCTTAGTATTCTCCGAGGCAAGAAAATGGCTTTCATCGGCGACTCGTTAGCCCGGAATCAGATGGATTCGCTTCTATGTCTCCTCTCCACGGTTAGTAACTAATAAATGTGTTTACCATGTATTCGAGATGAAACACGATTTGAAATAGAGGATTTCCGTAGCCTTATTAATATAATCTTGACACGCGTATAGATCATTTAATTTTTTGAATTGTTTCTATAATTATACTCTAGTCGGGATTTCTAAACTCATTGAGAGAAGAAATATTATGAGTATTTTGCAATGGGAAGAGCTTGGTCCTTCCCTAGTTTCCATCATATTTCCGCTCTACGTGGTTGTAATTGATTATCTTGATATATACTTAGGCCCCAGTTTGGTTGACTGGAGAAAATGAAATCGGAATCAAAAATCAAATTCGAGAGCAATGAATCTCCAATCCCTCAATTTTGAAGGGAATGAAGAAACTCCACAAGAGGACTTTGGAAGGGATGAAATTCTATTCCTCTCCCAGTTTTCGTCAATCAAATACTAGAAATGAAATTATTTCTTTAAAATGATTCTTGATTCAATTTCTTCATCCCAAACGGGCCTTAACGAATGAAAGCTTTTCTTATTAGTTAATCCTCCTAATTTAGCGGAGAAATGACGGTTTGTATGTAACACATTTATATATCCTTAAGATATTGACATGTGGCATTTTTCACTTAAAAAAATGGATCATATTTACCGCATGTCAATATCCTTGTAGCCGGTGTGTATACACACGAGGGTATACAAATGTGGTATACCGTATACCCAAGTATTTGTGGTTTTCGTCTTAAATATTTATGTAAATTAATCGTCGTAATGTTTGTGATTTTGTCATTTTTCTTGCAGGTTGAAACTCCAAAATTAGTGGAAAAAGACGCAGACGACAGATTCACAACATGGGAGTTTCCGAACCATAACTTCACACTAACATCACTATGGTCAAAGTTTCTCGTCGCCGCCGCCGAGGTAAAAGTCAACGGCACCGACACCGGCGTCTACGACCTCCATCTCGACCGGGTCGACGCTTCATGGTCTGAACACCTCCCATCGGTCGACTACGCCGTCATCTCCTCCGCCCACTGGTTCTTCCGGCAGCTCTACTTATACGAGAATAACAATCTCATCGGAAACGCGACCGGCTTCGGGCCGGGCCGGGCCATCATGAAGTCATTCGAAACCGCATTCAAAGCCATCAACGAATGCAAGAAGTGTAGGAAGATTGTGAGTTTCTTGCGGACGTATTCGCCGGCGCATTTCGAGGGCGGCGCGTGGAACGGCGGCGGCAGGTGTAATAGGACTTGGCCGATTGGGTGGGAGGAGGTTGATAGGGCGGCGGCGGACTGGGAGTACCGGAGGGTTCAAGTGGAGGTAGTGGCGGCGGCGAGGAGGGGAGGAGAGGGGAAGAATGAATTTGAAATTCTTGATGTTACGGAAATGATGATGATGAGGGTGGATGGGCATCCAGGGGTATTTTGGGGAAATCGGTGGATGAAGGGATATAGTGATTGTACGCATTGGTGCATGCCCGGTCCGATCGACACGTGGAATGAGCTTTTGCTAGAGAGCATCAAGAGAGAGAATGGAAGTGCACCACTCTAATTCTATTTTTTTCGTATTTAATTGGTGTTTTATTTGCGTCCATAAAAAATATAATGATAAAACATTCTTATTTAGACCAATTTCCGTGTGACACATGTTACCTAATTTAATAATAATAATAATAATAATAATAATAATAATAATAATAATAATAATAATAGCTACAAAGGCGGAAATTGATACATCCTACATGCATTTTGAGAGATTAATATAAAGGATAGCGTTAAATACATTAAACCCTCTAAATTATTATTTTTTTACACTTTATTTCCTAAATTATGCCTTCTCAATTATTAGATTTGTGTGTTTTGTTCTCTAGACTATGAAAATATACAATTTACCCACTAAACTATCTAATTTGTAGCAGAAGAGTAAAATTTCGACAAATATATACTATTAATTGCACTCATAAATGCAAATTTAGTGGAAATGTCACACTTAATTATTATTTTTGTGTTGTTTACCCCATGGATTATTAGTTTGTGATAATCCAAGATGATATTACACTAACTTTGCACATGCTTTAGGAAATTTTTGCTGAAATTCTATTCATATGCAACAAATTAAATAGTTAAGGAGACAAATTGTATATTTTTATAGTTAAAGGGGCAAAGTGCAAAAAGTCAATAGTCTAGAGGGTGATGTACATATTTTTATAGTTTAGGGGGTAAAGCGTCAAATGTGTTAATATATTTAACCCTAAAGGATAATCACATAATTACTCCTGGATTTAGGAAAATGTTAATATAAATATCATACTTCCTCCGTCGCATTACACTTATCTAGTATTCCTTTTCGAGTTGTCCCATCTCATTTGTTCAGTTTTTTTTTTAAAAAAATTGGTCTCACATCTTACCAATTGAATCATTTCAAAACAATTAAATAAGTCTATGGTTCACAAACTTTCACCACACAAACCAATTTTAAATAATTAATTAATTATATGGATCTCACACTTTTATTATATACAATAAACCTGCCTAAATAACCGCGCTGGAAATAAAGTGGACAAGTGAGATGGGAGGGAGTAATAAATTTCTTAATAATCTAGAAAACATTGTAAAATTTAAACCTAAATAGTGAGAATTGGGGAAGAATGTAGAACTTGTATCCCAAGAATCAAAGCCCCAGAAACCAAAGTCAAAATATTATGAAGTGGGCTATCAGGTCTCATTAGATTGGGCTCTAAACATAGGCTGGCCTATTAGCTTAATTGATCAAGTCATATTGAGCTATATTAATATAATATTTATAAAATTAAATTAATTGTTCATTATTTCACAACAAAAAAAGATTATTTTCTCAAAAGACCTTATAATTTTCTCCAACATTTTTTAATTTAATCACCAGTTACTGCATGTATGAGTGCTGTGCACATGCCTTGTGAATAATATCGAGGACATAAATTAATTAATTTCTAGGTATTAGAGTAATAGTCTTATTAGATCCACCTAATCCATGAACTGTCGTGTCGACTACTGTTTTCTCCACCATATATATATAATTTTATTATTTTATGGTATGGCTTATTATATATATATATATATATATATATATATATATATATATATATATATATATTTTAAACTGTCGGCTCAACCTTATTATTATTTATTTATAATTTCTATCAATAAACCCTAAACTTGATAGTTTATATAGAACTTGACAAATCTTAGAAATACACTTGGCCTCTCCTAATTGGAGCTATGAGCATGTTGCTTTATATTTAGCCTCTCAGAAACACAACTAAGAGAGAGAGAGAGAGAGAGATGAAATCAACATCAAACAGCAGAGAGAAGCCTCATCAAAATCATCTCCTCAAGAAAGACATGATGAAATCCCATTGCTTGGCCAATTCAACTTCTCTCTTCTCATGTATAGCAATAACCAGCATCTTCTTTTTCTACCACACCAACATCAAACCCATAAACAGTCTACACAACTTCAATCAAACAAAAAAGTTCATTCAACCCAACCAAGGTATTTATTTACATTAATCCCATCAAAATATTTCCTCAATATATATTAATTATATTTCATCAAAACTTCCTATGCAGAAATCGAAACGTGCGATTTATTCGAAGGGCAATGGATTCGGGACCCGACCGGACCGTTGTACACGAACCACACCTGCACAACGATTCCGTTCTTGAGGAATTGTTTCCTGCACGGAAGAAAAGATAGAGAGTTTCTTCATTGGAGGTGGAAGCCCCACAAATGCGAACTTCCTCGTTTCGATCCGAAGACTTTTCTTAGTATCCTCCGAGGCAAGAAAATGGCCTTCATCGGAGATTCATTAGCCCGGAATCAGATGGAATCCCTTCTATGTCTCCTCTCCACGGTTAGTAACTAATAAACGTGTTTACTATGCATCGAGATGAAACACGATTTGAAATAGAGGATTTATGTGGTCCGATTAATATAGTCTTGATTAATCAAAATTGCATCGAGATTGAAACGCTAAAATGGGTATGACTCAATTGCTGAAATGTTCGAGATACATTGGATTTGGTGTTCCTTTTTTGAAGTGAGAGAGTTTGAATAATGAACCGGCCAATGGGTGCATGCCACGTGTGATGGGATTAATGATTTAAGCAACATTGGTAGGAATCTTATGTAATAATTTATAGTGTAATGAAACAGCAAAAAGGACGCATTCCGAGTAAAGAATGAAACTTTTTTTTTTTATGACGATGAATACGCAACATTACTTTTGCCTTTTGGTGAATTTGAAATCATGATCATTAGGTCCCGGGCTACCCACCTTCTATGACAGAATTAGGGACGGACCTACCCATGGGCTGGGTAGGGCTCCAGCCCAAGGTGCTCAGATTTTTTTTTGAATTTTATAGTATAAATTTCATATTTTTTTGTTCGAATATCACTGTTAGCCCTAGGTAAATTCGAGAAAAATACATCAGCCTAAGGTAATTTTTCGAGCTGGATCCGCCCCTGGACAGAATGAAACCTTTTTTTCTTATTCTCCTAATTGTTGAAATGATTATGTGTTTAACTATTTAGGTAAAGTGTCGCAATTCTGATTTTGTCATTTACTTGCAATTATAGTTCACCCATATATGTTGACCTCTTTTTTTTCAACTTAATGTCTTGGGATTTTGTTTGTAACGTAAGATTCCTTGATGCCAAGCCCAAATTAAATGTTAGTATTTCAATAAATAATTAAGGTGGTAATGATAGAATACTCCTCGATGGGCTTTCTACATGTTTACTAGTGAAATTGGGTCATAAACTCGATAGGCTTTTCTACATGTCTACTAGCGAAATTGGGCCTAATCTTGATGGGCTTTCCTCGTCGTATTCACTTAGAACTACGTTATACTACTCTGTATTTGTTTTATCGTGAAAAAAATATACGTATTAAACGTCCCCATTAACCGCTCGGGCATCGACCCATGAAGAATCCTTAGAACTACGTTATACTACTATGTACTCCCTCTGTCCCGCTATTTATGTCATACTTGCCTAATCGGGCTATCCCGCTATTTCTGTCCTCTTTTCTAAAATAGTAAAAATTACTTTTAAATATAAAATGAAGTGGGTCCCCCTTACTCACTACTCAACCCCCACATTCTTATACTCTCTCTCTTCAAAAATCTATCTCTCACTCGATTATGTTCCGCTCCGAACTCAGAAAATTATGATTTTTATCTTTTTGAAAACTTTAGATTATTTCTTCAAATACAATATAAAAAAAATATAAAAAATAAAAATCGATTGTCTTTCACTAGCCTTGCAAAAATTTGGATAATTATCATTTCTTTCCACCAACCACTCCTCGAAAACTGTGTCATTTTCTTTATACAATTAAAACTCATAAAATACACACTAAATTAAAATTTCTTAATCTCCGTGCCGAAGTCAACTGGGACGTTTTTAGCGGGACGGAGGGAGTATTTGTTTTATCGTGAAAAAAATATACGTATTATTAAATAATGTTGCACCAGAACTCATGCTCTCTTTTTTTAAATCATGTTTGAGATTCACGGGGCTCCTATAACATGCCTTTTTTATGTAAAATATCTAAATTTAATGTTTAAAATTTGTGATCATGTGATGAATTTCATCTACGGTAATAAAGATTGTTGAGATTTTAGTGTAATATAATTTAAGATCAAGTATTTTCTTCAATGAAACAAAACACACATGATAATTTGGGGATGAGATCACATGTCCAATAAATCCCTCTCTAATTGATGTCTGATTTAAAACGACGTAGTTTTGTATTATAAAATGCACTATTTAATTATTTATTAAATTATTTTTTCAATCTTATCCTTTTAATTTCTTGTTTTTCAATACAAAATTAAGTAATTTTGAATTGGACACCAATTGGATAGAAATTTATTGGACAGGTGATCTCATCCCGATAATTTGATATCATAATGTTTTTTTAATTTCTCACTCTACTTTATATCATAATTCGAAATTGGTTGAAACAATGCAGGTAGAAACTCCAAAGTCAATAGAAAAAGACGCAGAAGATAAATCCACAACGTGGGAGTTTCGGAACCACAACTTCACACTAGCATCACTGTGGTCGCCGTTCCTCGTCGCCGCCGCCGCACGTATAGTCAACGGCACTGACACCGGCGGTTTCCACCTCCATCTCGACCGAGTCGACCCCAAATGGTCGGAAAGCCTCCCATCAATCGACTACGCCATCTTCTCCGACGCCCACTGGTTTTTCCGGCCAAACTACCTATACGAAAACAACAACCTCATCGGCTGCATTTACTGCCAAGATCCAAAAGCCGCCGCCGTCGATCCGGGTCGGGCCATCGAGAAGGCATTCCGGGCCGCGTTTAAATCCATCAACGAATGCAAGACGTGTAAAAAGATTGTGACTTTCTTGCGGACGTATTCGCCGGCGCATTTCGAGGGCGGCGCGTGGAACGGCGGTGGTGGGTGTAATAGGACTTGGCCGATTGGGAGGGAGGAGGTTGATAGGGCGGCGGCGGAGTGGGAGTATAGGAGGGTTCAAGTGGAGGAAGTGGCGGCAGCGAGGAGGGGAGGAGAGGGGAGGAGAGAGTTTGAAATTCTTGATGTGTCGGAGATGATGGCGATGAGGGTGGATGGGCATCCGGGGTTATATTGGGGAAATCAATGGATGAAGGGTTATAGTGATTGTATACATTGGTGCATGCCCGGTCCGATCGACACGTGGAACGAGCTCCTGCTCGAGCGGATTAAGAGACGGAATGATGAATCGTTACGGGGTTCATGATCGAACGTTCGTAAAAGTACATAAACTATTACGTGTTCGTTTATTTGCAAAAACTATACAATGCATTCTTGAAATTAAGATATTAATGCAAGAAAATTCATCCCGAATCTTGCATGAATTACGCATTTGTCCTTTATTTATATTTTTTAATATTATAAAGGTATTTGAAACTTTGTACATGATCAAAAACAAGAAAAACATACTTTGCTCAATGCTCAATCAAAATTCATATAAATTTTAGAGATTTAGGGTTAAGGAGGGAGGGGGAGAGAGAGAGAGAGAGAGAGAGAGAGCCATTTCTTGGACAAATTCATTCCCCGTAGCAGCCAAAATGGTGGTAGAAGAGGCATGCAACAAGAAACAATTACATGCAAAAACTAGGTTGAGTCAAATTAACAAACTACGCATCTAAATCAATCATATTTTTCAAGAAACAAATCTATGCATCCATTTCTTGCCTAATGGGACAATGAAATTCAAGAAAATGAAGCCAAGAAAAACACAAAAGGGAAGCCCTCAAAGCCTACTGATAGGAGCACCAAGAGTACAAGAGAAGCATATCCGAAGGGTAGGTAAGTAATTAACCAACGAAATCTCCACGCCGTACCCACTAACAGTCTTCAGCTCGCCCAAAGCAGTAAACACCTCCGCCGCAACAGCCTCCGCCATTCTCTCAGCCGGAGGATTGTAAATCCCGAAAACACCCCCGAACTCAACGCCTTCCTCCTCCATCGCGTCGTACAGTTGGTAAACAAAGTCGTAGAGGGACCGGGACGGGGTGGGGCGAATACCGCCGCCGTCGGTGGCGGCGATGGCTACGAACTCGAAGGAGACGGCGAAGGGCGGTTGCTTGGCGGCGAAGCTTCTCAGAACTTTCTCCATTTGGGAAATGTCGGTGACGAATGGGCTCGTGAAGAGCGGATAGTAGGGCCGGGATGTGGGTGGGATTCTGGGCTTGTTGGTGAGTCGACTCAGTATGTTCCACGCGGTCAGGATTTGGGTGTTGAGGGCGGGATCGAAGTGGAGGACGATGGCGTAGCCTTCTTGCGACATTGCTGGAAACCCTAATTAATCGAATGTAGATTCAAGATGAAGAAGAAGAAGATCATGAAGAAGAAGAAGATTTTTCTCCTTTTATAAAGATGGAAAGCTAACTGCTGCTCCGTTAGCCGTCTTCCTTTTTTCACAACTGATTCGTGTTTTATTTTCCCGCGGTTATTAATTTGATTTCTGAGTGTGTAATTGTGTATCACCAACTGAAATTAATTAACAAAATTCCACAGTAAAATGCACAAATATTTATAATAATTATTATAATTACAATAGTAGATTCGTAAAAATGAGTTAAATCTAATACAGTATATGAAAGTTTTCAATATAGAGCTTCAATTTTTCTTATTATTTCATTTAAATTTCAAATATAACTTTCGTCGTTGATAATCTATTAATTAAATTAGATATACAATTTGTTGAGAATAATTAAAATTGAATTTTTTGAGTTCTAAATTGAGCTTTTATCATTTAGATTTTGCCATT
Source organism: Lavandula angustifolia (assembly GCA_028984105.1). Taxonomy (NCBI): domain Eukaryota; kingdom Viridiplantae; phylum Streptophyta; class Magnoliopsida; order Lamiales; family Lamiaceae; genus Lavandula; species Lavandula angustifolia. The sequence goes on from CM054807.1 coordinate 35,166,560, forward strand.
TTTGATTGGTAACTAATTGACTAACCTATCTCCAAAATCATATTATCTCAATATGCAAAAGCAGTAATAAGAATCAAATACAAATAATAAAATACTCCATCTCTTTCACTCCATTAGTCCACTTTCCCTTTTTAACTTAAAATAATACTCTAATATATTCAAGTGGACCCCACTACTTTATCCATTTTACACACAACAAACAATTTTCTTAATCTCCATACCGAAAAGAAAGTGGACTAATGAAGTGGAACAGAGGAGTACATATTAATTTGTTTCCATATCACACGACATGTTTTGCATGAGAGAGAAGTAGGGTTGTTGTAATATAGACTGAAATTAATTAAGATGATCAGAATTATGTGATTATATATATAGCATTTCGTATCATAAAAAGGAGAAACAGAGATAATGAAGATAAAATGGACAAATTCATTCAGATTCACCAACCAAATAGTCATCAAGAACCAAATCTATCCATCCATTTCTTGGCTAAATGTCACAAAATGAAGCTAACAAAAACTCAGAATTAACAATTCCTAACAACATAAAAGGGAAATATAGTGATGATGATGTGGCTAGCTCTTGATGAGAAGAAATTAAGCATTGACATGCATCATGCAAGCAGCCTCTCTCTCTCTCTCTCTCTCTCTCTCTCTCTCTCTCTCTCTCTCTCTCTCTCTCTTCTCTCTCTCTCCCTCTCTCTCTCCCCTCTCTCTCTCTCTCTCTCTCTTCTCTCTCTCTCCCTCTCTCTCTCCCTCTCTCTCTCTCTCTCTCTCTCTCTCTCTCTCTCTTCTCTCTCTCCCTCTCCCTCTCCCTCTCCCTCTCCCTCTCTCTATCTCTCTCTCCCCCCCTCTCTCTCCTAGCACCACCCAAAGCACAAGAGAAGCAGATTTGCGGAAGACTGTGCGGCACATACCTAACCACCAAAATCTCCGTACCAAATCAAGTAACCCTAACCAGATCCAGATCCCTCAAATCATCAAACGCCAGATCCATATCCGAAACTCCCTCAGCAATAGAGTCATAAATCGTAAACGCGGCCTCACTGAACTCAGTAAGGCCTTCCTGCTCGAAGGCAATGTGCAGCTGGTTGTGGAATGCGAGCACGGACTGAGATGGGGAGGCGGAGATGGTGGCGGAGCCGGCGGGGATGAAGTCGAAGTAGACCGGAAGAGGCGGGTGTTGGGCTGCGAAGCGGCGCAGCGCGTTCGCGAGTGTGGGGATGTCGCGGATGGAGCGGGAGGTGAGGAGGGTCTTGCGAGGCTTGAAGGTTGACTTGGGGCTGTTGGTGAGTCGGGCGAGTTGGTTCCGCGCGGTCTCGATCTGAGCGTCGAGGGCCGGGTCGAACTTGAGCTCGATTGCGAAGACTTGCCACGCCGCCATTGTTGGGTCTTGTCTCGGAGCTGAAGGTGAAATGATCGAGAAATGAAAATGACGTCAAGATTGTTGTGAAGATTGATCGATTCCCAAGAATCGTAAACTAAATGCGTGAGATTAAACTAACAAAATTGAAGCATGCATATACTCAAGAAGAAGAAGATGATGATGATGATGATGATGATGATGATGATGATGATGTAAATGCATGAAATTGAACTACGGAAATTGAAGGATACTCAACGGATTGGAGGAAGAAGAATGCGAATGGAGGTGTGAAGAAGATTGCTTTAATGAAGATTCAAGAAGAAGATGAAGATGAAGATGGAATTGCAGAGCTTCAGAGTTTCTGCTTTTATAAAGGTGGAAATCTAACGATCTCAACGGCGTAACTGCTCCGTTAGCCATCTTCTGTTTCGCAACTGCAGAGAGAGAGAGCGAGAGAGAGAGAGAGAGAGAGAGAGAGAGAGATGAAATCAACATCAAACTGCAGAGAGAAGTCTTAACGATTCGAACTGCATAACTGCTGCTCCGTTAATTAGCCGTCTTCTTTTTTCATAACTGATTCGATTTTATTTTCCCGCGGTGATTTGATTTCTGAGTGTGTATCGTCACCAACTGAAATAAAATAAAATAAAAATTCTGCAATTCCTTCTATTATTCTAATTGTGTGAAATTTATAATAATAATAATTATTATTATTATTATTATTATTATAGATTCTTAAGAATGAGCTAAATGTATCTATAATCTAATATATGAAAGCTTTCAATATGAGCTTGAATGTTGAAATTATGAGTCCAAAACTCCAGAAATCCTATTCTATTTTTTCTTATTAGTTTTTAGTAGTATTAATTTTCAAATATAAATCATTATCTATTAAATTAAATAAACAATTTATTGAGAACAATTAAACATAACAATAAATATTAAACAATTCCTTGAGTTCTAAACTGATCGTTTTTTTTTATTTTTTAGTGAAATAAGAGACTAATTAATTTGCCGCCTATGTAGTTACATACATGATCAAGAAGCAAGATTCGAACAACAAAATGCATATTCCTTTCCACACCACACCATCGTAGGCTGCATGCATTGCATGGGATGAGAGAGAAGTAGGGCTCCCTCTCTCCTTCCATAATGCAAAAACTAAATGAAACAAATCGAGACACCCACCAAATAATTATCAAGAAACAAACTTAATTATGCATCAATTTCTGTTCATAACCATGCGCAAGACCTCATCGCAGCAGATTGTTTTCCCACGTGAAGATCTATTAGTTAGTTTCTTAGTTAGCTAAGAATTCTCTAGAAACACTGTTAGTTAGATTAGTTGGATAGAACTATCTAGAAGAAGATAGCTTGTAAGTTAAGTCATTCATTTCAATCTATCATCTTCTTCCTTTTACATTCATGCAAACCCTAGCTTCCATATTCAACAATTTCTTGGTTAATTTGACAAAATTTCACAACAAAATGAAGCCAAAGTTGAACAAATCTTCATATAAAAGTGAAATCTAACACAAGTGAAGCCTCAAAGCCTACTCAGCTCATACATGCAACATAAAACTGCAAACATAGGGTCGAAATCGAGTCCGAAGATTAATTCGACATGAACAAAGTTTTTACAACCATACCATCATAAAAGTGAAAACTAACAATTTGAAGACTCATAGCAATTCCTAACAACATAAAACTGCAAAACATAGGGTCGAAATCGAGTCCGAAGATTCGACACGAATCAGCCGATCTAACTCAAAGCTTACTGATAGAAGCACCAAGAGGACAAGACAAGCAGAGCTGAGGAGAGGGCGAGTACTGAACCAACGAAATCTCCACACCGAATCCACCCACCGTCCTCACGCCGCCCAAATCCAAAGCGGCAAACGCCTCCTCCATGAGGGCCGCCGGAGCTCTCCGGACGGCGGGATAGTACGGGGTGAAGTTCCCTCCAAGATGAATCCCCTGACTCTGCATCGCCTCGCTCAGGCGGTGGTGAAACTGGACGAGGGACGGGGATGCGAGGAGGCCGATGTCGGCTTCGCCGGTGGGTGTGAACTGGAAGGAGACGGGCAGAGGCGGGTGTGCGGCGGCGAAGGAGCGGAGTAGGTTGCGCAGTCTGGGGATGTCGGCGGATGGGGCGGCGGTGAAGAGCGGCCAGTAGGGGGTGAATGTGACGGCGGGGCTGTGGGAGGCGCGGGCGAGGATGTTGTATGCTTTCGAGATGTGGGTGTTGAGGGCGGGGTCGAAGCGGAGCTCGATTGCGTAGCCTTGCGACATTGTTGGGAACTGATGAGAGAAATTGATGAAGATGAACTGCAGAGCTTCAGAGTTACTGCTTTTATAAAGCTGCAATTCTAACGATCTCAACTGCATAACTGCTCCGTTAGCAACTGCAGAGAGAGAGAGAGAGAGAGAGAGAGAGAGAGAGGGAGTTAGTTTTAAAAAGAACTGTAATTTGAAATGGTTATGCTGCAGATGCTGAGGGAAAAAAGGGTTTTTCACAAGAAAAAAGTAATTTATTTTTAAGGGATTAATTAACCAATGAATTTATTTTAGGCCCGAAATTAGTTAACCGCTTCAGTTTCATTTTCCCGCGGTTATTTGGTTTCTGAGTGTGTGTCTCCAACGGAAATTAACAATTTTTTGGAGAGAGAAAGTAAATAAAAAAAAGTTTTTTATTTTTTATTTTTTATTTTTTTAAGTGAGTAGTTTGAAACGGTTATGCAGATGCTGAGGGGAAAAATGATTTTTTACGAGAAAAAAGTCATTTATTCTTAAGGGATTAATTAATCAATAAATTTATTTTGGTAATTTGATACAATTCATTTGTGTTTGGTTTTAAAGATTAGAGATTGCAGATGAAGATTAACAATCCCAACAACTTTGTCAAAAACAAATTCAGCTACGTTGATATAAAATCGACAATTTTAAATCAACAGATTCTGAGTTATTCCTCCAAATCTGCAGAGCAAGAAGAACACACACCACTTGCCTCAACTTGCTCTTCTCTTCCTTCTCAAATTAGGCATCGCGCGAAGCGATACCGCGTTGCAGTTCTCCGAATCCTCTTCACTATTCTCCCCCAAAGTGTTAGGGTTCGTGTTTACCGCGTTATCAACCATACCCGTATCCCCATCCGAAGTTCTTGGCGTAGCTAACGGTGGATCGCTTTCTTGATCTTCTTCTCCAGCACGAACGTTACGCTCGTTAGAATCATCATCATCTTTGTCGTCGTCAAGGCAAAATCCGCCTCCAAATTGAAGATAATCTTCGCCATGGTTGGAAGGACCTTCCGTTTGAACATCATCAACCAGAATCCCATCCATCTCATCCATCCCTTGAGTCTCATCCAACGGTTCAAAATCAGCATGACTGATTTCTTGATCTACATGAGACTCCTTTATACTTTCTTCCAAGAAAGTTACACCCTTTTCTACCTCATCCGAAGAATTGTAGTTTACGTTCTTCTTAACTCGCCCGGACTGGAAGTTATTAAGCAAGAAGTTTAAGTAAAATGATGAGAAAACAGAGGAAAGATCAAATAGTCATAAAAACCGTACTAACCCTTCGTATTTGATGCGCTTCTTTCGATGTGTTGGACTGCGTTTCTTCGTCCTTTTCGCTGCTGCTGGTATCATCACAGCTAGGTTTAGTATCAGCTTTCTTCCTCCCTTTCCCTCTGCCTCTTCCTCTCTGTCTTCCTCCTCCATTCCGAGAATTCTTTTTATTGGTTTGCGTAGAATCTTCGTCTAATAGGCTTCCTTCGTCTTCGTGAGGATTAACTTTCCTTTTCTTGCCCCTCCCAGATGATTTTCGGGTCTTCTCATCGATCAATGGAGAGGATTTAGACCCGGTAATTCCTTTGACAGCATTTTCGATTCTCTTGCTCCGTATTTTGGCAAATCGTTCGTTGAACGTGTAAAATGCTTCCAATCTCAGTTGTGTCTATAAAAAAGTTAAAGACAATTGGGAGTTATTGTCGAACTACTTTACGCATAAAGAAGGCGCGTATGTGTAATACTATACCTCATGCTTATTGTACTCCTTTAACACCGGTAGCAGCAACTCGTCCGCTTTAGACGCTCCCCAGCTAAATTTCTCCCAACATAATCTACAATCGAATTCGCCTCATCATATTGTAACTCTTTCATGGTTAAGAATAATCAGACTAAAACTTTGTCTCCATAAAGACTTCAATTATCAAAAGGAATATTAGACTCACTTGCGAAGAACGAAAAGATCTGGTTTTCCCCATGCAAACGGTTCGGTAGACTTATCCACTTGCGGAGAAGCATATGCCGAAATCACGGCATCACTAGGAAAAGAGGAACTAATATGCCAATTTTTGCTCACATTTCTCTGCAAAGGTAAACAAATAAAGGCAATTCAAACCCGATACGATAAGAAAATTATGAACACTATGGAGAAGTGAAGCAAATAACTTTACATGCTTGGTCTTGAAAATCTCCTTTTTCCTTTCAGCCTCATCGGTGTTGTTTGATCCTTTCTTCCGCGGTTCTGCATCTAATTTTCCGAGGATACTAGGATCGGGCGATTCAATCCACTCTCGAAATTCACGGAGACCCTCGATCCCATGAAAAGCATTAACAACCTCAATGGCATTAACAATGCCAACACCACTGCAACATTTACTCGAGATTATCTACTGACAAAAGGAGTGACGAAAATATTAGTGATGAAGTTGGTAAATGTTACCTAATGCCTTCCGTGTAATCACTCCCAAGAAGCAACGCCATATGGATTAGCTTTTCTCTGTCTATCCCAAGCTCGTTTTCGATATCCTACAAAGCCATCCAAATACGAAATTTACTAAACAAAACGGACAGTATCACACTTACGAAGTAGTTAGTTATAAAAGCTGAAAATATCACCTTCATCAAGTATGTTTCGACGTATTTTCGCTCATCGAATATGTTTTTGAACACACATTGTGCCCCAAACAAGAAAGCATCAGAGTCGTCGGTTACCACACCATCGACAAGATTGGACAGCTCCATGAAAGCACATTGAGCTTCGGCTTCCATTGGAGCAATAATGTATGGTAAGCCGAACATTTGGAGCAACTCCTATAATAAGATGAAAGATCCACAAGTCGTTAGCTGAATTTGATGAATCACACAATCTTCAACAAACTGATGCTGGTTTATAAGAGAGGCCATAAAAGTACGATAGGCCGTAATAATTTATACTCCCTCCGTCCCATTCATCTTGTCTTACTTTCCTTTTCGGGTTGTCCCATCCATCTTCTCCTCTTCCAAAAATAGCAATTTTATTTATAAACAACTACCCACTTTTCTTTTGTGGGACCCACTCATTTACATACAACTTTTAACTCTCCTTAATAATCGTGCCGAAAAGAAAGGAGACAAGCTCAAAGGGACGGAGGGAGTATGTTTTTGAGTTCACAAACTTCAAACACATATCTTCTAGATTTTTTCTTAAAGAAATTTTATATAAATTGAGAAACTATAACTCTTACTATTGTGCATGTTTGAAAGCTACAAAAAACTATCGGCTAGCCCAACACACGAACCTGGCATTCAGCGAACATGTCATTGCTCACTGATTCCGCGTCCCGCTCAAGCCTACGCTGCTCACTTCCTAGCTCTTCGCGTTCTTTACCAAGAAACAACATTTCCTCATCCAAACGACCCTCCAAAATCTCATGATCGTGATCAGGATTCCTCTTAACTTCTTCCGCCATTGATATGTGACCTTCTATCTCATCCTTGGATAGATCATCGAAATCAGTTACTATATCATCTGCAGACGTTTTTCCGGGTGTCTGTGTACGACTTAAATGCTTATCTATCTCTGCCTGAAACATAAGCTTTGCCTCAGCAGAACCAGAATCAAGCACTCTGTTGTGTGATGTATCAGTGAAGGCGGAGCTACTCCTATTATGTCCAGCCTTTTCACTACAAGAATCCACTAGCTTCTTCTTCACTGCAAGCCCATTGCTATCTTGATTCAAAAGCTTTGCATCTACATTGATTCTTTCGGGACTGGCTTCTATGAAGGAAGAAGCTTTTGCTTCTGAATATATGTTGTTCATCGATGAGGTTGCAACGTCTTTCCCTACACGGGCAAACACGGGATCAGTTCCCTCACCAGCCATTCCTCTAGCTCTTTCTGCCGTGTGATTTTCCCGAAAGTCAACCTTGGATTTGCAAACTGATGCATCCTCTAAACTTCTTTTAATTGCCTCCTGCAAAGCGGCTTCTTCTTCGAGGGCTCCCTTTGTAAAAGTGCTATTGCTTTCACCTGGACAAGACGAAGATTTCAAATGAATGTCTTCAAATCCTTCCTCCCACGTGACTTCTCCATCATCACTCATGTCCCTTGCATTCTCTGTACTCTTGCCGTCTGATGCACGATTTTCATGTATCTCTTGCGAAACGTAAGCTTCTTCCGCAGATCCCTTCGGAGAATGTTTCTTGATTTCATCTCCATCCTCCCATTCAATTTCCTCCTCATCATTCAACCCGACTTTGTTCTGATATTCTGTACCCTTTCCTTCAATAACTCCTTCCTCCCACTCGTTATCTGAAGCTGGATGTGAAGATTGTTTTGAGATCACGGAATTATGAACAGGAGAACCTGTTATCGGGTCTCCAGCCACCAGACGAGCAAATATACCATCATCATTGCCGCCATATTCATCAGGCTCCGATGTATCTTCAAAAGAAATCTCGATAGAAGCTCCATTTACTACAACAGGATACCTGCTTTTGTCGACTTCATTATCTACTCCATTATTAATATCAGTAGTAAGATCACTATTTCCTTGCTTACTTTGTTCCGCTTTCTCTTGATCCATCTCCTTCATCAAATCAAGATTCCTCTGCAGATCCCGTGTCATACGAATCCCGAGTGCTCTTACCCTACTGACCCGGAGAAGACCTCTATCGTCCAAATACGTCTCTACTTCATCATTCAATGCCTTTACAGATTCAGACAAAGTTGGACCAGCTACTGCATTAGTATTTTCGGCTGGCTGGTCTTTATTGATAGCATTTGCAGTAGACTCTTCTGGCTGGGGCTGAGTTTGATCGGCTTCATTTCTTTCTTGTCCAACAGATGCAAGGGCTCTGGTGAAATCAAGAAAAATAAATAAAAAATTCATTAATATAACTGAAGCAATACGGTTATCTTCAAAAAGCATTTATAGAATCAATTAAACTGCAGTACGAATGAATATAAAGTCTGTATATGCGGAAAAACGTACTCTTTATCCCCCGTGAAGGATGAGGAGAAAATAAATTCCCTATTGGCTTCGGATGCTATTCGCGATGTTTGCACACCATGTATTTGAGTCCCGGCAGCAGACTTGCGGACCCCATCTATATCACGGCGGAAAGCAACTGTTTTGAGATAAGACTCTATTTGTAGCTCTGAAAACCTTGCTGGAGCCTAAACCAGAAAAAATACATATATAAATGCAAATATGCAAGAAACGGATTAGCAAAGTATATAAAGGTTCGACTAACAGTAATGTAAAATAAATATAGTATTGAGAAATTTAGGTTCTTTTCCAAGCAAGATTTCTCCATACAATTCGGAGAAATTTACGGCTGTTTATACCTTTTTGACCTTCTGATACTTCTGCCTGTTCTCAGCCATAAGCCTCTCTCTCATCTGTAAGCCGGAGATTAATACGTAATGCAAAATATTACTGATTCATAAAATGGCATCGAAAGCAAAAGGTAAACAAAAAGAAGATGAAAGCCACCTGAACAAGAAGATCAAGCTGCACCGACGGTGGTAAAGCAGCCAAAACAGCTGGATCAACTTTACCATGCATCTCTGGCTGTAAGAACAAGGAAGAACCGCGAAAAAATTAATGCTATGAAAGGTAGCAGACCAATAGTTGAACTTTTTACGCCACTAATTCAATTACGAAACAAACTTACTAGTATCATTTCTTCATCCTCATCGTCATCCTCGTAGAAGACTTCGCCCTCTGGAGCACCTGATGTTGATGCACCAAAACTAAACCCCTCATTCTCCTCTGCGGCAATGGAAGCTGCCAACCTAAATCAACTAGTTAAAAGAATTCATACTAAATTAACATAATAACATCAAATTACAACAGTACGGAACAAAGAAACCAGCATAAACTCACATTTCATCCAATTCTTCCTGATTGAGATTTGCGGCCACATCATCACCTTGTTTCTGCTCTCCCGGCTCATTACCGGTTTCCGGTATGACCGGCCTTTTCCCTTTAATATCATTGTCTTGCCTCTGCTTCTGAAGATCGGCAGCCAACTCTTTCAACCTCATTGTCTTAAGCTAACAACACGGAATTGGAAATTCATTATTGGCTTATCGAACATAGCAATTACTCCCTCCGTCCCAGTAATACAGTCTTGTTTCTTTCTGGCACGAATTTTAAAAAGTCTGACTTTTGTGTGTAAAATGATGCTGATTTTTTGTGATTTTTAGTGTTATAGGCCCAATCGGGAATACAAGACGTTACGGAATGAGTAAATTGTTATACAAGGCGCAATCTTGGACAATTCCCACTTCATAAACATTAATCAGTAAGAAGAATAAAGCATGAGCAGACTAAAAAATTTACCAATTCGAAAATTTGCAAGAAATTAAACAAAGCAACTCACATGATTGAGTAGCAACTTCTCCGCGGTCTTCCTGATCTTAGCCTGGGCATTCTCGCGCTGGCGGCGGCGGGCAATGACCGTCCGCCGCTTAAGAGCGGGGGTACCACCGTCGAACACAAAAACTGGCTTAGTCCGGAGGTAGAGAAGCTTGCAAATTCGGCGGAAAAATCCCAATATGTGGGCGTTCCTCACCATTTCCCCCTTCTCGTCCCGCATTGCTTTCATGAACTGTATCATCCATATGCTCGCGTCTAGAGAGAGGAGAGAGAGAGAGAGAGAATTCAATTACAGCGACACGAAAAGTCTAATCACAAAATTAGGGCTACGGTTGGGAGTTACCGATCGCGAGTTTCTTCCCGGCAAGGGTTTCGACGGAGACGCGGCGGCCGACGGGGGCAAGGAGTTCCCAGAGACCGTGTACTCCCATTTCACAATCTTTTCTTCAAATTACCAAAGGTTGTCAGTTGTGATTATATTGCCGCCATTGCTGTACTTAGTTACTTTCTTGGTCGCGTTGGATGTCAGTTTCTTTACGCATTCGAAACGACGACGTTTGATACAGTTGGCCGTTAATTGGGTTTCGTTTTGAATTTCCTAGTTTTACTATTTCTTTGAAGCCCAAATTATTTTAGAAAATATTTCAAGAATCTTAATTTTTTTTTATTTTGCTACTCTTTATCCTTATTATGAAATAATTTCTTAATTTGATCCTATATAAGATTAATTAATTTTTCTATTAAACTTATTAATTTGATCACCAAACGTAACAAAATTACACATAAAGACGTGGTAGACAAACTCGTAATTTATCATAAGGTAAATTTACCGCCCACTATGTCATCCTAACTTTGAGAAAAATCGATTTTGGTTATTTAATATCGATTTCTTTATTTTTTGTCCTTTAATATGGTCGTATCCGATTTTAATCCTATAATTTTATAAAGTACTCAATTTTTATTCTATAATTTTATAAAGTAATCGATTTTGATTATTCGATAAAAATTATCGAATTAAAAAAGATGCATGAACTACACTTCATATGAAGAATAACATCAAACATTATATGAAGTTACGACATAAAAAAGCAGACAGAAGCTTCATCGCAAGACAAAGCGAGTTCGGTTTGGGTCTTGCAATGTAGTATGTGTCTCCTTTTAAATTGTAACTTTTAAAAGTGTAAGTTTTACGTCTTGTAATTTTACAAAGTTGTGCAATCTTATTATTTTAGTCCCTTGACGACGTAGAGTATAATTCACACGCCTTCCAGTTCAACAATTTTAGTCTGGAAACTAACAATTTTATAAAGTTATAAGACTAAAATTAAATATTTTTTAAATTTTTAGGATCAAAATAAAAAAAACGATCACATTAGATCACATTAGATGACCAAAAAAGAACATAAGCCGAGAACCAAAATTAATTACCTATTTTCGTAGAAAGTTACAGTCTTGGTCCTCTTGGAGCCTACGCATTGTACTATTTATTTCTAGTCACTTCTAATAAAAGCGAGATTAGTATTCGAGAAATCTCGCAACATCTTCAACGAAGTGAAGAAATTCGGACAGAAATTTTATGTGAAAACATTCGTGGTGAAGAGGTAAAATCGGCTGCCACCAATTTTCCACAAAACCTGTCAATTTTTTTGGTATGTTGAGTTAAGAACTTGCCAACAATTGGGATAGCGCAAAGCCATCTCTCTCTCTCTCTCTCTCTCTCTCACCGACTTAGCATGTGCGCTTGAAAGCCAAAATCATTCGATTTAGTGAAATTAAATTATATAGTATATGTCGACACATTCGATTCATCTGCCATCATTTTATAATTTCTTGTTGCTTTCTCTTTCGTTATCCTACCTTTTCCCTAATCTAGAAAACACACAAAACGCAGACTTGAAAATCCGAATTAATTTATATATTTGACGAGCGTTCTTGATCCACTGATCAGATTGTTTTCTCTCATCTTTGGCTTAGTTGTAAGTGTATTTATTATGCTAATCAATGGTTTGATTTTCTAGGGTTGATGAATTCTTGAATATTGGACAATTAAGTGTGATGGGAATGGTTTTGATGTTGTTTTTGATTCAATGGCGATGTGGGATTTTATGATTTTGCCCCTTTTTCCGGTTTCTTGATTATGGTTGGAGGAGTTATGTTGGATGAAGTTTTTTTTTTACTATCTTTTCTTGCAGTATTTATTGAGAGCTTGTTGATGATGTTACTTTTTGGATGGTGATTGGAGAATTTACAAGTTAGAGAATGCAGATGTTACATAATTTACCCATTTGAGATTAATCATAATTCATAAACCAGAGTTGCAAGAAATTGAAGTTCTTGCTTCTTTGAACTTCTCCCTTCATTGAATTTGCTAGTGAAACGTTGCAACTTTACACGAGTTAAAAGAATTTTGTAGGACAAAATCTTCTACCCATAAAAACTAAATGATGTAAATGCTATTGGGTTTCTGTAAATTGATGGTTTGAAAGCCAGGAACTTAGTTGAATACAAAACATCGAGTTGAAAATTCGTACCGACATGCCTTGCACATTATGGTTGGAGTTTGGTATTTCTCACTCTCTATGCTAGTGTATTGTTAACGTTTTTCAAACAAAGTTCTCTTCGTTGGGCTATCTGGCCATTCATGAGTGCCGTAATGTGCTTCGTGTAGTATTTATGAAAATTACGTAGTTTATAAGATATAACTTTCTCTTAGAGCAGTTCAAGTTGGAGGGTTCCACTAAATTAAGTAGTATTCTCTTGTTTCTTTAATTTCGAACGCCAAATATCTTGTAAATAAACTGGTTTTATTATGTATCTGCAGTTCAAATTCTGACTTAAGTTGTAGATTCTGCAGTTGATTTGTGCACCTTGTGTTTGTTACTTTTATAGTTCTTCCTTCGGGTTGTGATAAATATGTTTTTTATACTATGTTCAGTTTTTTCATTGTAGGCTTTACGAGGATTGCTATTGGACGAAATGTCTTCTCCTAGCAAGAGGCGCGATATGGATGTCATGAAATTGTAAGTCTTCTTGGATAATTTTCTCCGTATTCTTGGATACAGAGGCCATGTGCAATGATTCAAACCATATTTATTTTCTCGATAGCTATTGATTCGACTCTCTGGATTCTTCTACATGACCTTCGTGTTTTTTGTTGTAGAATGATGAGTGACTACACTGTGGAGCCCATAAATGATGGCATCAATGAGTTCAATGTGGAGTTTCATGGCCCGAAAGAAAGTAATGTTACCCTACTTTAGAACTTGATCTCCCCTGTTTGGTACGACTTAAATTGATGCTTATGATTATTTTGGTCCTCCGAGAGACGATTCCACTAGAGGATTTTGTTTTCATTTGCAAGCTCTGCTTAAAAGGCTTCTTACCGTTGCTTAAACTTTAGACTTCGGTTGGTATTCTTAAAAAAGACAAGCTCGTCTAGATGCTTTATGTGTTGCTTTAACTTTATCGTGTAGAAAATTGATGTCCAGATCTTCAGTCATTCTACCGAATGTGGTTTTGTAGGCTCGTTCTAACATCAAAGTAATTGTAGGTCCGTATGAAGGTGGAGTCTGGAAAGTTCGTGTGGAACTTCCGGATGCTTATCCTTACAAGTCTCCTTCCATTGGGTTTGTCAACAAAATCTTCCACCCCAATGTCGACGAACTGTAAGTTCCACACACTTTTTATCGTTACCGTTTCATGAGAATATAAGCTCGTTATCTATAACGGAATGTTTGCTGCTTGCAAATTATTGGGATTTGGTTTTGGAATAAGATGCTTAGTGATTGTGTTAATAATTAATACTCATCTGCTTTTGGCACTAGGAGAAAATACCCGAAGTCGGACTAACATATTTTATCCCATACTATTCTTCGAATTTCTGATCTTTCAGCAGCCGTTTCACGTTAGTTTAGCATGCTTATCTCTCGAATTTTCGGGTAATAGGTCGGGCTCTGTATGCTTGGATGTCATCAACCAGTCATGGAGTCCAATGTACGGTAAGTTTATCGCTCGGTATGATCTCATTACTATATTTTATCGAGTTTTGCAAAGAGATCGACAGATGTATATCCGTACGCAGATCTTCTGAACGTGTTCGAGGTTTTCCTCCCGCAGCTCCTCCTTTATCCGAACCCATCCGATCCGTTGAACGGCGACGCCGCATCTCTGATGATGAAAGATAAAGCGGAGTATGAATTGAAAGTCAAGGGTATGTTGTTTTTTTCTTCTTTCTTTCGTAGTCGATGTGGGATCGGATTAGGATACGGCGATGTTGGTTCGTATATCTCTTACGCGTTCCGATGCAGAGTACTGCGAGCGCCACGCGATGAAGAAGCACGACGGCAATAGTGGAAGCGATGAAAGCGACGATGAAGCAAGCGATAACGAGGATTTCAGCGACGGACGGAGCGAGAGCGACGAGGAAGTTGCAGGTCATGCTGATCCTTAAGCCCTTAGGCATCAAATATATACTTTTCTTCTATTATTTTGTCAAATTAATTGTACCATGAATGGTTACTTATCATGTACAATAGGTCTTTTAGAAGTTAGAACAGAGCTCTAGTTGACTAAGTAATATCAAATCCATGTCCTAAATCCAATTCCAATTTACTCTCACTATTTATATAATCTTGCCTTCTCTCTCTTTGAATCTACCACTTTTGGTAATAATATGCTTGTTTTGGCTTTGTGTTTGTTTCATGAGTTTGTCCCATGTCTATGTTTCTTTTCATTTCTTGATGGATACTTAGAGAGAGAGAGAGAGAGAGATTGTGCATGAGTTGAGATTTCAAGAATCATTCAAAGAGAAGGACAAGATGAGAGAGAGGGAGGGAGAGAGAGAGAGAGAGAGAGAGAGAGAGAGAGAGAGAGATTGTGCATTTGTTGAGATTTCAAGAATCATTCAAAGAGAAGGACAAGATGAGAGAGAAGGAGAGAGAGAGATTGTGCATGAGTTGAGATTTCAAGAATCATTCAAAGAGAAGGACAAGATGAGAGAGAGAGAGAGAGAGCTCTTCAGCAAATATGGCCGGCAAAAGGATCTTGTTTTGAACATGATCTGCATGGACTGTTTCTTGGACTTTGTCAATATTAGGACAAGGGAAAAGACAACCTTTGCAAACTCCGCCTATCACTTACCCCTTCCTAAATTTGCTCCCTTCTGCTGACATCTTTTCTCTCTCTCTCTCTCTCTCTTCCAAGAACCAGTTTCCTGTTGCAGGGATGAAGCAAATTCCCATCTTGCTCTTTGCAGTTGCTCTGCTTCTCCTCCAACGGTTCGCGAAATCCGAGGAGACGCTCGTACGAGACGCCCTGCTTCAGTTCTTGTCCAAACTCTCGAACAACAAGAGCATCTCTGTTCCTGGCTCAGGCTGGAACGCTTCCTCTGACCCTTGTAAGGATCATTGGAGAGGCATCTCTTGTGATAATTCTCTCGTCAAGAAGATCGATCTCGATAGCTTCGACTTGGAGGGCATTTTCGACCCGACCACTCTCTGCAGCGTGCGTTCCTTGTCCGAATCTCTCTCGACCATCAGCTTGAACGAGAACGGCGTACGTGGAGAGAATTTGGATGAGATCAAGAACTGCTACAAGCTTACTCATTTCGACATTGGCTCGAATCGGTTCGCGAATCTACCCGATTCGATCTCCGAGCTCAAGAATCTTCAAACCCTTGATGTTTCTCGTAATAAGATTGTTGGGTCTTTACCTGATCTTTCTCAGATGAAGGGGTTAACTCTCTTTCTAGGTCAAGAAAACGAGTTCTCCGGTGGTATACCGGAGCTCGACTTCTCGAACTTTACGGAGTTTAACGTCTCGAACAACTTCTTATCCGGTCCGATTCCAGCCGGGGCGATCGGTTTGCCGATAAGTAGTTTCCTCTCCAATCCTGAGCTTTGTGGGGATCCATTGCCCAACAAATGCTCGATCGCCGCCGCGGAGTCGGCGGCGGCGCCACCACCGGCGCCGCCCCCTCCACCGCCGACCAAGTTCCGGAAAAAAGGGCTTACAAATAATCAAATTTTGATGTATATTGGGTATCTTTTAATCGGTTTCGTGTTCGTATTTCTCGCTCTTATCTGGCTCCGGAGGAAGAGCAAGACGAAGCGGGCCCGCGGGGCCGAACGGGTGGCAGCCGCGGATGATGGTACGACAGAGCCGAGTTTCTCGACGGTGGAGCTTAAAACCGGGGGGCGGAGCAAGGCGGAGTATTACAACTACTCCACCGCCTCCGTGGAGAGCGGACAGATGTCATCGTCGTTGACCGTGCTGGCGAGCCCGGAGGCGAGCGCGATGCGGTTCGAGGACTTGCTCAAGGCCCCCGCCGAGCTCGTTGGGAGGGGGAGCCATGGGAGTGTGTACAAGGTTGTGTGTGAGGCTCAAGGGATGACTCTTGCTGTAAAGAGGGTGAAGGATTGGCCGATCTCGAGCGGCGAGTTTCGACAGCGAATGAGGCGGCTGAGTCAGGTGAAGCACCGGAGTGTCATGCCGGCGGTTGCTTATTACATCTCCGGTCAAGAGAAGCTTCTTGTTTATGAGTATCAACACAATGGCAGCCTATTTAGACACATTCACGGTAATGGTAATGAATTTTTAGATTTGTCTAATTTTGATTTTTTTTTTTTTGTCCTTTTCTAACTTGTAAAATACTAGAATCTAATGTTTGTATATGTTTAGGTGATGAAAATGGATTAGATTGGAGCAAAAGGCTTTCAATTGCTAAAACAATAGCAGAGGCATTAGCTTACATGCATAATGCGCTTCAGTACGACAGAGTTCCCCACGGAAACATTAAATCGTCGAATATTTTGTTCGACGGTAACATGGAGCCCTGCATTAGCGAATACGGGCTAATGCAGGTTTTAGGGCAAGAGCCGGAACCTGGGATTCTCGCCAACGGGAAACTCGAGGCAGCTCAGGAAGATTACAAGTCGATTTTCAAGACAGATACATACGCTTTTGGAGTAGTACTGCTCGAGCTGCTGACGGGGCGGATGGCGTTATCGGAGGGTCTAGACCTTGCGACGTGGGTGGTGGCGGTGGTGAGGGAGGAGTGGACGGTCGAGGTGTTCGATAAGAGGCTCGTGCGCGAAGGAGTGAACGAGGAGAGGATGGTGAACGTGTTGCAGGTGGCAATTAGGTGCGTGGCCAAGTCCGTGGAGGCGCGGCCGGCCATGGCGGAGGTGGCGCGGGCGATCGCCGGGATAATGGAGGAGGATGAGAGGTCTCTTGATGTCTCGCAATTGTCTATCACTAGATCGTTTGTTGGTCTCTAAGAGAAGATCAAAGGATAGTTGAGGAAATTGTATTGTTTAAGTGTGTTTTGATTTGATCATCCAATTTGATATCAAACTTATATCAAATGAAAGATAATTTGTTCTATATATCAAGCAATAAAATAATGATAAGAAAAAATATCGAAAATTCGCTATATTGCGTTTACCGTAAAAATTGTTAAAAAATTAAGATTATCGTTATTAGGGGCGGATCCAAGTGGGGGGCGTCCGGCGGTCGCCCCGATTCATATCGAAACTCGATTTTTTATGTTTGATTTTCGATTTTTTTTTGTATTTCTCCCTCCGAAATTTATACTTCGTCCTCTTTTCAATCGATTTTTCAAATTTCGCCCCTTTCTCATAATCCCAGATCCGCCCCGATCGTTATGCATAATTCTCGTGCGGTAGTGGTATCAATAGGTATATCGATAATACAAAAATTAAGTACATACCGCAATACTAAAATATATCCCGATAATTCTGTAAAATTGTAGTATATGAAATTTTAGTACAATACGCAAGAAAATTAATATTATGCCATGTGATTTTTTTTATTTATATATAAATTTCAATACAATAAAAAAGTTCGATATACTACATCGACCTCCCTTAACACTAACTGCTCGATTTAGAAGTGCAAATTTTAAGGAAACACTTTCACCAATCCGATGAGACGAAAATAAACTGAAACCACGAGGGTAGAATTGTCAACTCTTACATATCTGCTCCTGGAAGAAAGAAATTCGTTCTGGCAAATCACCATCAGCCTTAAATACGACTCGCCTCCACATTCTGTGGCCATACAACATGGCGTTTTGTCGGCTAATGTTGACTACCCTTCGCCCTTTCCGTATAAATTGTCTCATTTTTATTTTTATGTTGTCCAACTTTATTTATCCGTTTCTTAAAATAAAAATTTATTACTAAATAAATTCGAACTTTTTTTTTAGGACCTACTTATTTACGTATAATTAACCATTCATCGTAATTTACATATAAAAAAACAAAAACGAGACAAATCAATCGGAACGGAGCAATATCAAACTATCAATTATGAAACTCCACGCGCTTCATTGGCGCGTGCCTTCAAACCAAAGATAATTTTTTCTTTTGACAAAGGAAAAACAAAAATGGTGTCTTTTTTAAGCACAATCATGACGACTCTTTAGCTTCTCATTTGGTTTCTCCCTCCTCTTCATAGCTACTGGGGTTGGGGGTTGTAAGTGGTTGCATTCCGAACCAGCGAAATCGATCAAATCGAGAACCGAATCAAATCAAAAAAATATGGTTCGGTTCAATTTTGCGATTTGGTTTGATTTATTTTTTTTAGGAACCGTTTACATTCGGTTCGCGGTTTCAAGAATTTTTGAACGGTTCGAACCGAACCGAACCAATATCCTATATTTAAATTTTTTAATTTAATATTTATCTTTCTTATATGAGAATGTTATTGGATTTAGATATTAGATTTAAGTTAAGATCAATTCTAATCTATAGAAAGAAAGAGAAAGTAGTAACAACTCTATACTTATGAGTTCGAACGAGTGACATCCCATAAACTATTATTCTTTGCATTATTTAGGATTTAAAAAATAAATTAAAAAATAAAAAAGGTGAATCGGTGAACCGAATCGAACCAAACTATTTATAAGCGGTTCGGTTCGATTCCGATATTTAAAAACACATCGAACCGAATCGAACCGAACTATTTCTATGTGTTTGGTTCGGTTCTAAAATACATAAAAAATCGAAGCCGAACCGTTACACTCGTAATAGCTACTGTAAAATCCCTCCCTCCTCTCTCTCTCTCTCTCTCTCTCCCTATGTGTCAGTTTGCAATCTAATTTTTGTTTGGTACAAATCGTATCATATGAAATGCCAATATTAAATATGCAGACCAAATCTTGGCTTGTCTATCTGTATTTATGAGTAAATATTGATTTGAAAGAGGAGAGAGAGAGAGAGAGGGAGAGGGAGTGTTATAAAAGGGCTGTAAGATTCCAAGGCAAAAGCTGAGTCTTTAGGGTTGCTGGAGCTGCAAGAAGAAGAGGGCCTTTTTCAATTACACATAAACTTGGGCTGTCATCTTCAGTTTCGAGGTCGGTAAAAGAAATCAATTTATAAATCCACTGATCTCGTCATACTTTCGTATTATTCAGCAACCAATTGCTTGGGGCTTTCTATCTTGAAAGCGAATACACGCTCTTTCTTTATTAGCACTAGCCCACCTACTGCTGTATCCATCTGAAATCAATTTCATTTTCTTGAATTAAATTGAAGGGATGGAAAAAGTTGTCATTTCTTGAGGTTTCTGCTGGTTTGGATTTGATTTGTGGGTATGTTGATATGGTTTGTCCGAAAGTAGAAATGCAAGCTACCCAATTGAAGATGTCTTGGATTAAGCATGAAATCAATCAGAAAGATAGTGTATTTGAAAACCCTCCTCCCTTAATTCTCGCTCCACCTTCCCCTTATGTTACTTTCCATAAAGAATCAAGCCCTTCTCTCTCTTCATCCGGGGCGAGAATCAGCCCAGCAGTTCTGTTCATCATAGTAATCTTAGCTGTACTTTTCTTCATATCTGGCCTACTCCACTTACTTGTAAGATTCCTCACCAAGAACCCATCCTCATCTCAATCCAATCGAAACGTCGAGGCTTCGACCTCCGATGCCCTCCAGAGGCAGCTCCAGCAGCTCTTCCATATGCATGACTCTGGCTTAGATCAAGCTTTTATAGATGCATTGCCAGTCTTTTCTTACAAGGAGGTAGTCGGTCCGAAGGGGCAGTTCGATTGTGCCGTTTGTTTGTGTGAGTTTTCGGAGAGTGATCAGTTGAGATTGCTTCCAATGTGTAGCCATGCTTTCCATTTGAACTGCATTGACACTTGGCTGCTGTCGAATTCGACTTGCCCTCTTTGTAGGGGGACCCTTTTCAACCCCGGGTTTTCTATGGAGAATCCGATTTTCAATTATGACGATTTTAGGGAGGAAGATGGGTATCCTAACTATGGGGATAATGAATTTTCTATTGCTCGGAAGAGGGTGGAAGTTGAGGAGGTTGTGACCGAAAAGGGGGTATTTCCGGTTAGGCTTGGTAAGTTCCGTAAATTGAATGAAGGGGAAGGAGTTGTTGATTCGGCTTGTGAGCCGAGTAGTAGTAGTAGATTGGATGGTAGAAGATGTTATTCAATGGGGTCTTATCAGTATGTAGTTGGCGATGCTAAACTTAGGGTTGCTTTGAGCCAAGATCGAGGTCAGAATCGAGGAGAGAAATGTGAAAATTCTTCGGTTGATGAAAACAGAGATGGGAGGAAGATTAGTATTGGCACAAAGACTGATAGCTACTCTGTTTCGAAGATATGGTTGTGGTCGAAGAAGGGGAAGTTTGCAAGCTCTTCCGGTGCCCATATGGAGAATTCTTCGCCACCTGAGCTCGATCTGTCGTGGATGCGTAGGAGCGAAGGCGTTTGAAAAGGTTCTTTTTTTTTTGGATTCATCAGCCATCGTCAGTTTAGTTTGCATTGTGGCTTCCTTTTGTTCTCAAAATTGACTACATGATTGGAAAGCTACTCTGTTTCTCTCTCATATGATGTTCATCTCTTGTTTTCTCTCTGTTTCTGGGTAGACATTAGACACATTGTTAATAAAACTCATGCTTGTTATATGATTGCATTACTCATCCCATCATAGTTTCGTAGTGATGATTAGAAATGAAGCTTTGTTGATCCGGAAAATCCGCATTCGGGCGATCGGATTCTTGTTCGGGTAGAAAGATCTCTGGTCACACCCTTGTGCTTGGCTAGCCGCTAGCCTCGTTGTTGTGACTTTATCACTTGGTATAAAATCAAGTTTCTCTATAACTAAAAGGTAGCAGTGCGGTTATTCGTTATAAAAAAAAAAAAAGTTTTACTAGAACTAATATGAATTTCTTTCCCTTACTTTGTGTAACTATTTCATCAAAGTTCTTTATGATAAATTACGTAAAACAATTGTATATAAACTCGAACTAATTTCTAGGTTTAACCTAAATCATATTAGATCATATACATCTAAGAATATCCACATAAATAAAATGAGAGGAGAGAAATAGGAGAGAAAGTAAATTTTGAAAAAAAGAAAGATTTAATATTTAATTTTTCTGTTTTATTAAAGAATATTTTTGTATTTTCATATATAAAATCATTTCTTTTCTATCCTATTTCTTTTGATAAATTGGCCTATAAAACATTCTCTACATCGAATACAATCAAAAAGGGGCAACCTCAGGAAACCCTAATTCGAGATGGCTTCAGAGTTGCGCCTTAAACGCGTGATCGTCGATCCGAGGAACCACATGCTTGATCCGTTTGCTTCGATAGTAGCGGAAGATCTGTTGAACGGCGTCCCGAAAATAGTGGTGGTGCTGAGATGCGAGAAAATCTGCCTGTCCGGCGGCCTTGATTCCCTGAAGATCAAGTACTCGAGCTTCCAAGGCCCCACTCCTTCTAAGATTGTATGGGAAACCATCCGTGGGTATGTTTAATTCCGATGATTTTTAATTATATACTATTTAATTTTCGCTGGAGAAATACTTATTAGATTTGGCATTGAATTGTGTTCTTATCTGGTTTTCTGTTCCGTACATAATTCTCGATTTCTCGTTGAAATTTCTCAGTTTTGCATCATTCTTAGCCTCATTGTTTGTTGTTAGTGTGTAGGAGTTTTGAAAGTAGAATAGATAAATATAACCCTTTCTTATTGTTGTTAATTTTGATGTTGTAGTTTGCTCCCACACGAGAGTGAGAAAGGAGAGGCTGCACTTGGACGTTTGGAGGTTCATGAAGGTGTCCCACCTCCCTACGACAATAAAAAAATCAAGAAATTTGGTATTTCTGCTGCATTGAGGTGACTTGTTCTTCTCCTTATTTTCAGAACTAGCTGTATATTCTCTCTCTTAATTCATTCTTTCTTAATTAGGGTTGGTAACCGCCACAAGAAGTATTGTATGCTCGGCACTCTCTGCTCGGAACTTGCGGGGAAGCGGACCACCCACCATGATCCCATCTCGGTAAACTTCATACTTCTTTCTTTGTTTTATTAATACTAGGAGTATGTCATAATAAATCATATCTTGACCTTTAGGAGTTGAAGAAGAAGAGGAAGGATAGATCTTCTGAAATGAAAAAACAATTGAGAAAATTAAGAAGCAAAGATGATGACAAGAAGGTGGTGGTCGATACTAGGATGCTCACTTCTCAGTTGATGTTATTTGACCTCCAATCAACTCCTGAGGCAGAGGAATCATCCCATATGCAGTGTGGTTAGTTATGTGGATATTGATCTGGTATGATTTAGGAAACCCATTAATGATTATATATGTTAGTTAAACGTAGTATTAGTTCGAGTTTATATACAATTAATTCTCTTAAAAAACTTGGATAAAATAGTTACACAAAGTAAGGGAAAGAAATTCATATTAGTTTTCAGAAACGAGAGAGAGAGGGGGATGGAAGTTTTGTTTCTGTTTTGAATATAATGGAGGATTATAAATCAATCCGGATCCTCTGGCCCAAAATTCGTATCCCACTCGGTGGCCCACCAATCACGCGGCGCCACGCATGCATTGGTGGGCCATGTTAGCAATAAAAAACTATTTTAGTTATAAAAGGGTGGTCCACCAATGCACGCGTGGCGGGGCGTGATTGGTGGGCCATCGAATGGGCCACCGAATGTTGGGACAGAGGATGCTGAGCGATTATAAATGGATTCACTTTTTGGAATTTCATTGGAGATCGGGAATAGATGGTCTCTCTATAGGGCCTTTTTTGGATTTTCATAAGAGATTGGGAATAGATGGACCACTACTTTAGCTACTTTAGCGGCTTGGCCGGTTACTCGAGATTCTCGATTATTTCATTTCTTGATGTTAGCAATGTACGGTGGACAATTTTATTTTTTCTTCTCATGACGAGGGAGTTAGAATTAATTCCCATTTATCTACTTGTATCCATGTAGGCTGATGGCTGTTGCTGATGTGTGTATGTATACTAAATTAAGAACATACACTTGAAATTATCTCCAACCATTTACCACCTACTTAATTCTTATTTTTTTTGATAGATCTTCCTGAGAGAACTGATTGACAAGATCAGATTCCAAAGCTTGACGGATAAGAGCAAGCTCGCATACAACTCTAAACAAAGTAGCGGTGATATGACTGCATTTGCCAAGAATTACATACGAATTACACAAATGCCATAGCGAATAAAACAACGGACAGAAGGCTGAGTGGCATGAATGAAGTTGTTCTATGACATAGGGGTGCATTGGGGAGTTCAGGTAACTTTGAGTTGCTGGTGTAAACCACAATAGAAAACTACCAAGTAAAAATAGGATTAAAAAAATTTGGGAATTAAAGGAACGAAAGTGGATAACCGAGCACCGCAAAAGTCAAAGAAAATCCCTAGAGAAAATCAACCAGCACCAAGTATGAATGAATTGGTAAGGTTAATTAAACATGACAAATTAACATTTGTGAGATGCATAAAATACAAAAGCATTAAAATTTTAGACCTTTAGATAAGAACTTCGGGTTGGTCGGATTCTTGTTCGGGTCGAAAGATTTCCGGTTACACCCTAATCAAGAATCTAAGTTCATACACTAACCATGGCATAAGTTGTAGCATCTTCTTCCTCCTAGCAAAGGTTTTTTAAAATTCTTGATTCTATTTGTTTATCTCCTTTTGTACTCCCTCCGTCCCACTGTAAACTGATATGTTTCTTTTGGGCAGCTTGGAATCAAGAAAGTCGAGTTGCGTGGTGTAGATTGTTTAATTTTTTAGTAATTAAATGTGGTTCGCATAATTTTTATTATTTTTCTAAATGTATCATTTGTAGTGGGATATTCTAATAAAAAAACGTGTCGATTCGTAGCGGGACGGAGAGAGTATGTGTTTCTCTTTGATTGGGGCCTTTTGGTGGGACCCTTGAAATAGTTTTGTTAAATTTGTTCAAACCTTCTTTGTGGTCACTCCCCTTTGCTTTCAAATTTAATAGGATTGCTACTTTTGAATTGAATGTTTTTACTTGATAACACTATTATCCTTATCATTCCCCTTTTTTGCCGGCCGTAAGTGGTTAAGAATAATGTCACCAAAATCATGACACAATTTGGTAGTGTTACGGGTCTACGGTAGACGAACGGGAGTTGGGTCTCTTAAATCGTGTCGAATCTCGAACGGAAATGAATTTTATTGATAATATAATTTGATGAACATAATAAAATAATCCGGCCGATTAAAATAACCAACCGGCCACCGTCAATAGATACCATCAAATTCTTCATCAAACTCTTTGATTATATTCTTCACTATTTAATCTAACTCTTTGATTATATTCTTCACTAATAAATAAGCTCAATTGAATTATTACTCTCCCAACTACGAAATAATTCATCAAATTTTTCGACTCATTTCTTAGGACAAAATGCAAGCAATAGAAGCTATGCTAACAATGCTAACATCCTCCCTCAAACTTGCGATGGTGACGTGAGTAACATCGAGAGTTTGCCAAGAAAGAACCGGTGACGCTGGAGGGTGTGGGCCTTTGTAAAGAAATCTGCAAGTTGCATTGATGATGAGACAAATGGTAAAGAAAGAGTGCCTTTCTCGAGATGATAACGGGTAATATGACAATCGATCTCGATATGTTTGGTCCGTTCATGAAAAACAGTGGTGTGTGCAATATCAATAGCACTCTTATTATCGCAATACATCGGTGTCGGATCACTGAAAGTGACGCCCATATCAGCTAACAACCATCGTAACCACACAATCTCACAGGTAGTAGAAGTCATAGCACGATACTCCGCCTCAGTGGATAAACGAGAAACAACATCTTGTTTCTTGCTTTTCCATGAAATAAGTGAATCTCCTATGAAAACACAGTAGCCATTAGTGGATTTATGATCAGTTTGATCAGTCGCCCAGTCTGCATCCGAAAATGCACAAAGCTCCAAAGACGAGGAAGATGAAAACAAGAGACTTTGATAAAGTGTTCCCCTGAGGTAGCGAAGGATACGAATGATACGCACCCAATAAATAGATGTAGGAGCACAAACAAACTGACTGACGATGTGAACAGCATATGCAATATCAGGACGTGCAATGGTGAGGTAAATCAAGCTACCCACAATAGACCTATACAAAGTGGTCAGAAAGAGGTTCTCCATCAGTAGGGGCGTAACGTACATTGACCTCAAGAGGAGAGTCATCATTACGTGTATCTGTAAGACGAGCCTGCTCAAGAATATCCTTAGTGTACTTGGACTGAGAAAGTAGATATCCCTTCTCGGAATAAGCAACCTCAATACCCAAAAAGTAGCGAAGATGACCCCAAATCTTTCATTTGAGAACCGGCTAGATAAGGTATCCTTCGTGGTGAAATACCGTGAACATCATCACTGTAATGATCATATCGTCAACATATAACAAGAGTATAATATAACCCGCAGGAGATTTTCGACAAATAAAAGTTGAATCATTGGTGCTCTGGGTAAAACCAAGCGACAACACGACAGTGGAGAATCTATCGAACCAAGTTCGTGGAGCTTGTTTGAGACCATACAGAGCTTTCTTAAGTTTGCACACCTACCCGGTAGGTGAGAAACACCGGTGGCGGACACATATAAACTTCCTCTTTGAGATCACCATTCAAGAATACATTCTTAACATCCATCTCGCAAAATTGGCCAACGACGGACGAAGCACCGCAATAAGAACTCGGACGGTGGTCATTTTAGCAACGGGTGCAAAGGTTTCCTCATAATCCATGCCATACTCTTGGGCGAAACCTTTAGCCACCAAGCGTGCTTTGTATCGCTCAATGGAACAATCAGACCGAGTTTTTATTTTGTACACCCATCGACAACCATTAACCTTCTGACCAGAAGGGGGAAAGACCAAATCCCAAGTATCTGTCTTACTCAAAGCGGATAGTTCTTCCTTCATAGCCTCTTGCCAAAGAGGATCCCGGGCTGCCTCAGAGTAGGAAGTTGGCTCACAAACAGAATCAATTTTGACTAGAAATGATGCAAATGATGGAGAATAACAAGAGTAATCAAAATCAGAAACCTGGGTGGATCGATGTGCTCGTATAGGGTAGCGAGGTGGATCCGGATCAGCAATCACATGTGGTGGATTGGGATCATCAATCACAAGATGATCATGAGCAGCCATAGGAGGGGTTGTGGTATCTATGTTATCAGACCTACAAGAGATGTTAGGAGAAGTAGCAGATGTATGCATAATATCATAATCAAAGTCAGTGCTGAACGGATCAATTCGAAGAAGATCATCTCTCGACATGTCATGTGAGATGGGTGGGATGGAAAAGAAAGGAACATGCTCAATAAAGGAAACATTTCGAGAAACATACAATTTTTTCGAAATGGGGTCATAACAACGATAACCTTTCTGCCCAATCCCATACCCAAGAAAAACACAAATAGCAACACGAGAGGATAATTTAGTACGTTCAACATGTGGACGGAGGACAAAACAAGTTGAGTCAAACACCCTCAAATGAGAATACAGTGGACTGTGACCAAAAAGCCTAGCATAGGGAGAAATTCCATAATTATGTGAAATTGAAATTCTATTAATAAGATAAACAGACGTGAGTACAGCCTCCCCCCAAAATTCACTAGGAGCACTTGTTGACAAAATCATAGATCTGGCAGTCTCCACAATATGTCTATATTTTCGTTCAGCTACCCCATTTTGCTGTGGAGTATCAGTACAAGAAGATTGATGTATTGTACCATCAGCTTTGAAAATTCCAGAAAGATCACCACTAGTATATTCACCCCCTAAATCAGCACGAAAACATTTAATAATGGCAGAGTGTTGAGTTTTCACATAAGCTTGAAATTCAGCATAAGTATGAACAAGATCAGAACGACGCTTTAGTAAGTAAACCCAACAGTAACGAGTGTAATCATCAATAAAGGAAACATAATATTTGGAACCGCCCTTAGTAGGAACAGGAGCCGGTCCCCAAACATCAGAATGAACTAAATCAAAAGGTGCAGAGGAAGTGGAAGCACTCATATTAAAAGGCAAAAAGCGAGAAAATTTCCCAAGTTTACGACCACTACAAGCGAGATATATCATCGGAGGGTAAATCACCCGGGAGACCGAAGTACACATAAAACGAAGGCGAGAGGCCGATACATGTCCAAGTCTAGAATGCCACAAATAAAATTTTGAAGAAGAAGCAGTCAAATGAAAAGTAGACAAGTTGACAGGCGTTGTTGCTGCATGAGTGCTAAGATGCAGCTCGTCTAAAACATAGAGACCTTTCCCTTTCTTATGCCCTGTCCCAATCACTTTCTTGGATTGTAGATCCTGCACATAACAAGAATCGGGAAAAAGGCCAACAAAACATCCAGAATCACATATTTGACCAGCAGAAGCAAGATTCATATGTAATTTAGGAATACAATACACATCAGATAGGGATATGGTAGGGGTATGCACTGTACCAATGCCAGTTAATGACATAGGTGTGCCATCAGCAGTCACAACTGTGGTGGATGGAGGTTTACCAGACATAGATATGAAATTAGATGGATTAGGGGACATGTGATTTCCTGCTCCAGAGTCTAATATCCAGGGGGAAGGAGTGATACCTGATCCAGTGGACGGTGGTGAGGGACAAGGAACAAAGAGAGCATGAGACTTATTGGAGTTCGATATTCTTTGGAAGGAGAGGAACTGCTGGAATTGCTCAGCCAACAAATCTGGACTCGAGTTTCCAATAGCTTCGGAACCGGATTGATTCAGGGATGGGACCAAGGCTGTCTGAGTAGGTGGATGAGAGTAATGCTTCTGCTGCCCACCAGGATACTGATTTGTAGGTTTATATCCTTGTGCCCGCGACTGTGGAGGCTTGGAACCTTGCCCCGACTGTTGAGGCTTCCAACCAGACCCTTTTCGCAATTATGGACATTGATTTTTCCAATGCCCTGGTTGTTTGCGTGAGTTCCGAGTTTCCAATAGAGGAGATTTTTGGCTTGATGAGTAGGAGGTGCAAAGATCGGGATAGTAGGAGAAACTCGCCAAGACGGATGTGGAAGCGGGATGCTCCCCCCTTTAAAGTTTTCAAACAAGTTTCTTCGGCCATGAGTTCATTTACCACATCTTCGACAGAAGGCAGTGGTTTACGGTGCAATAGTCCCGAACGACAGTTATCAAATTCTGGACGAAGACCCATAAGTAGTTGGACAAGACGGTCTTCATCCCTACACTTGATATAAGCGGTACAAGCTTGCAACTCAACAGATTATGTCAAAGCTAATTGATCCCAAAGAGTTGTCATTGCACAAAAATAATCATGGATCCCCAAATCATGATGTACTAATGCACGAATTTCAGATTGCAACTGATATTTAACCGCAAAGTTATTTTGCACAAACAACCTCGACAAGTAATCCCAAATAGCTTTTGCAATTGTGAATTTCGCTAGTTGAACCCCAATCCTTTGTTCAACGGAGTTATTAATCCAAGTGATAATCTTTTATTCCATTTCGGTCCGGCGACGAGCTCCGACCATTCCCGCGCCCTCCTCAATGCGTCCGCCCTCCTCTCCCACCAACTCCGATCAATCGTTTCGTTCTCTCTGGCTGACGAATAGATTCGCTCCCAATCACCGGATTTTCGCGATCGGAAGAACGAGAGATTGAAGGAGCAAAGCAACCACACTGGAGAAAGCGGCGTCGTGTAGATCGTCAGCCGGAATCTTCCTCCTTGGCTGGGAATTTCGCCGGCGCCATCATCGTTGATGAGATCGGCAGGAGACAAACATAGATGAATTCGAGAAGAAAGAGGAGGAATTGCAGAAATTGAATTTGTAAATCCAAATTCTTCAGATGAATTTGCGTTTGCGGAGAGATCGGATTCCGGCGATCTGCAAACCCTAATTAATTCGCCCTTCCTCCTCTTTTCCTCATCAAACTTTTGATCACATTTTCGTATTTATACGGAGATTTTTTCCATGTTAGTTTTGTAGTAACGGTAAAAATGGATGGACGTTAACAACCAATACTAGAAGAAAACGGTTATTACCGGTGCTCTGTATATTTAAAAAATTTATCATACCACATTTTGGTAGCGACTGCGGGTTACCTTCATTATAAAAAAATAAAGAAAAAAACTATTTCTGCCACTAAAAGGTTCTCAAACATATTCCTTCCGTTTTAAATTTGTATATCTACTTTCTTTATTTGTCTGTCTCAAATTTATATCCAATTAACAATTTTTTTTTGTGCCCAACTAAATCTTTCACTAACTTTAATACGTCTAATTAATGTGATAATATAGGAAAATACTATTTTATCCAATTTTCATAAAAACAAACACAATTATATTATTAATCTTTAAGTAATTTACTTTAATTTACAAAAAATTCAATACCAACATTTATCTAACTTTCATATCATTAAATTTTTTCTTGATATGTGTGAAAAACAAAATAAGCATATATATATTTGAGACGGATGGAGTATTACGATTTCTCGGTTTAGCATGTACTACTAAGTATAATACTTCTATACATAGTGAAAAACTCATACAACATTAGTAGCCATAGGAGGAATAACTCATGTAGTTGTTGTATCTTGACCTAACGTTGCCGTTATCATAGGGAGGCTCACTATAATCCATAGCCTTGATCACCACCGCCTCTCTTCTTCCTCCGTCTTGCTCTTGCACCGATCCGAACACGATCTCGTTCGTCTCGTTCTGTGCCTCGTAGTACGTGCGAGGGCTCGACGGCTTGTGCTTCTGATGGTGTTGCATTTGGTGCTGCGGGTAATCTCCGTTCCACTGGCTATAGTAAGCCTGGTTCGGGTTCGGGTCCAGCTTCACATGCCTCGTCTTCTCGATCTCCCTCGTCGTCGCGAAAGGGTAGCTACCCTTTCGTGGCGTGGGGTCCCTCGCCTCGAGCGGAGGAGGCCCGTCTTCGCGTGGCACCACGAAGCTCTCCTGCGCGGGCCACGCGTTGGCGTGCCTCGGTTGGTAAGGGTGGTGGTGATGCGCGAACGGGGAGGGCGGTTTCGTCTTCTTGAAACCGGAGAATAGTTGTCTGAACGTATCGGATATGGATACGCCGAGGTTTGCTATTGAACTGAATATGCCTTCTTGGTTTTCGTATTCATCTTCCGCCGGGATCAACGGAGGGAGGACGGATTTGTGGGGCGGTTTTTGATACGGGGCGGGCGGTATAGCCTTACCGTAAGTCCTAGGTTCCTTCAAATGACATCAAATTTAAATTTAGCACGAGATAATAAGATCCTCTAGTCCGTAATTAATCGTGATACGTTCGTACTTACAGAGTCGTGTGAGAGCAAATTGGCGATCCGACATTGTAATAAGGCGAGCATGTACCCGAAGAAGCAAGCTGCAGCAAGAACTGCAATTCCTGCAATGTGAAACTCAAGATTTTGAAAAATCTTTACCACATTTTAGCAACAAAAGACCAAGAATTTGACTTTATTACTATTTAGTTACCTAAATGAAGATTGTTGTCTTCTTGATGAGAACAATCATCTTCTTGAAGTTGAATCTCTCTAATTGCTTGATTCCCTCTGTCAATTACCAAAATCGAGCAGCTAATTCCGACGTAGACAAGATCAAAATCATCAGAGAACTTCGCGTCTTCACTTGGCCCGTCTACATGAACTCCTCCCCGGCCCGATTTCCCACCCGCAATCGTCACCACTCCTACATAAATCAACACACTATTTTCACAATTCTGCAAAGAACCCTTTGAGAATGACTAAGTGATTGTAAATTTGATTAGGGTTTACCGGAATCGGTGATTTTCCTAATCGCCATATTCATGGTGTCGGCGACGTATACATTGCCATTGTCATCCATAGTGAGGCCTTTAGGGTGGTTGAGTCTTGCTTGTCTTAGCTTCCCATCTACATGGCCTGCGTAGCCTTCAGCTGATCCGGCTAGCAACTTAGGCCGACTGTCTGCAACGAGCGAATCAAGAAAGAACGATTTCTCAATCAAGACTACACAATCTTTGGAGATAAGCCAATAATTAGGAAGAGTGTAAGTCTCTCTTTAGACATGATTGTTTCGTTCAATGAAGCTCAATAAGTGATGTATATACACTTCATTCTTGAATCTTGATGAGAGAGAAGCTTGTAGCTATGGAATCTAAACTTATGCAACAAATAAACAAGTTGAGCAAAGCTAGAATCTTGCAGTGCTAGTTTAATATAATAAGAGTTCAATGAACGTTTCCCTCCTCCCGTTATTTGTGGCTCACTTCCTAATTGGGACGTAAAAAAGGGTAAAGAATCTGTGGACTAGATTTAACTACAAAAAGGTTAAACAATCTACGCCACGTAACACCACTTTCTTAATTCCCGTGCCGAAAAGAAACGAGCCGCAAATAGCTAGACGGGGGAGTACATAACTCTGTTGTGCAAGAAAAGTAGCAGAAACTAACATATCTTTTGAAAAGAGGAATCAAATCCAAAGCAAAAGATCAGAACCCTAAAACAAGTCTTGCTCTATGCACAAGCAATATATAGAGGCAAAAGAATAAAGTGATTATAAAGCAATGCATAACATAAGACTAGTCTCCAAGAAAGGAATTCAGACATAACATGACAATCAAAGATTGCAACTTTATCACTAATTCAAGCACCCTTTTCACTAATTTTTCAAGAAAATATTTTCCCATCATGAAATTAATTATTTAAAAAAAAAAACTCACATCGAGACAAAGGAGTTGGGATCTTGTAAATGTTGCTGTTGTGTGAGTCCAGAATAAGAGCCTCTCCATCTTGTGAGATCTCAACAGTGTGAGGCTCAATCCCATGCTTGCTTCCATCAAACACCGTCTCAACGGTGTACCCACTTTCGAATTTCATCATCGAACGGCTAGGAATAGCTGCCAATCACATCAACCACCAATTTAAATACATAAAGAGAGAGAAAGATGAATTCTTGAAAATGTGGGTTGATTTAAGTGAAATGTACCGGTTCTAGTGGTTGATTTGAGCGACCACAGCCGCTTGAAAATGGTGGAGACAACCTTCGTCACAACCCCACTAATGATTTCTGAAATTTCACATCAAGAATTAAGGAATGATTCAAGAAAAGAAAAAAAAAATTCAAGAAATTGGGAGCGGTGAGTGTCTTACTCGCAGGAGGTGAAGCAGAGACTGATGAGCATCCAGCAAGAAATGTAAGGAGGATTACAAGGAGGACTACACAATTCTTTCTTCCCATTTTACCCTTTTTGTTGAACAAACAAAATAGGAGAGGATTTCAAGAAAATGTGGAGTGTAAGCTCAACATTCTTCCCCTTTTTATATACTCATTAGAGTTGTACTTTCTTTCCATGGGTCATGAATGAGAGGAAGCACGAGATGACTAAAGGTGTGGAGAGAGAGAGAGAGAGAGGAGAGAGAGGGAGAGCAAAGTAAAAAAGGTGGTGTTTTAAAACAGACTTGGTTAATGAAGATTAGTGTGAGTAAATAAAGAAGAAGTAGACCACACATATGACAAGCTGTTTGCTTTTGTCTTAACTCTATAATTTCATGGCTTTGGAGAAAGCTTTCTCCTTTATTCTGTAATGAGTCTTGAATGCTTGAATTGATCTCTCCTTGCTTGTAATGATGAAAGATTAAATCCAAAACCTAAAGTACAATTATTTGCTTTGGCTTTTTTTTTTTTTTAATGACTTGAAACCCGCAGTCGCTACCTTTCGTGCGCACAGAGTAAACCTCGCTCCTGCAAATCACACAGGAGAGTTAAACCACCCTTAATGTGACAAAGTGACAGACTCACACGTAGCATCAGTGGAATTAGAACCAATGACCTATCTATTCGGGCCTCTACTTTTGTTGAAGTTCTCTTAGTTTGAGAATTTACCCACATTACCAAGATGGGCTAAATTAAGAATTGAAAATGAATTCGGTTCGGAATCATTCACTCAAGATTCTAACTTGATCAGAATAATCGAAGATTCCTTACAACCTCGTATTGATACATCATTTACACCAGCCAAAACTTCAATAAACAAGGGCTCATACATGGTAGACCATACCGACCTCCAACGTCGAAGCTCGAGGGAAGCTCGACGCGTACGTCGGAGCCCTCGAGTTCGGCGCAAGAAGTCGTAGCCGACGTTGACGGCGATCCGCTTCACCAAACTCGATCCCTTCCTCGCCTCGACGTGGCAATGCCCGATGAT
The DNA here is from genome assembly GCA_028984105.1 of Lavandula angustifolia. Classification (NCBI taxonomy): domain Eukaryota; kingdom Viridiplantae; phylum Streptophyta; class Magnoliopsida; order Lamiales; family Lamiaceae; genus Lavandula; species Lavandula angustifolia. The sequence continues at coordinate 35,200,115 of CM054807.1, forward strand.
GAAAGCCATCCCGGCCTCCCTCGCCTCCATCACTTCCTGGAGCTCCGACTGCACGCCCTCCTCGGACTCCGGTACGACGAATCGAACTCTCTTCCTCAGACCCGTCTCCGTCGCCTCCGCACTCCTCGGAGCATCCTCCTCGTCCTCGTGCTCATTGATGCGTTGAGTCCCAATTACTACCATTTTTTGTTCGTTCTCGAGATTCGGGTCCGAGGTGCCGTTACAGTCTGGTCCCTTGGACCGGATGAACTCCGCGATGCATGAGACGAGATCCTTCTCGAACTCGATGTCGTCCACGATCGTGTCGTGGTAGCCGTACCGCGCTATACATCGGTACACTCGGTACTCTTTCGGACCGACTCTTCCGACCAGGAATCTCTCGTTAGGCCTTACATGAGGAACCGGAACACACTTGATGCAAAACAACACCAAGACCTGGTGAAAAGCCGGTAAATTCGTCACAAAGTGCGAAAAGATGGCCGGAATCCCGGAAACGAGCTCCGTGTGGATGAGGCCGATTCCCCGTACGCGAACGATCCCCAAATTCGGACCCAACCCTAGGAGCCAGTTGATCGAAACCTTGTTTTGGACATCGAACTCGTATTTTTTCAACGTCCCGTAATGCCATACGTACATTATCGCGAGGAAGATCAAAGAAAGCGTGATTGGGACCCAAGCGCCTTCGAGGAACTTGATGAGAGAAGCCGAAAAGTAGAGCGCTTCGATGGAGCCGAAGAAGAAGATGAAGCAAATGGCCAGAATCACACTTTTCTCCCAGCATAAGATTATTACAAGAGACATAAGACATGTAGTAACCAACATAACTGTAATAACTGCAAGCCCTGCTCAAGCAAAAGACCAAATAAACCACATATAATAAGCAACTAAGCACAAATAAGTACAGTAGTTTATTGTAGTTATGTAATTCTTACCTGATGCATTGCTAATGTGTTTTGTATCCCTAAATCCAACGGTGACAGCCAAGCAGAGGATCATCAAAGTCCAATTGATCTCCGGAATGTAAATCCGACCGCAGATTTTAGATGACGTGTGTATTATCTTGACCCTCGGAAAGCAACCCAATGCAGAACATTGCTTGATGATGGAGAAGGTTCCGGTAATAATAGCTTGGCTCCCTACAACCGCTGCAAGAATGGCGATTCCAAGAACCGGCCAACGTATCTTCTCTGAAACGAGAAACGGGAGTGTGGGTATCAAACTTTGTAATAATAAAAAGCAAAGATCGGATCATGGGATGTAAGGTTACGTTACCGGGTACTGATTCGTAGAATCCGATCTGGTAATCAGTTTCGATTATGTGATGTTTGGAGAGATAAGCAGCTTGTCCCATATAAGCAAGGATTAAAGATGGATATACAACACAGCTGAAGGCTATCTGTAGTTAGAAAGCTTCCAGTTAGAAATGCAGTAAATTTCAAGAAATGCAGTAATTTTTTTTTTACCTTGATGGATAACTGAGAGAAGTGGCCAAGATCAGCAAACATAGCCTCAGAACCTGCAGTAAATTTCAAGAAATGCAGTGAATTTCAAGAACTGCAGTAAAAGTTTTATTCTTTTAGTGACTAATAAGGCGTAAACTCTTATACCGGTTATGCATAACAGAATCCCGCCTAAAGACATCCAGCCGTCTCTTCGCGTCTTCTTCAAGAATTGATACATGTAATAAGGAGAAAGTGCCCTGTATATATGCGGATTCCAGCATACAATGTTGTATACTCCGATGGTGCTGATGCAGAAAAGCCAAGTTATCACGATCGGTGCGAATAGGAAGCCTATCCGGTGCGTCCCGTAGTGTTGAAGATAAAACAAGAACACCAGTATTATGCAAGCAATTGGGACTTCTATATCTGCATGAAGTTAATAAGAGCAAGAACTGATATGTTAGGCTAAATCTTCATAGTTCTTGAACAAGATAGGAGTTTGATCATGGCCCTTTACTGTAAAATTTGAAATATGTTAAAAAGATTATAACTTTATCTGAAAATCATTCAAATTTATTGCTAATTTTGCTTATAATACATGATTTAAGCTAAATCTTCACAGTTCTTGAAAAAAGTAAGCTTAACAGACACAGCAAGAACAAGATAGGTGTTTGACTATGGCCCTTTACTATTCAATTTGAAGAATGTTAATAGAAAATCATTCAACTGTATAGCTGCTTTTGATTACTCCCTCCGTCCCGCTTGACTTGTCTTGTTTTCCTTTTCGGGCTGTCCCACCCGACTTGTCTTGTTTCCATAAAAGGAAAATAATTACTACACAACCTACCACTTTTTCTTTGTGGGGTCTACCTCTTTACACACAATCACCCACTCATCTACACACAACCACCCACTCATCTTAATCTCCGTGCCGAAAAGAAACAAGACAAGTCGGGCGGGACGGAGGGAGTATAATACATGATTTACGATTCAAAGTTACAACATTATCCGCAAGAGCTATTATAATACGATCACTCACCACAAGATGGATCTCCACCACACATCAAGCATGATCAAGAAAGATGGTGACCTAACTTTACTTAATAAAGATAATAGTGATTGGACTCTGATTAAAGCGGACAAATCTGCCTACTATTAGAAAGGCCCCACAAGAACTCATTTTCATTAAAAATTTGGTGTGATCTCCTTGTCCACACGAACTACACATCTTGTAATAAAAAACTCTGCAGATTTCGATTGAACGCCGGCATGTCTTTTTGGTCCTATCTCAATCTCAACCTCTATGTTTTCAATGGCATAATATATTCATCACTCCATGTATATCGAAATACAAACAAGAAGGTAAAAACACTCGATTCAGAGAAAGTGAACATACGAATGAGAGTAACAGTCGTCTTAATCGAAAGATTGCAATTGTGATAGTTAACACTTACTCAAACTGAAGATTTGATACAAGAAAGTAAAGATAGGAGGCTCACATTGGTGATGATGCTTCGATACAACGAGCTCTAATCCGGATACTGCAGAGAAAACTGCAGAAACAGATGGAATATCAGTTCAAGATCCATAGTATAAATAACACAATGGATGGAGTATCATTCATACCCGAAATGGCGGGCGTAAGAACGCCATCTCCAATCACCATACAAGCCCCAATTAGAGCTAAAGTAAGCAACATATTCTGAAGAACTCTGTGCTTTTCAAGAGTGGATCTTAGTCTCAAACCAAGGCCATTATTTCCAGATGTATTAACATCTTTCTTATACTCGTATAAATCCTCATCAGCAAGCTGGCCATTGGGTAAAGTACTCAAACGGGCGTGGCGGCAGAGGAGGGAATACAAAGCAAAAGTCCCTCCTTCACCATTATCATCAGCTCTAAGCACTATGAAAACATATTTAAAGAGTGGGATTAGAGTTAAAGTCCAGAAGACAAATGATAAAACCCCATATATTTCTTCATTTGTTTCTGAATGTTGAATGTCCTCTGCAAAAGTGCTCTTGTATACATACAGAGGTGAAGTACTCAAATCACCATAGACAACACCTAAGCTCTGATAGGCTAATGTCAATACTGTCCTCCATGATTCTTTCTGAACCAACACAATTCAACCCATTTCACCAAATTATCAGAAAAAAGTACCCAAGAAACAAAAATTAAAAAAGATCCTACCTTTAATGGGTTATTATCAGGGCTCCAGCTTTCAATATCCATTACAGGCATTCTCAACATTTCTTGCCTTACAAAATATACTGAACTCCAATTTCCAAACAAACCCTTCTAGTTGGGGATCAGAATGTCCTAACAAGTCAAGAAAACAAAGAACCCTTTTCAAGAAAATGGTAAATTACAAGGGACAAACACGAAAATCAACAAAGGGAAGATTAAAAAAAAATTGAGTCTTGGACGGATGAACCACTGAATAAAAGCAAATGGGAAACCACTGACTAGTATTTTTTATATTTGATATGGAAAGATATTAATTAGATAAATTATATTTAATTTTTTTTCCATATCATCCCTTTCCTTATTCTTCACTTTCCTTCTCTATAATTTCATCCAAAAATTAATCTTTTAACCCCCAAATCGCGTCTGCCACCTCAGCATCTCGTCACCGCCACATCAGCACTAAAATCTACAAGACAACACAGAAAATACGCTCCAACTGCCCAGATGGGCGCCAAAACAGACAGAATTTGTATAGTATGAATTAGACTCATCAACTTTAATTAAGGATTAATCATTTCTTCAACTTAAATAAACTTAATTATTCATTAATGAGGAATACTAAGAATTAATGAGCTCTTGATTTGCAGTTTGGAACCAGATGAATAGAGACTATTTTTTAGAATTTGTAATGAAAAGCAAATGCGGGTTATTATTATGAATTTGATCAAAATTCCAAACTTTTAAATATAATTTTAAAATTATAATTCTGATACACCTAATCTAAATTGTTTATATTGGGTTTATATCATTATCTAATTCTTGTAAATAGCTACAAAATTAATATTAATATTTAAAAAATTGACGATGAAAACATCCAATCAGGGAAAATTTCTTTTGACGAGTGGACTTTCAAGTTTCAAGTAGTTAATAAAATATTCGTGGTTGAAATTGGTTTGCATGTCGTAATTTTAAAATCGGCCAATATCGATCGGATTCCATTTTTTCTGGAATGGCCCGAGAAAATATATCCCAATCATATCTTATAATTAAATGAGTTTTTTTCATAATGTGTGACACGACGGCAGTGTATCGTCATTTGATTTATTTGCATGTCTTATTATCTTGTAATAATTGAGTTCCACGACTTTTTCGAGTTTGCCTCAATTTGTGGGTGTTACTTCATTATATTATAAATTATAATAACATATCGTCTTAAAAACTTGCACCATAATTAAATTATATGTAATCTAATAATAAATAGGTTGTGTTTATGGAATTAGGTTTGGTGTACAAGCCATGTTATGATATTCATGTCTCATTGAATGAAGTAGCATATATTAAGGGCTACCACTATTAATAATGAAATTTGTACATTTTCATTACTAATACAATTATACAAGTAGAAAATCCAAGATCTCCCCCTCCCCCAGTCGAAGATCCGCCCTTATATACAATAATCTTCAAATTAGGGATGTATCAGAAAATCGAATTAAGTAGGAGAAATCCATATTTTCAGACCGTGCGAAATCAATTTTGGGACAAAATTATTTATTTTTATTTTTTTAAGAATACACTATAAAATTGACATTCGACACAAAGGTAAGGAAAATAACCCCATCCACCCCTTAGATTATTAACTGTGCATACCACATTTGCATACCACATAAAAAATCAAAACACACCAACTTAATATTATTGTAGTAAATGAATAATCAATAAGCCCAACTATTACAAAACCCCCGAATTTCCCGCCATTCCTCGTATCATAACCTAAAAAAATCTCGTATTAAAGGGGTTAACCTTTAAAAAATTAGTAAATCGAATAAAAAAATAATAATTTTTTTTGAAATTAGAAAAAATGTGGAAAGTCTCTAGAATACTTAAAGGTTAAAACCTTTAAAATATTTGCCAATCGAATGCTAAAATAATAATTTTTTCATATAATAAAAAATTGAGCCAAATCTCTAAATTTTTAAAGATAGGAAATTGAATGCAAAAATAATTTTTTTTTTTCTAAAAAATTAGCAAATTGAATGCAAAAATAATTTTTTTTTTTCAAGATAGGAAAAATGTGCAAAGTCTCAAGAATACTTAATGGTTAACCCCTTTAAAATATTTGTCAATTCGAATGCTAAAATAATATATATTTTTTTTCAAGTTAGAAAAAATGTGCAAAGTCTCTAGAATTTTTAATGGTTAACACCTTTAAAATATTTGCGAATCGAATGCTCAAATAATAATTTTTTCATATATATAAAATTGAGCAAAATCTCCAAATATTTATAGGTTAACCCCTTTAAAAAATTAGCAAATCGAATGCAAAAATAATAATTTTTTTGGAAGTTAGAAAAAATGTGCAAAGTCTCTAAAAATACTCAAAGGTTAACCCCTTTAAAATATTTGCCAATTCGAATCCAAAATAATAATTTTTTACATATATGAAAAATTAAGCAAAATCTCCAAATTTTTAAATTAGCAAACCCCTTTAAAAAATTAGCAAATCGAATGCAAAAATGAAATGTTTTTTTTCAAGTTAGAAAAATGAGAAACATCTCTAAAATATTTGCAATTCGAATGCTAAAATAATAATTTTATTCATATATGAAAAATTGAGCAAAATTTCCAAATTTTTAAAGGTTAACCCTTTTAAAAAATTAGCAAATCGAATGCAAAAATAATAATTTTTTTGAAGTTAGAAAAAATGTGCAAAGTCTCTAGAATACTTAAAGATGTTAACCCTTTAAAATATTTGCCAAATCGAATAAAAAATAATATTTTTTTACATATATGAAAAATTGGGCAAAATCTCTAAATTTTTAAATTAGCAAACCCCTCTAAAAAATTAGAGAATCGAATGCAGAAATAATAAAAATTTTTTCAAGCTAGGAAAAATGTGCAACGCCTCTAGAATACTTAAAGGTTCCTTTAAAATATTTGCCAATTCGAATTCAAAAATAATAGTATTTTTTATCATATAAGAAAAATTGAGCAAAATCTCCAAATTTTTAAAGGTTAATAACCCCTATAAAAATTTAGCAAATCGAATAGAAAAAATGTGCAAAGTCTCTAGGATACTTAAAAGTTAACCCCTTTAAAATATTTGCCAATCGAATGCCAAAATAATAATTTTTTTCATATAATAAAAATATTGAGAAAAATCTAAAATTTTTTAAAGGTTAACCCCATCAAAAAATTAGCAAATCGAATGCAAAAATAATATTTTTTTTTCAAGCTAGGAAAAATGTGCAAAGTCTCTAGAATACTTAAAGGTTAACCCCTTTAAAATATTTGCCAATTCGAATCCAAAAATAATAATTTGTTTTCATATATGAAAAATTGAGCAAAATCTCCAAATTTTTAAAGGTTAATCCCTTTAAAAAATTAGCAAATCGAATGCAAAAATAATATTTTTTTTTCAAGTTAGAAAAAATGTGCAAAGTCTCTAGAATACTTAAAGGTTAACCCTTTAATATATTTGTCAATTCGAATCCAAAAATAATAATTTTTTTCATATATGAAAATTTTAGCAAAATTTCCAAATTTTTAAAGCTTAACCCCTTTAAAAAATTAACAAATCGAATGCAAAAAAAATAATTTTTTCAAGCTAGGAAAAATGTGCAAAGTCTCTAGAATACTTAAAGGCTCACCCCTTTAAAATATTTGTCAATCGAATACTAAAATAATAATTTTTTTCATTTAATAAAATATTGAGTAAAATCTCAAATTTTTAAAGGTTAACCCCTTTAAAAAATTTGCAAATCGAATGCAAAAATAATAATATTTTTTTTCAAGCTAGGAGAAATGTGCAAAGTCTTAAGAATACTTAAAGTTTAACCCCTTTAAAATGTTTGCAATTCTAATGCTAAAATAATACTCTCTCTGTCCCTAATATATATGTCTACTTTCGTTTTTCGTCTGTCCCACATTTATATGCCTATTAGAATTTTTTGTATCTAACTAATTCTTTCACCAACTTCAATAGATCCAATTAATAATGATAACATAGAAAAAGACTATTTTATCCAACTTTTATAATAGCAAACACAATTATGACATTAACTTTTTAGTAATTTACTTTAACTTACTCAAATTCCAATACCAACATTTATCTAACTTTCGTATCATTAAATTTTTTTCTTAATCTATGTGAAAAAACAAATGGGCATATAAAATAGGGACGGAGGGAGTAATTTTTTCATATATGAAAAATTGAGCAAAATCTCAAAATTTTTAAAGGTGTTACCCTTTAAAAATTAGCAAATCGAATGCAAAAATAATAATTTTTTTTTCAAGCTAGGAAAAATGTGCAAAGTCTCTAGAATACTTAAAGGTCAACTCCTTTAAAATATTTGCCAGTTCGAATGTTAAAATAATAATTTTTTAATATATGAAAAATCGAGCAAAATCTCCAATTATTTAAAGGTTAACAACCCCTTTAAAAAATTAGAAAATCGAATACAAAAATATTAATTTTTTTTCAAGTTAGAAAAAATGTGCAAAGTCTCTATAATACTTAAAAGTTAACCCCTTTAATATATTTGTCAATATGAATCCAAAAATAATAATTTTTTCCATATATTTGTTAACCACTTTAAAGGTGAACCCCTTTAAAAAAATAGCAAATCGAAGGCAAAAATAATAATTTTTTTCAAGCTAGGAAAAATGTGCAAAGTCTCTAGAATATAATCCCTTTAAAATATTTGCAATTCGAATACTAAAATAATAATTTTTTTCATATATGAAAAATTCAGCAAAATCTCCAATGTTTTAAAGGTCCCCTTTAAAAAATTAGCAAATCGAATGCAAAAATAAAATATTTTTTTTCAAGTTAGAAAAAATGTGCAAAGTCTCTAGAACACTTAAAGGTTAACACCTTTAATATATTTGTCAATTCGAATCCAAAAATAATAATTTTTTCCATATATGAAAAATTTAGCAAAATCTCCAAATTTTTAAAGATTAACCCCTTTAAAAAATTAACAAAAAGAATGCAAAAAAAAAACAATTTTTTTTCAAGCTAGGAAAAATGTGCAAAGTCTCTAGAATACTTAAAGGTTAACCCCTTTAAAATATTTGTCAATCGAATGCTAAAATAATAATTTTTTTTTGATATAATAAAATATTGAATAAAATCTCAAATTTTTAAAGGTTAACCACTTTAAAAAATTAGAAAATCGAATGCAAAAATAATAATTTTTTTTCAAGTTAGAAAAATTGTGCAAAGTCTCTAGAATACTTAAAGGTTAACCCCTTTAATATATTTGTCAATTCGAATCCAAAAATAATAATTTTTTTCATATATGAAAAATTTAGCAAAGTCTCCAAATTTTTAAAGGTGAACCCCTTTAAAAAAATAGCAAATCGAATGCAAAAATAATAATTTTTTTCAAGCTAGGAAAAATGTGCAAAGTCTCTAGAATACTTAAAGGTTAATCCCTTTAAAATATTTGCAATTCGAATGCTAAAATAATAATTTTTTTCATATATGAAAAATTCAGAAAAATCTCCAAAGTTTTAAAGGTTAACCCCTTTAAAAAATTAGCAAATCGAATGCAAAAATAATATATTTTTTTTCAAGTTAGAAAAAATGTGCAAAGTCTCTAGAACACTTAAAGGTTAACCTCTTTAATATATTTGTCAATTCGAATCCAAAAATAATAATTTTTTCCATATATGAAAAATTTAGCAAAATCTCCAAATTTTTAAACGTTAACCCCTTTAAAAAATTAACAAATCGAATGCAAAAAAAACAATTTTTTTTCAAGCTAGGAAAAATGTGCAAAGTCTCTAGAATACTTAAAGGTTAACCCCTTTAAAATATTTGTCAATCGAATGCTAAAATAATAATTTTTTTTGATATAATAAAATATTGAATAAAATCTCAAATTTTTAAAGGTTAACCACTTTAAAAAATTAGAAAATCGAATGCAAAAATAATAATTTTTTTTTCGAGTTAGAAAAATTGCGCAAAGTCTCTAGAATACTTAAAGGTTAACCCCTTTAATATATTTGTCAATTCGAATCCAAAAATATTAATTTTTTTCATATATGAAAAATTTAGCAAAATCTCCAAATTTTTAAAGGTTAACCCCTTTAAAAAATTAGCAAATCGAATGCAAAAATAATATATTTTTTTTTCAGGTTAGAAAAAATGAGAAACGTCTCTAGAATATTTAAATGTTAACCCCTTTAAAATATTTGCAATTCGAATATTAAAATAATAATTTTTTTCATATATGAAAAATTGAGCAAATATCCAAATTTTTAAAGGTGCCCTTTAAAAAATTAGCAAATCAAATGAAAAAATAATATTTTTTTTCAAGCTAGGAAAATGTGCAAAGTCTCTACAATACTTAAAGGCTAACCCCTTTAAAATATTTGCCAATTCGAATACAAAAATAGTAATTTTATTCATATTTGAAAAATAGAGCAAAATCTCCAAATATTTAAAGGTTAACCCCTTTAAAAAATTAGCAAATCGAATGCAAAAATAATATATTTTTTTTCAAGTTAGAAAAAGTGTGCAAAGTCTTTAGAACACTTAAAGGTTAACCTCTTAAATATATTTGTCAATTCGAGTCCAAAAATAATAAATTTTTCCGTATATAAAAAATTTAGCAAAATCTCCAAATTTTTAAAGGTGTTACCCTTTAAAAAATTAACAAATCGAATGCAAAAATAATAATTTTTTTGAAGTTAGAAAAAATGTGCAAAGCCTCTAGAATACTTAAAGGCCAACTCCTTTAAAATATTTGTCAATTCGAATGCTAAAATAATAATTTTTTCATATATGAAAAATCGAGAAAAATCTCCAATTATTTAAAGGTTAACCCCTTTAAAAAATTAGCAAATCGAATACAAAAATAATAATTTTTTTCGAAGTTAGAAAAAATGTGCAAAGTCTCAAGAATACTTAAAGTTTAACCCCTTCAAAATATTTGTCAATTCGAATCCAAAAATTATAATTTTTTTCAAATATTAAAAATTAAGCAAAATGTCCAAAATTTTAAAGGTTAACCACTTTAAAAAATTAAAAAATCCGAGCCAAAAATATTAAAATTTTTTTTAAGTGTTAGGAAAAAATTTGCAAAGTCTCTATAATACTTAAAGGTTAACCCCTTTAATATATTTGTCAATTCGAATCCAAAAATAATAATTTTTTTCATATATGAAAATTTTAGCAAAATCTCCAAATTTTTAAAGTTAACAACCCCTTTAAAAAAATAGCAAATCGAATGCAAAAATAATACTCCCTCGTTTCGTTATTGATGTCCACTATACCATTTTGGGCTGTTCCATTATTAATATCCACTTTCCTAAAATGACAAATTACTCATCATCCACCCATATGAGGTGGGCCCCTCATTATTCATTACCCACTTCATATTCTTATACACTTTCTCTCTCCAAAAGTTTCTCTCTTACACGATTCCGCTCCGCTCCGAACGTAGAAAATTTTGATTTTTAACTTTTTAAAAACTTTAGATTATTTCTTTAATTACAACATAAAAAAAAAATAAATCAAATGCTTAAACTATACCTTAATAACATTTAGATAAATTCACATTCATTCCCATCAATCATTCATCGAAAACCGTGTCAATTTATTAATACAATTAAAACGCATTAAATATATCTTCAAATAAAATTTCTTAATCTCCGTGCCCATTCCCAAGTGGACATCAATAACGAAACGGAGGGAGTAATTTTTTTTCAATCTAGGAAAAATGTGCAAAGTCTCTAGAATACTTAAAGGTTAATCCCTTTAAAATATTTGCAAGTCGAATGCTAAAATAATAATTTTTTTCATATATGAAAAATTCAGCAAAATCTCCAAAATTTTAAAGGTTAACCCCTTTAAAAAATTAGCAAATCGAATGCAAAAATAATATATTTTTTTTCAAGTTAGAAAAAATGTGCAAAGTCTAGAACACTTAAAGGTTAACCCCTTTAATATATTTGTCAATTCGAATCCAAAAATAATAATTTTTTCCATATATGAAAAATTTAGCAAAATCTCCAAATTTTTAAAGGTTAGCCACTTTAAAAAATTAGAAAATCGAATGCAAAAATAATAAAAAAATTTTCAAGTTAGAAAAAATGTGCAAAGTCTCTAGAATACTTAAAGGTTAACCCCTTTAATATATTTGTCAATTCGAATCCAAAAATAATAATTTTTTTCATATATAAAATTATTATTTTTGGATTCGAATTGACAAATATATTAAAGGGGTTAACCTTTAAGTATTCTAGAGACTTTGCACATTTTTTCTAACTTGAAAAAATAATTATTATTTTTGCATTCGATTTTCTAATTTTTTAAAGTGGCTAACCTTTAAAAATTTGGGGGTTTTGCTCAATTTTTAATATATGAAAAAAATTATTATTTTTGGATTCGAATTGGCAAATATATTAAAGGGGTTAAACTTTAAGTATTCTAGAGACTTTGCACATTTTTTCTAACTTCAAAAAAAATTATTATTTTTGCATCCGATTTGCTAATTTTTTAAAGGGTAACACCTTTAAATAATTGGAGATTTTGCTCAATTTTTCATATATGAAAAAAATTATTATTTTAGCATTCGATTTGACAAATATTTTAAAAGGGCTAACACCTTTAAGTATTCTAGAGACTTTGCACATTTTTTCTAACTTCAAAAAAATTATTATTTTAGCATTCGATTTGCTAATTTTTTTAAAGGTGTTAAACTTTAAGTATTCTAGAGACTTTGCACAAATTTTTTAAAGGCGTAAGGACGTCGAACCCAACTTGCGTGGTTTCCCGATTTTGGTCATATGTCCCTCGTTATTCATCGGATTGACCCCATTCGAATGGCGTCACGAAGCTAACTCACAGACGTAACAACTTCCATCGGTGGAACTGAGGAGATCGGCCTTTTGATGTGGTAGATTCGACGAGGAACGCGAGGCATCTGCGGGATACATTATAGTGCTTCTAGCTGTGCTATTTCGAAAGGGTAAACGCGCAATCCAACGGACACATCCAGCATGTAGTCGTAACCCTCTGAGTTAGCTTCGCGATGATGTAAAAATGTTGTCAAATGGATGTGAAACGAGGGAGATAGGGTGCAAAATGCAGATGCCTACAGTAAAGGCGTAAGGTTTTCGGGCCCAACTTGCGCGGTTTCCCGATTTTGGTCATATCTCCCTCGTTAATCATCGGATTGACCGCTTTTGAATGGAAACGCGAAGCTAACTCACAGAAATAACAACTTCTATTGGTGAAACCGAGGAAATCGAGCTTTTGGTGAGGTAGATTCGGTGAGGAATGCGAGTCATCCGCGGGACGCATTATAGCGCTTCTAGCTGTGTTGTTTCGAACTACTAAACGCCAATCTGACGGACACAGCCAGCCCACAGTCGTAGCCATCTGATTAGCTTCGCAACGATGCAAAAATAGGGTCAAATAGATGAGAAATGAGGGAGATATGGTGCAAAATGCAGACGCCTACCGTAAAGGCGTAAGGACGTCGGGCCCAACTTGCGTGGTTTCTCCATTTTGGTCATATCACCTTCGTTATTCGTCGGATTGACCCCATTCTAATGGCGTTGCGAAGCTAACTCGCAGACGTACCAACTTCTATCATTGAAACCGAGGAGATTGGTTTTTTGATTTGCTAGATTCGACGAGAAACGCGAGGCATCTACGGGACGCATTATAGCGCTTCTAGTTGTGTTGTTTCATAAGGATAAACGCACAATCCGACGGACACAACCAACATGTAGTCGTAGCTTTATGAGTTAGCTTCGCAACGACGCCCAAATGGGGTCAAATGGATGAGAAATGAGGGAGATATGGTGTAAAATGCAGACACCTACCGGAAAGGCGTAAGGACGTCGGGCCCAACTTGCGCGGTTTCCCGATTTTGGTCTTATCTCCCTCGTTATTCATCTGATTGACCCCGTTCGAATAGCATCGCGAAGCTAACTCGCATACATAACAACTTCTATCGGTGAAACTGAGGAGATTGGGCTTTTGATATGCTAGATTCGGCGAGGAATGCAAGGCATCTGCCAGACGCATTATAGCGCATCAAGCTGTGCCGTTTCGAAAGGGTAAACGCGCAATCCGACGGACACAGCCAACCTGCAATCGTATCCGTCTGAGTTAGTTTCGCAACGACATGAAAACGGGGTCAAATAGATGAAAAACGAGGGAGATATGGTGCAAAATGCAGACGCCTATCGAAAAGGCGTAAGGACGTCGGGCCCAAATTGCGCGGAGAGGGAGGGAGGGAGGGAGGGGCTAATGGTGTGTATTAGGTTAAGGTTTGAAGTTGTATGTTGGATTAGGGTGAGATAGATGGTCATAGATATATAATTTGATAGGTTGTGAGTACAATTCATGCAAATGTGTAAAATTGTAGTCCCTTTATTATGCATAATTATGTAGAATGTAGGTTTTTGGTAACGTGCTATTTTAAAAAGAAAAATAAAATTTAATATAGTTTGTTGACAAAGGGACTCCTAAATGGCCAATATTAATCCACTAATTTGGACTTAAAAGCAAACATGGATTAGAAGTATTTTATATTTTGGTTAATGGATAATAGGGTGTTGATAGTGTGATGTTTTTATATCTACTTTTGAAATTGTTGGGTTGTGTGGGTGGTGGGGTAGATGGTGGGAAGACTTATTAATATTGATTGATAATGTGGATTGTGGCAATTATAGGTTAGAGACCCTTCACAAGAAAATGCACCATTCCAAGAAAAATTATAAATAAAAATGTTTAGCATTGGCTAGCTAAAGATAATTAGTTCAAATTTCATCAACAGTGTTATATGTGAGTCTATTACACATAATCAGTCTAGTTCTATATGGTTTGTGTGAGTCTATTAATAGGATATGTAGTATCGAATTTTATTAAATACATATTTTAAATAGCGGTTGCGAGTTTGCCTCGTTATAAAAAATTGACATTGGAGTCAAACCTCAAAAGGAGTTTTGTGAATAAATCTTGTGGTAAAAAGTGGGGTTTTGTGAATGGGATTCAAATCCCACAAACTTCTCTTTCAACTCCACTAACTATGAAAAGGGTTTCTTGTGATATATGTATAACTTTTGTTGTGATGCTGAAAGTTTGCCAACTCAACTCACAAAGATAGAAGATAGATATCGCAAAGCGGTGGATGCAAATAAAACACATCAAATCAAAGTGATATACTCATCCCACTCATTTTGCAACATTTTCTTTTTTTAGCAGACTCATCCTATAATATTTTTTAAAATAAAAAAAATGAGTAGACTCCAATTATCCCTAATAAATAAATTTCATTATCTTTTATTTTACACCACTACTTTATACTTATACCCCACTATCTCCACGCTCAATTCCAAATGTTGGAGGGAGGGAGTATTTTTCTCAATTTCTTTAGTGTGGGTGGTGGATGCTGATAGATCATTGATGTTGACGTTGCTTGTATTTATATGCATACACTTCATTCATTAACTATACTTAGACACGTGGCATATATCATAATATCAGATCATTATACTTTTGAATAAATCACTTTGTAAAGAAAGTCAATTAAATTATGAATGATCTATGCCTACGATATCATATTAAATAATTCTAGATACATTTAATGTGGCATATGAAGTTCAAATCAAAATTTTATTTTAGCAAGTAGGGTTTTTTTTTCATACAAATTAAAGTCCTTACAAACGAAATACATTGAAACTTAAATTACAAATTATTTTAGACAAAGCTAGGAATTCAAGACCAGATACACCAGCCTATGGGCTCTTGCTCCTCCTCCGCCGCCGCAGCAAACAAGTAGCTCCGGCCGTCGTCGCTGCCGTCGTCCTCCTCCGAGTTGATACCGTCGACTGCCGCCATGCAGTCGGGGTAGTCAGTGTTGGGGAAGTACGAGTCGCCGCTGTCAAGAAGCTGACGGCCGTCTTCATCCACCACGGCGCTGCCGTCGCTGCCGGTGCTGAGGCGGTCCTCCACCTTCACAGTGAGTTCAAGGCACGGCGGCGCATCTGCCGGGACGGGTTCCGATTTCGGATCCAATTCTCCGGCGGTTTCATTGGGTTGTGACGTCTCGGATAAGGAGAGCAGCTGCATTATATGACATAATTAGAGTATACAAATTAAGAGAGACTTTGGTATAGGGTATAATTAGGGAGTAAGAAGGTATATTCTGCTTATGGGAATTGAAAATTCTGCTTTCTTTTATCATGTGGGGTTCAGAGCAGATGCTAAGAATACATAAAAATTTGAATTTTGCTTATCTACACATACATATATAATACTCCCTAAAATCCCAACTATACTATATTGCTTATAATGTCGTCTCAAAATTCTTATCCACTTTTCTTTTTGATCAATTATTACACATGATTTTTTTTAGGACCACACTATTACACAATTTTATACTCTCTTCGTCCGTTTGAAACGACTCGTTTATTTTCGAAATGAGAATTAAAAAGTAGATGATAAAATATAAAAAGATGAGTAGATGATAAAGTAAGAAAAATAAAATGAGTCGAGATAGTGGAAGAGTAGAAAATAAAGTACGGGTCATTTTAAATGAAACGTCTTGAAAAAAAAATAGTCGTTTCAAATGAAATAAAGAGATTATTACATAACTACAAACACTTCTTAAAAACCGCACCGCCACCAAAGTGGACAAGAAGTGTGTATGAATAAATTAATAGCTAAGAACGAATATTGTGCATATGACTAGGCCCCTCATCATGTCCTTTTCATCTTCAAATTGAATAGTGATTTCATTTCAAGTGAATATTGTTCTAAATCAAGATTCAAGATAGAAGATGATCATTGCCCAAAAGTGTTAACTTTTATGAATAATTACCTCGGATTTGAGCTTGTCGTTCTCCTTGAGGATGGAGTCGTAGCTGGAGAGGAGGGAGTCGTAGGAGGATTTAAGCTGAGCGTAGTCCCTCTCCAGCTGCTTGGTCTTCCACCGCGCACGGCGGTTTTGAAACCAAACCGCCACCTGCCGCGGCTGCAGGTTAAGCTTCTTAGCCAGTTGAGTCTTGCGCTCTGGCTCCAGCTTGTTCTCCTCCTCAAAGCTCTTCTCCAGCATGTGCACCTATGCATACATATATTATACATATATCCCATCACTCCATCATCAACTCATCAACTCATCATAACCAAACACACAGAACCAATTATTGTATGATTTTCCCTTGAAGATTGCAGATTTTGATAGTCAAATTAATGATCAATTCAAGTCCACACATGTTTCCAACAAAATCGAGTTTTAATTAGTTCATGGAACACATTCTAACAGATCGGACTAGGCGACGAATTCGAGGTGTGGAAAATGAGGGAATTCGATTCTGAATTGAGCTGGATAGAATATGCTGTTTAATGGTTTTATCTCAACAGAACAATATACCTGTTCGGATGTGAGACGGCGTTTCTTTTCCGGCAACTGCTCTTCGAAATAGTCCTCGTCGTACAGCTCCTCCGCCGTGCTGAAAAAAGGCCGCCGCTTTGATGATTCCTCCATGTTGATCACCGTCCTTCCTCCGACTATATCAAAATCCAAACAATAAATTGAAGAAAAATTGTCTTGACATATTCAATCAACAGTAATTACTCGTAACTAGGGCTAATTCAACAATATAGTATCAAATCAAAAACTGGATGGTCTAATGATTGAATAATACCTCGAAATCCAGGATCGCCGTTCCCGAGGAACAGCATATTGTTGTTGCAAGACGGATCGAAGAAAATCCGACCGGATTCCATCTCCTTCTCGATCGATCCGCAGATCCGATACAGAGACGACGCGACGTGTACGCAAAATTGTTCAGAATAACACTAGATCTCTAAACAGCACTACAATACAATGTTAATGGCGGATAAAATACTGACTAGATAGAGTTCACTAGAATAGCATTAGCTTGTGGCGGAAGAAGCTCGAGCACCACAGCAGCCTCGCCCACAGCAGCCTCGCCGGAGTCTCCAACGGACAGATGCAAAATCCCATCATGCGCCGGAAAACTCTTTCCAGCTCCGACGATCGACTTTCAGGCGCTGAGACGATGATTTCCTCGCCGGAAAATTTAAGCTCCGAAGGAATTAAGGGGTGGCGGAGGAGAGGCAGCTGCTGCAGCTCCGCAAGATGGTTTTTGAAACTAAAGTCAATCGAACAGAGACCGCGGCATTTTATACCGGTTTGTTGGGAAGAAAGTACGGAATTGCCCTAGTGGACTTTGGAATATCAGCTTAGTGGCACGGAAAGGTTGGTCTGTTTTGTAATTTGTGGAGGTGTGGTGGGATATTTTAATTGGACGTGACTAACTTGCGCCGGAGGTGCACTGTTTGGATCTGCGTAGTTGAGTGAACTGCAGAATGTGGGAGATAATAGTCGCCATTCTCCACGGTCGGGAAGTTGTCGGGTGCGGTAAATCCACGGTCACCGTTGGTTGGATCGAGAACTTTGAATTAAACGGTGAAATCGATAACTTTAGAAACGAAATAATATTTTTTGCATTTTTTTATTTTTTATTTTTGAATGACATGAGTAATCCGCACCCGCTATTGAAATGCGCAGTGGGTAAACTCCGCTCATGTGCTCTAGTCTGCAAATAACATAGGAATGTTCAATCACTCTAAGCTAATCATAGGTGACAGACTCACACATAGCAATCTTAATGGGTTTTAAACACATATGACCTTCCGACTACAAGTTACCCACCTTAACCGCTATATCATCCCAAAGGAACAACATTTCTTGCATTTATTATATAGAGATGATGGGGAAAACGGTGAAATCGATAATTTTAGAAACGAAATAACATTTCTTGAATTTATTATGTAGAGTTGGGGAAATCAATTATGTGCAATATATTCGATTATGATATTTGAGTTTATGGTATTTTTCTTCTCTTCCACATGCTAATATTTGTCTATTGAAAATTCCAATATGGTATAAAATTTATTTGAAAAGGATTGATTAAGCTGAACATAAATTATTATGAGAAATGCAGTTCCAAGGCAACATCTGGCGAACACATGGAAAGTGGACCAGATGGTAATATTTTTATGAAATTCCTTCTAATCTTCAAGTTTAGGGAAAATTTATTCTTGCTTGAAATGATTAAAGATATTTGGTTAATTCTAGTAGAATCTGTCTTCATGTGCACAGAATAAATGCTAATTCATGCACAATTTATCTACAACTTACACATGCCAATCATTCTACTTAAAATTAGAGCCTTATCTTGTCGCTTCCTAATTTCTTTCCCTTTGTAGGTATATTATCTCTGGTGGATAAATTGTTTTCAAAATATATATTAGATGCAATTACATGACATATGTGGCACATCAGATAACTGCAGATATTTATGGTTACAAAAATATTAAATAATAAAATCATAAAATTGAACGACCAAACAACACTCAAGACCAATCAAATCCAATCAAATATTATATACTCCCTCCATCCCATTATTAACGGCTTATTTTCCTAATTAACAAATCCAATAAAATATTATATACTCCCTCCATTCCATTATTAACGGCTTATTTTCCTAATTGAGAAGTCCCGCTAAAAATGGTTCATTCTAAATTTAATAAATTTTAATATTCACTTTCTTACTTTATCATCTTTTCTCTCCTACTTTATCATATTCTCTCTCATTATCTCATGCATTTTCTCTCTCCTACCTTATCAACTACTTCTCTCATACTTTACCATCTACTTTCTTAATAACCATATCGAAAAGAAATGAGCCGCTAATAGCGGGACGGATGGAGTAATAGATAACAACACTCGACACAAGAAGCAATCCTTGTGGCCAATTATCTTTTCAAAACTGAATCATACTGAAGTTGATTTCTTGCAAAAACCAATTTGATTTCTACGGTCCAAATGTGATGTTAGTGGATACGTAGACGAATAGATGCAGAAGCAGAAAGGCAGTATGTTTTCTTTCTTTTCTTTTCTTTTCTTTTTTCCAATTCCTTATTTGCTAAGGAAAATTAGGAAAAAGAGGGCATATAGTGACTACTTCACTACTTTAGGGAAAATAAAAGTATAGCTATGTCGAATTGGAAAGACCCAATATAAAAAAAAATAGAGAGATTAATCCTTGGGTTACCTTATTATTTTTTCTTAAATTCTCGTGGTTAGAGTATGAATATGAGGTTTTAATTAATTTATAGGGTCTTAACAAGAGAATTCCTATTAAATTAATAATAAAGAAAGGAAAAAGCCGCATTAGAGAAAAAAACAAATTAAAGAAAAAGAAATAGGTAAAAAAGGATTGCAAGGATTAATATAAAAACGATGAGCCAACTTAATATTTTGGTATTATCACCACAAAGAAGAGTTTTCCTATTTTCTCTCCTCTCGAGTACTATACCATCTTATGGTTTTCATTTAGTGGCGGAGCCAAAAAAAATAAAAAAATGAACATACGTCATGTAGTATATGAGATTCGAATCCACTCGCCTAACTAGATGTGGCATGTTCAAAAGAAAAGCATGATCTATCAACATTTACCAAAGGTCATTTGACTTTATACAAAGGTGAGTGGTCGGGTGATTTATTTATCGATATAATGCACCACGAGTGGTAAAGATAAATAAAGTACTTATAAAATGATATGATGGAAAAAGTACGAGATGAAAATACTACTCCCTTCGTTCCACTCCATTAGTTCACTTTCTTTTCGGCACGGAGATTAAGAAAGTTGTTTGTTGTGTGTAAAGTAGTATAAAGTAGTGAGATCCACTAGAATATATAAGAGTGTTATTTTAAGTTAAAAAATGAAAGTTGACTAATGGAGTGGAACGGCCTAAAAAGAAAAATTGGACTAATGGAGTGGAACGGAGGGAGTATTTTGAAATAGAGAACCGAGTTTTCGCGTTATGAGTTGCATTGGAGAGTGGTGGGGGAGGGTTAGTAAAGGCAAAGGCAGCTAGGAAGGAACAATTTGCTTTTGGGATACATGAGTTAGTGTTTTTGTAATAAGCTTAGTGCTACTTTCTTTCTTCTTTTGGGTAGTGGGATTCACACTATGCCATATTTTGTATTTTTTTCTACTCTCTCTCTCTACAACTACTACACATATTATGAAATACTTCAAAGATGCAAAATAAGAGTCCCCGTATATTGGAGAGAAAAGTCAGAACAAGTGTAATAAAAAAACAATAGATGTATAACTACGAGCAAAATATAAGCTGCTTCACGTTATATGAGGAGAGAGAGAGAGAGGTTAGAACAAGGATAGCGACGTACCATTAAATCCGACGCTTTTTCTTCTCCGGTGTTGCGTATGCTTGTGTTTTGATTCCATAGGTCTTGCACTGGAAATTCTCGAAGGCATCGGAAATGGCGCCAACCTGCACGAGAAGAAAAGTTTGGCATTTGTACGATGAGCAAAGAAGTATATGAGCGTGGGATCAAATCGAGTTCGATAGGTTAGTCGAGAGACCAGTTCAGGCT
This sequence comes from Lavandula angustifolia, assembly GCA_028984105.1. Lineage (NCBI taxonomy): Eukaryota > Viridiplantae > Streptophyta > Magnoliopsida > Lamiales > Lamiaceae > Lavandula > Lavandula angustifolia. The sequence goes on from CM054807.1 coordinate 35,221,206, forward strand.
TCCGGGAGTACACTCGGACGATCATGTCTTGGTAAGATGTCGGAAGCAAGTGGCTCACGCGATCATCGGAGATTGTAAGCTTCTCTTCGTTATCATAATCCTACAAATGGAGGGGAGGGGGAAAGCAGTTGAGAAATTTGCAGGAGTGTAATTTAAGATAAGCTACAATTGGAACAAAGAATCATATTTACCTGGAAAAACTTAACGCTGGGAGAACGAAATTCATGCGAAAAATAGGACAAAATTAATATATCCGATTTGAAACTTATTACTATCTTTAAGCACAATGAAACAGGTGAGGATAAGAACCTCTCAAGAGGATTATCCCTTCCACGAGTCAAATCGATCTGGACATTGCTAACAACTACGTCCTCCTCTCTTATCGACACTCTGCCATTCTTCTATATAACAAGAATGCAATACTATTAAAATGAGGGAAGTTTTCTGGAGAAGAAGCCTAAAGTGTAGACATTATATTCGACAGAAATCGTACCTGTGAGCAAACGATATCTTGCGCGGTAACTTTTTTGTAGTTCTCCAATTTGTCCTTTGGAACAGCATACTCATTACAAAACTGCAAAAACAAAAAAAATAAAAAAACTGAAGAAAAGCTTTAATGCAATACAATAGGAGCATATAAAATTAATGTTAAGTGATTAAGTCTATGAGACCTGATATAAGTCCCTACGGCGAATCCGAAGGATCAAATCCCTAGATTCCTTCAGTTCTTGGTCTGGAGCAGTCTCAATGGTCTTTATAATAGTGTCATCCAACTATAATAGAAAACAGAAATCATGAACCTCAATTATAGGAAATAGGCAGTTCGTAGTGAAGTATTGATATCGATTGAAGAGTTCTTCAACCTTCCAATACTGAGACGGATCTTGTATGTAAGATGCTATGTGTAGATAACTGTTTGCACTCACTAAGGCATCTACAACCATCAGCTCTATAGCCTGAAACTTACGAAAAATTCCAGCAATGTTCATATATGAAAAAGGCCAGCTGAGATCGATAAAATATAATGTAACTCGGTTCCAATTTATTTCTGTGATTGGCCCATACCTTTACTTTTGCATGACAGTAGACAGTTCTGTAGAGATCAGCTCGTGTAGCAAACAGCTTGTGAATAGTCCGATCTGAAACTTATACTCTGTAACGAAAGAATAGGCAACTGAAAGCAAAGAAGAATATTAAGCTACGTAGACACTCACATTCTTTGGCCCGATAACATATCTCATCTCCCATAACTCTCATATTCTCCATCAACCTGTAAGTCGGTGATGCGCGGGCGTGCCCATGCATCATATATGGATCATTTATTAAATTCTGGCCCAGGTTGTTAGTAAACTATCTTCATGTGAGTTGAATTGCGATAAACATAAATTATAAGAACCTATTGAACTGGAAGTTGCATCCTAATCCACATGCTCGGCTGTCTCGTACAATGTAATCAAACCTACATGATAAATATTAACTATGTAGTCTAACACATAAGACAGGGAAAAAATGGATGATATTTAAAAAAAGTATGCTCCCTAGAGTTGAGGTACTAACTTGTCAACGTCGATGCCATTTCGACCATTTGCCACAATGTCATAGAGGAAACGCTTTTCCCTTGAGTTCTAGATTGGAGAAAACCATATATTTAATCTGAACGAGTGATCTGATATACCACAAAGCTGCACCATTACCGATAAAATTAAAATCCCATGATCTTACATATGTCACTTACCTTTCCCGTAGTATGTCTAGAACTTGCAAGTATCATTTCCTGACAATAAGTTGGGATTGAAAGAAATGGAGTCAAAACTCACAGGTAAAACATCAAACTAACACGCACTTTACATATAACAGAAGAGAACTACCATTGAGAAAATCTCGTCATAAGTTTCACAAAGCCTCATGACTATAAATATCCTAGAATTTTTGAGGAAAATATTGTGGATCATCATTCAAAACAAAAGAACAATAGCGGAGCACCACTAGTATCATGTATCCATCAATGCATTCGACATAGAACTTAAATAACAAAAGCCCAGAGTGGACGACATATAGTAGAAAGGAAAACTGCAAACAAAAGTGTAGTGATGTAAGTTGTATTTATATCATCACAATATGATCATATTCCCTTTTTTGCACAAGCTTCAGATAATAAGTAAGACTTCAAGTAGGATTCATAGATTAAACATGGTGATGATTAGCATCATTGTTAGCTTTACCTTGACTCTTTTAATGGCCTCAGTGTCAATGTCAATGTGATGCTCATCAACAATATGATCCACCATATCTACAGACATTTCCTCATGAGACCTGTAACCATCTATACCAGTTACACAGGGACTTTATCAATGGAAAAAACATATTGATACACCAGCAGATTTAGTTATAATAATATTACCATTCTGTACCATTGAGAACCTTGGGAAGAACCTCACGCTCAAATAAATGACTAAAAGGTCCGTGACCTATGTCATGCAAGAGTCCTGCGAATCAAACCATAAGTGACAGTCAACAACACCAAATTGTGCAAATGGAAACTCACATTAGAACATAAAAATATATAGAACCTGCAAGTTTCACAGTTTGCATATCAAAGCGATCTATGCCCAGCTCTAATCCCTGCAAAAGGCATACCATTTACAAAGAATACATAATAATTTTCACTTTATACTTCAAATTAATTTTTCTAATGCATACGACATACTTGTTGAGCCTTAAGCTTGTGAACAGCTTCACCAGCAAGCCAATAAACTCCAAGAGAATGTTCAAATCTAGAATGGACTGCTCCTGGATAAACCATGTGTGTCACTCCTGAAAATATGATTAGAAAATTATAAGCAAGGTAGTAAAAGGAAAAGACTAGGGATACAAATCCCTTCATGTAGCATGGATCGGGAATGAGTTTTAAATTAACTGGATTTCTGAGAATTGCAATTTCCAAGGAGAAAACACTATAATGGCACCACAAATGTCGAAATGCAATGGTAAGTGCCATACTGGAAACATGAAACGAAATGAAATGAAAAAATACAAGCAAGCAAGAGGTCCAGGTAAATCTACCTTGCGCTAATTGGCATGACACATGAGTAAACATAACCGTGTCACCCTTTATATAAATGACATGATAATGCCACTAATTTGGCTTTGTTCAAGAAAACAAACTTTCACAATACAAATCATTAAATCAAGTGCCTCCATCATCAGAGAGTCTCATCAATGATTATCTTCTTATCCATGAAATTCGTAATTGACAGTCACCAAAATTAGAACAACACAAGGCTAGTTGCTAAAGAAATAATATGAGATGTTTTTCACTCACCTAGTTGCTTAAGATCGCGCAGCCTGTCAATATAAAACATATATGATGTCAGAAGCTAGGACCATATTTATTTTGGAACTTAAAATCATATCCTAGCTCAATATGTGGCATTAGAGAATTTTGGAATTATTTATCGAATTCTATATGTTGCTTGAAAACATATACCACTTCATATATGTATCTCACTATTTCCAAATAAATATCAGTCCTTCCAAACATAAATGTTCCAACGAAACAACTTTTTCGGATACAATTTGACATCTATAGCAAGCCATTTCCCTCAATTATAACATGTTTTTTCTCCCAAAATCAATTCTCTAGATTCTATAACTCCAAATTCTCAACCAAACATCTTCTAAATGAACACAACTACACAAAATAAATAGGCATACTCGAATAGTTACCTCTGAAACTGCTCAGTATCAACAAATTTCAAAAAGATCTGCAGAGAAAAGCAATCGATAAATTCCTTAGCATCTGAACTTCATGCAAACACAATAAAATTACATTGGCTTTTCCAGTACAAACATACAACAGCTTTCACAATGCGTAAACCAAATACAGTTCCAGTACAACGAATCTATCCACTAAATAGAGACTGTTTAAGAATTTTTAAGCATGAGAACCGTGGCTCCAACAGAAACAGATAATAGAAAACTTGAACATCACTTCGTGAGTATATCGTCAATAAATTTCAGTAAAATCAATCAAAATATCAGAGAGATGGAAAGAGATAGCAGTACCTGATCGAGATAAATGTTACCATGAACATTGTCGTGAACGTGCTTGGTGAATCTCGTATCCTGTGAGCTCGTGAAACTGTGTTTCGATGCCAACGAGGACTCGTCGTCCCAAACCGCTCCCATCCTCGCTCCTCCGCCCTATCCCGCGGCGCCAAGGGCTACAGATGCACAAAAATAAGCAAAAAACACTCCACTAGAAATGCAATTCATCATTCATCCAACAGATTTTGCGCGAACACAGACTAAAACAAACGGAAAGTTTAGGGGATTCTGCGCGGAATTTACTTACCGTCGTACTGTCGCGCGGCAGGCGGCGAGGATTTTGCAGTTGCTTGAGTTGTTTGTATTTGAAAAATGGAGCTACACGAATATTAGAAAGGATATTGGATTTATAGTACCGCCAAGTGCAAATGCTTTCCTTTTTTTTTTTTTCTGTGTTTAATGGTTTAGGCGATTAATGGGCTTTGTATAGTTAAATCTCAATAAAATAATATTTGATAAAGTAATAATTTTATTAAGATATTTTCGGTTTCGATATATGTCAATGCATTAAAATAATGTTTGATAAAGTAATAATTTCGTTAAATTAATATTTTTTATCGGTCACAAGATTATTAATTTATCGAGGTTTAACTGTAGATACAAGATCACGTGATAATGTTGCCTATATGTAAATATTAATATATGAAACTAATATATTATAAAAAATCGTGGATAAATATAAGCAATATACGGACACCATATTTATTTCTTATTTCTTTTATAGTTAGTAGTTTTTTTACATGGCTACGAGTTTGTAGTCGCTATAAATTCACACATAATTGGTGGATTTTTAACTCATGATATTCGACTACAAACTAAACACTTTATTTTCAAGCCATTCCATGGGGTCTATAAAAACATATTTATTGATTTGGTATATTAAGCATAATGGAATTGATTCTAAATTTTGTATTTCTATAATACATAATCAAAATACTCTATACAATATAATCTCTAAAGTTAATATTGCCAATATCATAAAAATTTCGTTATTTTTAAGCATATCAGTCAATCTAATTTATGAATAGTTATTTTCATAATTCAATAAAATTATTTAGAGATCATTAATTTATTGAGCATTGGCCCTAAATGCTATAGCTCATACCGTACTTGATTTTTACTTTTGTTATAAAAAAATAGGGTAAAAGAGAATAATACCATTAATATTATATGGGGTAAACTTCATTCTTTGTTATAGAATATGTTGCATGTCCGTTTCATCCTCTTTTGTGGTCACACCCGTTTATGATATCATGTAAATTTATACACCGTTCGATTTTGTTCATATGATGGATAGTTTTAAAAGAAAAAGAAATTGTGGGTCATATTGCATCGAACCCATTCAGTAACTGAATCCCGGCCCGATTTTGATTATTTAAGAGATTTTTTTTAATTAAAAATGTAAGATATATAAATCAAACCCTCTCCCTCTAAGAATATTCTGCATACCCAAACACTAGGCTAAACAACAATTTTGTTAAATTCTCATAACTAAAATTTACTTGACTTACTCAACGCATTCTTTAGCCACGCACTCCCTGGGTTGACCCAACGGTTCAACCGATTCGACCGGTTACCATCACCAGATCGGTTATGAGAACATAGGTGCATAACCGTGTGTCTTCACCATGCTATCGACACTGCAGACTTTTTGATATGTCGTACTTTAATGGTGTAATAGTCCACACAAAATCCGATCATACATAATAGTGTGCACGACTTACAATAATACATAATCGCGCTTAAGGCACATAATTATATGTAAAATTGTGTGTATGTACATGTAATTACGAGTGAGATTGTACATCTAACCATGTCCGTTGATGTGTTTTAGGAGAAAAGTGTAGTTTGCGTATCTCTTTGCCGTTGAACACTCTATGCTAGAGAAATAAAATACTGCGTTTTATAAAATTACGGGACAAATAATAAACACAACCACATTAAGAACAAAATAAACTACAGTTAAACCTCGATAAAGTAATAACCTTAGGACCGAGAAAAAATATTAATTTAATGAAGTTATTACTTTATCGAATATTATTTTAGTACATTGACTCATATCGAGACCGGAAGAAATTATTATCTTACCAAAATTATTACTTTATTAAATATTACTTTATCGAGGTTTAACTATATTACCATTTTATAAAATCAAGATGACGTTTTATAAAATTATAGAATAAATAAAAAAGAGACGATGCCACATTAGAAAATAAAAAAGACTATTAAGCATATCATAGGACAAAAACGTAATATACTCAATTATTTAGATCTTTTGATTTTTTTTTAAATTACGAGTGGTAGAAGAGACAAATTAGGCGGGAGGATTAATTTAGTTTAGGCGGTGGGACTAATTTAATTTAGGCGGGAAAACCAAAATTGCGAACATATCGCTGAAACCATTTTGCAGGTTTTCGATCGGTTTTGGCGATAGAATTGCAATTTTACGGTATGACTGCTTTTAGGTTTTAGTTGTATGCGGCGATGGCGGTATCGCTCATTATGCTTGCTGGAGATGGCATTTTTGTTCATCCTAAAAATCACGGCTTCAATAAAGCTGGTAAAGTTCTGCATCGAGCTAATTACTCCAGTATTCGCATTTCTAAATCTATTTTTGTACTTTTTTTTTTTCCAGTTATGGCGATCGAATTGCATATATACTCGTGCAAATGATGATGAAGTTTCGGTGGACCTGTTGATATGCCATGATGGAATGGTTGGTTCAGCAATAGAGGACTCTTCTTTGCTGGTAAAAGTAATTGCTACGCTACAAATTAATTTAGGATGCATTTTGTTCAAGTAATTGATGACTTTTGGTGATAATATTAACTGGCAATCTGCTAAAACTGAACTGTTGAATCCAATTATCAGTTTGTTGTGCGTGAGTTTACTGATTTTTTATCTGTGCTGCATATGACATGTTGCAACAAACTTCTGTATGCCTGAAAACCAATAAACTTTCTGATTTAAGGATATTTTCATTAGTGATGAAAATCATTTAGTGCGCAACTGCGCTTGTAGTGACATAATTGAATCTTCTAATTCTAGAGACAAATCAATAGGCAAACAATAGTTTGAAATGCATAATACTAGGTGGCTTATATTTCTGGTTGCAAGTGCTTGCTGGCCAACTCGGAGAATATCGGTCCTTAGGATTGCCTTAGAGCTTCATGTTAACTTCATTTAATGTCTAAGCACCAGCAGTAATAATCAGACCGTGAAAGTTCCAACATCTTTTCTGGAGTCATTCTCTCTAGATCGCTCTGTCGCCATGATGCTAAGTTGTTCCGATTCCGTGGATCTGAAGCCATAGGATAATCTTCCACCTTATGAGCTTGTGATCTCATTCTCTTGTACAGCCTCATTGTTGCAACACAGTCTTCATAAGGATCTTGCTTATCAGTTTGAATGTCATATCTGAACATATAAAATACCGAATACTTAGATCATTTGAATTTAAACCGACTATCAGAAGATAAATTTAAATTTAGGTAAGAAGTTATATAGATTAGGTACTTGCCCGAGGTATGCCTTTGTCAAATATCTTAGTGAGTTGCCCAGCTTGCTTGTTTTCATCAATGGAGGATACTTTGCAACATCCCTGTGGAAAATGAATGTCACATTAAAGATAGCTGCATAAAATAGGTTTAGTTGCATTTTTTCCTCTTTGAAGACTGAATTAGTATGTTAACTATCAAGCCAGAAAACCTCAGGCAGTAAAAAGTGAAACAAGTCCTGAAACAAAAAGGCAACTGTTTTGAACAATGTGAAAGTAGCTTGCCTGATCAGGAGTTCTGGATATTCTAATTCCATGCATTTTAAATCATGATTTACACCATGGCCTATAACGATCCTAGCTTTCCCACCCCTAGAACGGATCTGCCATATTGGTTCCCCGTTGCATAAGTAGTCTTGAATCTTCTTCTGGACTTGCCTAAGAGGCATTGCATCCCTCAAATATTCTGGCCGTATACCTGTTGTTTCATACCTAAAAGCATTTCTTTTTTAATTTCCGGGTTCTAGTTGGACTATATTGATTGACATAATAGAATACTATATACTTCAAGCTCTATTCTTACCTGTAATTTGTCACTGGATGGATTGGCTTGACATATGTGTGAAAAATAATCTTTTCGTGCTCATCAACAAGGCAGACCCTTGCACAAAGATCCAAGGAACCATCACTGCCTCCACCAACCATTTTGCAAGCAAGTGAAACCACTTTTCCTCTGATATTATCAATCCTCAAATCATCTTGAATGCCCAGGTTAGCCATTCGGTAAATGATACCCTAATTTGAACAAAATATTAATTAGATAGATGTTACCCAGAATAATATATTAGTAAGGATTCTTGGAAAAATTTGAGTAGCCTTACATTGTTTCCACTTGAAAGTTGGCATTTCTCTCTGTGTGACTTAAGAGCATAGCGGCTGCTATGGACAGTCAAACATATATCACATCCTCGTTCCTTGAATATCCTTTCACATTCTGCTTTTGGCAGAGGCCCTGCACCAGGAAATCACGTTATTTAAATCATGTTATGTACAGAATAACTTAGATTCAGGAGATTGTAGAATACCTATGACATGCTCCCTCAAAGATTCAAATGAACGGCAATGCTTGTAGCAAATTCCACAAATAGGCTCATGATTGGAATGATATGATATCTTCATATGTTCAACCAGATGCTCCATTTTGTTGAACTGTCTATAGCACGCAGCACACTTATTCTTGATAAGCATTAAAATGATTAGGAACTTGTCATCACTAGTATTTACTTCTACATAAAGCATGAATGTTTTGAATGCATAACTGAATGATACTCTGCTTTCATGAAACGAAAAATACTGGAAAACTCATACCTATTGTCCATGATTGAGAGGTTGCAGTTCTACAGCTGTATAGCTTAACTTGGGAACTCAAGCACTTGCTATAGAATGCAAATGTGAAGCTATTTATATTTGATGGTGGAACACTTTGCCCTTGAAGTATGAAAAATTCCTCAAGTCCACTGGTTTACATTTTCTTTAGAATTCACCTCCGAGCACAACACATTTGTGGCAATCCAGATACTTTTCGGGCCCACATATTAGATGCTACTATATCAGAGAATCTCCTCCCTCTTGCAGTTCTGAAGCTGGTGCTAATTTTGTACGGGAATACCGGACTCCACGTTTAACTTCTTGTCATTGCTGCAGTAATCAGAGAAAACTAATAATCTTCACGTGTTATTCACCTATTTGTCTATTGTGGTGGAATGTGATCAGCAACAGTTTCATGAATATTGTTTTTCCATATGCAGTTTTATGCACTTAATTTACTATAAGTGATCATTTGTTTGAGTTCATATTATTCTTGGCTTCATGTTGAAGTTTACAGCAGCCATTACATGACAAAATATGCTGTCTCATCTGATTGGCCCATACGTTTTTGAATGCTTTTAGCTATTGTGATCTTTTGATATCAAACTGTGCAATATATTCTTTGCATGTACCAGTTATGGGCATTGTAAACTGTAAAGCAGTTATAAATTATATGTGTATTGACTTTGTAAATAATAAAATAATGCAGGTTTTAGAAGCATATATGGCTTGGAAGACACAGTTTATCTTATTTTCTTTCGGCAAAAGCAATGGAAATCAGCGGATAAGGTACTCGACCGGCTCTGTAAACTAATCTCTCTCTCTCTCTTTTTACATTTTGCTGTTTTTATTTTTTTCTTGGGTGTTCTGTCCCTGATAGCAATAGCTGAGGAAAAATCCAGTATTAGGATTTTGACCAGGGATCTATCTTTTGACTGAAGTAGGGCCAACTTATTGAGATACCATTTAGAAAGTCATAACTGGAATATTTGATTTTCTTGGTATCTTTGTCCCCTAGGTGAGACCAATAGTAGTAGATGTGTGATATATGCATCATTTTATGTATAACGAGTGATATTTTTGTACGTGGGTCATGTGTTACTAGAAAAAGCTTGATAGCATATTTTGACTATATGATGTAGTAATTTCATAATCAGTTTCGTAGTTACTTGTTGCTAACCCTCTTTCAATGACAACAAATCTAAGGATGTAATGTATCAGCTGTAATGTTACCCACCTTTTACTCACCTCTACCCATTGACAGCTCTAACGACCGTTGTAAACCCGAACTAGAGTAGAATTTTCATTGAAACCCAACACCTGTCTGTACAAGGAAACCTAGTCTAGCTTCAGAAAACTGAGTTTAGGAATCGGCTAATCCCATCAATCTCTTTTGTGAATATACGCAGCACAAATAAGAGATGGGTTTTTTTTAGTATGATGATTCCATTACGCATCTTCTTTTTGCTCCTCAAATTTAAAAGACATCTAAAGAGAAGGGTATATGATTCTTGACCCCTCAAAAATCAAATTGGTCAAAAGCAGATGGGGTTTGAAACTTTGAATTATAGGAATTCATTTGTTTTTTTTTCTTTTGCCACCTTTGTCAGGATATTCAATTTATGCTTGGTTAGTTTCATGTTCTTGAATTTCCTGCCACCTCGTTGTGTTTGTTTGCTGTGGACAAAATGGTGAGGGCTTAAAGTATGAAGGCTGAATTATTATTTGATATGTAGCCAACCAACTACTATTTTATGAGTTCGACACCAACCTGATTAAGATATTAGGAATTATAAGGATAATGACGAATAAGTAAGTAGGAATATTGGTTGTGAACCGAACTTTTCTTTAAGAAGTAAATAAAGTCCCAGCAATCAAGTTTTGTGTGTGTGGAAGGATAAGTTAGGGAGGTATATAATTATGGGTGGTACAATATCTACATCTTTAATTGAACCACCAAACGGACTAATCATCAACCTTTCCGCAGCCATGCCACCTTAATTTATTGTCCCTAATCACCAATCTTGGGTAAGAATTAGACAAAATTTTGATTTGGGAGCCATTAGATGCGGGATACGTGGATGGATTTAGGATGGGATGAACAATGGTAATTCCCCTAGCTCAAAAAAACCGTCCATGACTCACTGTTTGATTTACGAATTTGTGTAATTAAATTATGAGTCAAGGAACCCAACCACTCGGAGCGGTTTGTATGTACCACTTTCGTATACCCCTGTGTGTACCACACCATAAAGATATTAACATGTGACATTTCTTATTAAATCAAGTGGGTTATATTTAACACATATCAATACCCTTTTTGTGTGGTACACACAAGCTTTTGTGCCCAACCACCGGGCCGGAGGTTGCACCCTCGGAATATATTGTTGTTGGGATAATTTTAATAGTCTTACTTTGTTTTTGGTAGTAGCTATAAATTTCAATTTTAATTGTTGTTGGAACATTTGCTACTTTGTTCCTTTCTGGTTTTGTCTTTTTCTGAGTTAATTACATTACTGTTGAATTAATTTGATAGTTCGCCTTTTTAGTTATTTAGTCACAATTTTATTTTCTAATGAAAATTGACACTTAGAGATACTAATTTTATATGGCGTGTTTATTTTGATAGTGATTTTGTACCCTCATTTTTGTAAGAGTTGTAGCATCATTTTCATCAGTTAGGAAATCAAATTCAAGCACTCAAATTTGTTGAAGTAGTAAGAACGCCTTAATCCACAGAACTAATTTATAATTTTTCTCTAACTAAAGACAAAGACAAGCCACAAGTTAATAATAATTTAAAAAACCCAACGTAAAGACAAAAAAATAAAAATAAATAAATAAATTTGCGGCGGTTGCAGACGGTGGCGCTGGCGGAGATGATACATTTTAATTCCTCCTGCTCCCACCTATGCATACATACATATATTTATACTTGGAACTTCTACCTACATTTGTCAACATTTCAAATAATTTGAATCTTAATCATCAGTATAAACCTTTAATTATATTGCATACTTGATTATCCAATTTTGCCCCCTTCGTCTTCAAAACCAACCACCCTTCCATTTTTCTGCATCTTCTCTGAATCTCTTCTCTCTCTATATATATTGCATGTGTGTATACATGCACAAGAAACAACCAAAGGGTGGAGAGAATCAAACGCCAATTAACAATCAATTACTGTTTATCAAGGTACGATCGCATTATGCAAATTTTCTAATGCATTCTTGCATTCTTGTGTTTATGATGGCGTGTGGTAGATTTCTTCATATTCTTCAGAATCTAAGAAAAATGTGATTCATTTTCTGCATTTCATCATTCTGTTAATTTTTCTGCAATTTGGTAAGTAGGAAAATATAATTTAGGGAAATGATTCTCTTGTTAGATTCTTGATACTCAATGCAAATAAAAATTACACGAAATGATTGATATGCGATGTGTAGATTATGGCTATGAGGTGTGATAATGCTTGTGTGTTGATAATTGATAAATCGAAAAAGGAAACAACTTTTACTGTTTTATTCTGTTTTTAATACATTTTTGTTGATTGGGAATTGGAATTATGTTATGGCTACTTATTAGTGTTCTGCATCGTTGAAATTCTATAATAGAATGTTATGGCCTGAAAATAATATTTGAATCATGTATAGGAAAAATAGCCAAAAAGGGCCAACTTGTGCTTTGAATCTTAATCTGTGTCTTGAATGCCTGAGTATATTATGGAGAGATCAAATGTAGAGAAACAACGTTATGGTCCTCGAAAAGAGGTTTTGACTGAGAGGTCGCCTAGAACACCGTTGAGCAAACACAGTCCGCCAACGAGCTCATTGAGCAACAAGAGCGACTCTCTTGATCTAGCCATTGATGGAGTGGTTGATAATGATAACTCAATAGAGGATCTCTACCACAATGTGTGTGAGATGCAGAGCTCGGATCACTCTGCATCGAGGCGTAGTTTCTTGTCATATGGTGAGGAATCGCGCATTGACTCTGAGCTCCGGTTCTTTGCTGGAGGCCAAGATGGCGTGGTGGAGAGGAAGAGGGATAATGAAAGAGATGGGGGGAGTAAAGTGTGTAAAGATGATAGTTTCTATGGTGGAGAAAGATATAAGATCAATCCTGCTGGTTTTAATTGTAACTCGTCTAGCCCTCCTATAGCTAGACGATTATCTCACTTGGAGCTGCCTTCTGAGGCCTCCCGGAAGGCTACTTTAAGAAGCAAGACAATGAACGGGAGGCCTCCGAATGGGAAGGGTGTAAAGAAGTTGGGAACTGCTACCTCGCTTAAGGTCCAGAAAAGCCCTCCTATTGTAGAGGAAAATGGTGAGGCTAGATTCCTCGGTCCGTATCTGCTGAAGCAAGCTAGGGATATTATAGCAAGTGGGAGTAATTCTCCGAAGGCTATGGATTTAGCCCTTCGTGCTATGACATCTTTTGAGTCTTCTTTTTCTGCTGGTGACCCAATTAATCTAGACTACGTGATGTGTTTGCACGTTGTGTCTGCATTGGACTGCAGGCTTGGGAGGTACAAGGATGCTATCCCACTTCTTGAGAAGTCGATCGATATTCCTACGATGGATTTAGGCCAAGATCACGCTCTTGCTAAGTTTGCTGGGTGCATGCAGCTGGGTGATACTTACGCAATGCTGGGCCAGATTAACAATTCGATTCTGTTATACACTGCGGGTTTGGAGATCCAACGGCAGGTGTTGGGAGAGAATGATCCAAGATTTGGTGAGACTTGCAGGTATCTGGCTGAGGCCTACGTTCAAGCTTTACAGTTTGATGAGGCGGAGAAGCTCTGCCGTATGGCTTTAGATATTCATAAGGTGAACGGATCAACAGCCACGCCAGAGGAAGCAGCAGATAGGAGGCTACTTGGTCTGGTTTGTGACTCAAAAGGAGACTATGAAGGAGCACTTGAGCATTATGTTATTGCAAGCATGGCCATGGCTGCTAACGGCCAAAATGCAGATGTTGCAGCTATTGACTGCAGTATTGGCGATGCATATCTATCTTTACTACGATATGATGAAGCTATATGCGCGTTTCAGAAGGCTCTCAGCACGTTTAAGTCCAGCAAAGGCGAGAACCACCCGTCCGTTGCTTCTGTCTTCGTCCGTTTAGCTGATTTGTACAACAAGATTGGGAAATTCAGTGAGTCTAAATCCTACTGTGAAAATGCTCTTAAGATTTACGTTAAGCCAGCACCCGGGAGCCAGCCAGAAGAGATCGCGAGTGGTTTAGTGGATATATCCGCGATTTATGAGACTATGAACGAGCCTGAACAAGCACTCCAGCTGCTACACAAGGCCATAAAAGTCTATGGCAATTCAGCCGGCCAGCAAAGCGTCGTTGCAGGGATTGAAGCTCAAATGGGAGTTCTCTACTACATCTTAGGACGTTATGTCGAGTCATACAACGCTCTCAAGAATTCTACCACGAAATTCCGCCTTACTGGAGAGAAGAAGTCTGCTCTCTTTGGTATTGCTCTCAATCAAATGGGGCTTGCCTCTGTGCAACTCTTTTCCATCAATGAGGCTGCTGATTTGTTTGAAGAAGCTCGCGATATTCTCGAGTCCGAATGTGGGCCGTTCCATGCTGATACGCTAGGTGTTTACAGCAATCTTGTTGGTGCATATGATGCAATGGGGAGGTATAGTGCTGAAAACTCTTCAAAACAATCAAAAGATTCAAAACCAAGTTATATAATGTTTGAACTTTTATGTGTGTAGGACTGTGGATGCAATTCAAATCTTGGAATACATTGTTGAGCTGAGAGAGGAGAGGCTTGGGACTGCGAATCCCGACGTGGAGGACGAGAAAGATAGGCTGGCTATACTGCTAAAAGAAGCAGGAAAGGTGAGGACCAGAAAATCAAGATCATTGGGAACTTTGCTTGTCAAGAATGACATCGAGGTTTCTTAGCTTTTATGTTTTGTTTTTCTGCATAATGTATATATACATAAGATGGGGTTTGTTTTAGTTGTGTTGCATAACGAGTTTTTGCCCAAAAGAAGTTGATATTAGAGTAGGCTTAGATGGAGGTTTTGAGATGATTTTATGTTCATTGTATGTTGTTCCTTTCCTTCCACTACACATGCAGGGGAAGATGGATTTGTGTAATAAGTTTGTGTTTTGTTGAAGTAAAGATGGAGTTTCATTTTCATATTGATAGTTGACATCAAGGTTATGTGCTTTTCTCTCTCTAGAAAGCATGTCATCTTGTGAATGTGACATGGGATTTGTATTTGATAAGGTTTGCTAAAGGGACAAGAGATTGAAGTACTCTATTTGTCTGACAATTCTTGTTTCAATTTTATTTTTTGTTGTTATGATATTTTTGTTTTAGTCCGAAAAAAAGAAAATAATTTATAGACTATAATTAATCTAAACATTGGACTAGAGGTGGCCGGTTTCGGTTCCCCGTCGATTTCGGTTCCAGAATATGTGGAACCAAAACCGAATCGTGAACTATATAGTGATGGTTTCGGCAGTTCCAGTTTAACCTTTGATTTTCTTATGACATAGATTGGTGACGTGGTGCGATCTAAACTGTTGAATTTTAAAATTTTAATTTTTTGAACCGCCAGTTCGGTTTCGTACTGTGGAACCGCCGGTTTCACTGTTTTATGGTTTCAAAAACTTGAAACCGGAACGGAAGTGTGGAACCTTGGTAGTCGGTTCCGGTTTGGAACCGCGGTCAACAGTTCGGAACTGCCAATTTCTGTTATTTTGGTCAGCACTATAGTGGACTACACCAATTCAACACACTTTCATCTATTTTTTTTTTCCGCGCCGAATACGACTAAGACAAGAATTGTAGGATGAAGGGAGTATAAAAATGTATGTACTTTAAAATTAAAAATGAAAAAGGGTGAAAGTGGTATTGAAGCCCAAAGTATATTCACTTGCGGCCCATATGATAAGGGCCAAGCCCAGCAAGAATTAGGCCGCTTTAGACGCGTAATGCGGAGCTGATCCATTTAGGTGCCACGTGTCAAACAGTTGAAAAGGTCGCAGCGAGCGTTGAGACGAGAAATTCTCGGTCAGTTTAGCAAAGAACCGATTTCCCTCCATTCTCTGATTTCTCTCTGTCTCTGCACTCACAGCTAAACTGTGATACAGTCTGCAGAAAAAAATTCAAGTACGCCGGAGATGGGGAATCTGTTGTCGTTCATCTCGCCTCCGCCACCACCGCCGCCGATGGTGCTCGTCCCGCCGCTCTTCGATTTTCCTCCCCTCGCCGCTCGTACGAGGTCCGATTATTTTTTCGTATTTTCCTGCTTTTTTGTCTTTTCCTTTTTGCAATTACAGCTTTTTGGCCTGGAATTTTATTTCGTGGCAATGTAGAATGCTTGAATCTTCGTACAACATGTTATTTGGGAAGCTGGCCTTGAAATGTCTCTACGAGGACTATTTCGAAGAAGCAAAGCATTTCAGCACGAGAATTATGCTTAAGCCGATCGATGATCCGCATGTCGATTTGATTGCCACTGTATCCATAATTTCATGACCTTGTTGAGTTTTAGCTCTTTATTGACTTTTTTTTTTGTTTAGAGATTTCAGTGTTCAAAAGGATAAACTGCTTAATATAATGTGATTGTGCAAGGTTGATATTAGTGCGATAATTAGTGATTATTTGTTAAAATCTGGTTCTGGAAGACACTCTGGTTAGTCTTTCTTTAGATGCTTTCTGTGGCATGATTAGCTTTTACTTATAAGTTGAAGCATAGATTTACTTGTTTAGATTCTGTCTTTTCACCTTTTGAATTATAGGGCAATGATCAGTTACTTTAGGGTCGTAATTCAATGGAACGCAGTTTATGTTTATAATAAGTGCAGTTAGTTAGCTACTTCAAATAAGTTTTATGATATTTAGTATTCCTTAGCATGTTCAGGTTGCTGGTCCACTCGATCATAAGCCAGATGAGAAAATTGTTGGAAATGCACAGTTTCGCTGGCAAAGGTTTTGAAATCTACTCATGATGTGTGATTTAATTGGTATTTCAGTTTATTCCTGTGACGTGCTAATTAAGGGCCTCTGTTTCTTTCTAGTGATGTTGATGACCCTCACACATTCCTTGATCTCTTTGTCTCAAACGGAGAACCGTAAGAACCAATTCTTGTATGAAACTTTTTCTGTTTCTGTATTAGAAACAGTTGATGTTAATATTCTCTGTTTGTGGTATATGCAGAACTCTAGTGATGAGATCCTCTGCATACTATCCCAAGTTAGGAATAGGAGCATATGGAATCATCCCAGTGATTTTAAAACAAAGGTTCTGTTTGAATCTTCAATCCGAAGAATGATGATATTATTGAGAATGATATATGCTTGTCCATTTGTCCCGTATTTATGACATTTTTGACAACTCAGGAAATCTCCTGAAGATTATGGCATAATGGGTCTGAGATATGGCTCTTCAAATCTGTCTATTGGGGCTTCATTTGTCCCTTTCCCTGGTAAGTGGTAACCCACTAAAGCTAATACCTATAGTTATGCTCCTCCTGATATACACTATAGCATTTCATAAGCATCTCAATTGTAGTATGTTGACATTGTGAAGAATTCGACACTTTAGATTTGGAAATTATGTCCGAGTCATCAAACATACTATCCTCAATGAATAACAGATTGCTCTGGATATACATAAATCACTCTGTGGGACTTATATGTAATGTTTACACATGCAAACAAGATGAAGCTTTCAAGTTATTTGTTTCTTTCTCAGCGAGTAATGATGAACTCCCAAAAACTGCATGGTTAGTAAGCCAGATGGGAAGGTTAACTGCTGGAGTGCAATATGAACCGAAGTGTAAGTTTTATAATTGTTTCCTGGAACCTCATGAAGAACGTTAATTTCAAACTATCAATTGGCAAAATAGTTTTTGCATTAAACTTCATGAAACTGAAGGAAAATACAATTGTCTAAGTTATTATTTATTCCAACAAACCATAATAATGATTCTATCACTTAAATTGTGCTTGACGTTTTGTAGTTGGAAAGAAAGATGGGGCTGCATACAAAAACTTGGCAAATTGGAGCTGTGCAGTGGGTTATGGGCTAGGATCAGGCAGTCCATTGAGCCCGTCATTCAACTTTGGCCTTGAACTTGCTAGGAGCTCTCAGGTTTTTTTTTAATCTTAGAATTTCTGTTCAATTTATCTATCATTTCACCTTGTCAATCAACCTTTATCTTCTAAGTCCAGTTGCAATATAACTTTTGCTTGGCGGAGCTTTGGTTTTTTATGCCATCAGAAAAAGGATTGATAACCAGAGATAGTCCATTAAGAAATTCTTTCTGTGGTTCTAACATCATAACATGTATCAGTAATTCATAATATGAGAGATCGAACCAGAAGTGTAAAGCCAATATGTCTTAGATAAAATATTTAGGCTGTACATCTTGATTAATAAACTTTAACAAGATCTTATTTATTGGTTCGATCATACAACAATTGTAAATTGTATCACTTTCAGTCATAAGTTGTTCAATCTTTCACCAACAAATTTGGTATGTTTGGACTCTAATGCAACGGTCTAGATGTACAGTTCGACCATTTTATCTGCAGTGTGCTAAATATTAGACTCATAATCTATCAGAAAGACTCCCATTCCCCTGCTTTTCACATATTTCCCTTTCTCTATAAGCCTCCTACTTACAACTTTGTCTTTGTAAATTTTCTGCAGTTTATTGCTTCTTTCTACCAGCACGTGGTGGTCCAACGACGGGTTTGTCTCTCTTATGTTGATGCATAACATTATTCCCGGAGATTACTAACAAGAAATATCTTTGTCACAGGTTAAAAACCCATTTGAGCAAAATGAAATAGTTGGAATCACGAACTACATTGACTTTGGTTTTGAGTTGCAGACAAGGTATTTTCTATCTGTTAACCATGTAGAATTGAATATAAAAAGAACTTATTGAAGCCTACTACATAGTCCATGTATTCTAAAACAAGTGAGTAAATAGAGTTCATTCAGTACTTTCTCTGAAGGGTGGATGATGACAAACCGTCGAACAATATTCAAGATTCTTCTTTTCAAGTTGCTGCATCTTGGCAAGCTAATAAGAACTTCCTAGTAAAGGTAATATTTATAGTATGCTGTACCGGTTTTGTTTAAATAATATGTTTTTTGACCACATTACTCCATTTCCTCAGGGGAAGGTGGGGCCTCTGAGCTCATCAATCGCCTTAGCTTTCAAATCCTGGTGGAAACCTTCTTTCACATTAAGTGTGTCAGGTACTGCTATATATAGTTTCCTGCGTAGTAATTGTAGATTTGTAGTTGGACTTCTCCCCCATTGAAGATACTTCTTTGAGATTCTCTCTCATATAATACACACACAAACTTTGCTATCGTACATGCATATATATCACATGCTATCGTTCCATTTGGTTGACGTATGTGTTAATACTAGTCACATTCTCACCTCCTATGCCATACTGCGGTGAAACCAGTGATTATAATGGCAAAGAGATGAGGTTACTGGTGATGTCTAGTTATTGATATGCTTTGAATCATCAAATATTTGATATTGCAATACGTACATGTGATCTTCATCTTTGATCTTGACAATTGTCTGCACAACAGGTGTTAGGGATCGCACCAAGAGGGAGACATCTTTTGGTTTCGGTGTTCACGTTGATAACATTCGCGAAGGAATGTAAGATTCTCCCTCTCTGCATTACCACCTCAAATTTCAGCTACTAGTTCTTCAGTTATCATTCGCGTTTATTTGATATCCTTACCGTATTATGAATGACACACAGCTATCAAAGGGCCGATCCCAATTTCGTGATGCTGACTCCGAGCAAGGAGCATCTAGCTGAAGGCATTCAGTGGAAAATCGGTGAGAGACCGATGCTCGAATCGGATGTCAATTCCGGAAACTTCCAAGGCGTCCCAAGGGAATTGAGACCCTTGAATAAAATGCTGTAAGCCTTACTACTCTCCCCTCTTCTTTATGCAAGATTGTGTTTGAGTCTCATTTTCACTGTCTTATTTTTCTTGATTGGTATTATTATTATTATTATTATTATTATTATTATTATTATTATGACCTTTTCTAGTAAGTTGCAACTGTTTTAACTGTGGTAAAAAAAGGAAGTTTTTATTATTACTGCCAAATGGTGGATACAGAGAAACCCAATAACTCTGCGGAATGGCCTCACATGAGCTTCCAGTGTAGAATTGTAGCCACATCTTTTACCTATCAAAATCCAGCCAAAAAATAAACCAAAAAAGCCCAGAATAAATAAACCTCAAAAACTCTCCTCTTATTTCATAAAAAAGGTTAAATATAATACAAAAAGGAGTGGATCCCCTCCTTTACACTTAGTATCATTTCATTTATGCTCTGATATAGTGGAAAATACAAGGCAAGATTCTGGGATGATGAGAGAGAATTGGGTGAGTCAGGTTCATACAGAGAGAGATGGCGATAGGCCGAACTCGAGCCCCCACAGCTCGAAACTTCCCTTCACGAAGTCATAGTAGCCACCCTTTAGTGCAAGAGTCTTGTTCACCAATCCTTCTCTCACAAATGGGTAGGAAAGCAGGTTCCCAAGAGAAACATTCACAGCTTCCTGTAATTTTCACATAAAAAGGTTTAGTCGCGGAATTTTCCTCGTCATAAAAGAAAATGTTTACGGACCTTTTCACAAGTGGTGCATTGAGCGCCGAACTCTAGGCTTCCGCACTCGGCCAGAACCTTGTTCTTGGCGGGTAGAGCGAGCTTCACCCAGTCCTCGATGAAGTCACTGAGTTCGTCGTATTTTGTTTCATTTCGTACGTATCTGTGTTGGTGCGTATAATGAATAAGATACGAGATTGAAATACTTACGTGCCGGAGGTTCCGTCACATGCGAAGGACATGACACCCTTGATTCCTCCACAGGCGCTGTGGCCGATGACAACAATCTCCTTCACCTTAAGGTGGAGCACACCATACTCAACCGCAGCCCCAACTCCGGAGTATTTCGTCTGCAGTACACAATTAGTCATTTTGAATAAATGAGATTTATAAAATATTAAAAATAATACTCCTTTTCTTTCATAGAAAATGTTTTTTTTTTCTTTTCTTTTTCATAAGGTTATTTAGGAGAATTATTAGTTGTGGGTTTTCAAATAAAATGTGGGTAATAATTTGTTAAAATAGGAAATATGACACATTTTATGGGAGGATTCGAAAATGAAAGGGAGATACTGTCTATGGGACGGAGGGAGTATGAAATTTTAACTCGATCCCACCTTGTCGAATGGTGGGACCAGGTTAGCAACGTTGCGGACCACGAAGGCTTCACCGGGCTGGATGTCCAGCACGTGCGACGGACATACTCGCGAGTCTGAACATGCGAACATCATGTACTGCATATATATTATAATTAGTGTATCATACGACGGATCAAAATTAAATTATACTACTAATTAAATATATTAATTATAGAATAATTGAATATATTAATTATAGAATATAATATAGATTTATGTAGGTACCGTGGGGCTCTGGCCTTTGGCGAGTTCTCCGTACAAAGCTGGGTTCTTCCTGTAGTTTTCTATCAAATGTTAAAAATAAATTCCAAGTTTAAATTAAACTTTTTTTTTGGAAGTTCAGTTGATGGGTTGTTGGCTTACTCGTATTTCTCTCTCTTGAAGGTGATGAAACCATTTTTCAGCTTCTCAACGGACTCCGACGAAAGGGCGGCGCTGCCCTCAGTCGTTGTCAGCTCCGCCGTGATTTCACCGATCTTGGCGGCGGCCACCGGTGCTAGTTCTCCATTCTCGCTGCATATTACAGTTCGTGAGTTATTTATTTATTTATTTTATATGCATATTTCTTGTCTGAAAATCTTTTACTCTCTTTCAACCTTAGAAGCTTCTGGAGTGCGGCAATGGCTTCCTCGTATGAGTCCTTTCCCATGTCTTCTTTCTGCAATATTTCAATCGTATTAGAAGATATATATATTCGAAAAAATGTATTGAATCTTACAAAGAAGACAAAATGTCATAACCATGTAATATCCGTACACGAAATTTGCAAAATAAGAGGTTAGGGTTGAGCTTGATACATATAATATAAATACTATATAAGGAAAATGTTCAACCTAAGATTAATTTTCATATTAATCAAACACATTTTCAAATGACGCCACGTGTATTAAGCAATCGTAACATTCACGTGAACAAGTAACCTAATTTGTGCAAGTGGCATCATTCTTCATCATAAATATATAAACGCCCATTAACTTTTCGTGATTATACGTAAAATAGAGGGCTAGTATTTTAGTACGTGTCACGTGTATATTAGTAAAATCAAGAAAGCGTTATACCAAGAGAGGATGGATAATGGGAGCGGGAGCGGCGAATACGGGCTCGTTACGGATGAGGCTGGGCGGAGAAGAGGCGGAGGAGTTAAGGCGGGCGGTGGCGATGGGGCGGAAGGCGATCCGAGAGTGGGTGGAGGTGGAGGTGGTGGTGGTGAAGATTTGGGAGGCGAGGCAGCCGTTAACAAGCGACATTGTGCAGTGGATGGCGTAATCGGGTACCTTTATATTAAGAAAAGGGATAGGGAGAGGGAGAGGGAGAGGGAGAGAGAGAGGGAGAGGGAGAGGGAGAGAGAGAGAGAGAGGAGGGAGATTGCATGCATGTAAGTAAATTGGATAATGAAAGCGAAGGATGAGTCAACCACAGCTTAGCTTTCTTCTACTAGTAGATTAGATTTTGAGGTTGGTTTCAATTTTAGACCTCATATTCTCTCATTCTTCTTTTCGGTATACATTAAAAAGGATCGCAACAAATAATCTTACAAGCAGGAAAATCTGGATAATATTATTTATTTTTAAAAAAATGCAAAAAAGGAAGAAATTAGTTGAAGAAAATATGCGGTGCACGGTCGAGTGAATTATGGGGTGAAAAGATGATGAGAAAGATAAGACCCTATCTCTAAAACTTGGTGGCAATGCTGCTCAAAATCTCTTCTTTATCTTGTAGTATGATGAAAGGTTTTCACGAATATGGTGGCAGGGGTGGATCCAAGATTATGAGGGAGGGGGAACTTAAAAATTCGATAGAGAAGAGGATGAAGTGTACATTCGGGGGGCGAAATACAAAATTTCTTAAAAATTACATATATAAAATCGCGTTTCGAAACGAGTTGGGGGGGGGGGGGCCGCCGCCGGGCGCCCCCCTTGGATCCGCCACTGTATGCTCGTCAGTTCGATTCGACACGACTCGACTCGATTTCTTTATTTACGTCTAGCGTACATTCTTTACACATTATATACGGGATTATTGACCTCATGAGGAAGTTTGATGATGTATATACTAAACAAACTTCCATTTTTCTAACATATATAATTGCATTAGAATGCAAATCATTATAAGAAGCTCGGCTTCTTAGTTCCAACATCTTGCGGACATAACTAAAAGGAGAAAATACTACTCCTACAATACAAATAAATGAAATAAAATTCGAGATTGAATTAAATCAATGAAAGAGAAACAAAAGAGGAATTAATGTTGATACTACTAAGAACTAACCCTTCATTATGCCAATCTGAATAACAATATGCCATTTCATGTGGAATGGAGATTTGAGTAATATTTTGAAGAAGAATAAAGAAAAGGTGGATTAAGGTGGTGTGGAAGTGTATTAATATAGTAGACGTTGGTTTGTATTTGGAGGGTAGAATCGTACGTAGTACGTACTTCAAGTTATGTCGTCATTCTTATGACATCCTTTCAACATTCTAATGACATCCTTTCAACATTCATAATAATATTCAATATCTATATACATATTTTTTTCTCAACATTTGTATAATAGTACTTATTTATTAGTGAATAGAAGAAGCCCATGCACTAGTGGACTTGAAGAAGATGTTGGGCCTGCATAAGCCCATAAGTTGTATGTATAAATATACTCCCTCCGTCCCACCGAACTGATGCGTGCCCACATATTTTTTGTGATTTCTAGTGTAAATGATACGAGACCACATACATTTTTGTGATTTATAGTATAAATGATGCGGACCGGCATGAGTTTTCATGATTTGTAGTGTTAAATACATTTTCTTTTATGAAATTAAGACAATATCGATTGAACAACTTAATATAATATATAAAACAATATGAATGGGAGGAATGAAGTAATTATTTATTAGTAATGATTTCTATAGGAGAAGCCCATGCCACTAATGGACTTGAAGAAGATCTTGGGCCAGTATAGGCCCAAGGCTGTATAAGCCCATAACTTGCATGTTTATATATACTCCCTCCGTCCCACCGAACTAGTCTTACATTTCTTTTCGAACTCTCCTACCGAACTTATCTTGTTTTCAAATAAAAAAATGAGTCTCACAACTTTAGTCATTTACCAACTTTAAAAATACTCTGTTCGTCTCATCCGTCCCATTAAAGGTGTCTTGTTTCTTTTAACCATAAAGATTAAGAAAATTATATTATATAGTAAATATTATTTAACTTTTGGTAGTTAAATCTTGTGCACATATTTTTGCAAGTGACACTCCTATAAAGAATATAAGAGAATTGAAATGAGACACCCACCTTTTAACACATACATCCATTCTAAATAATTAATTAATTAATTATGGCACACACTTTTACCAATGTAAAGGGACCAAAAAGAAATAAGATAAGTTCAACGGGACGAAGAAGTATATTTTATATACAAAAATCGAACTTGAGTAATAGTTTGAACATTCTAAAGGTGTGGGAAACCTTTGCCCAACACGTTGACGTTCACGAAGAATCCGACGAGGTCTTGCCGGTAAGGCAAATACGATTTCTTCCTATCAACTTCCTTAATCGCTCTGTTCCGAACGTAAAGCGCTTCGTGCGCCGAACGCGCCACCACCGCTGCGGTGGTGCCTCCTTTTCCTTCAATTTTCGCGGAATTTCTGCCGGCGATTTCTCTCCCCCTGCTTCTCGGCGTCAGAAAGACCAAATTCTCCTTCCCGTCGCTACTGCTCCGCCGCAACAAATCGAGAAACCTCCACCGCCTCGACGCGGATCCGGCGGACTTGCTCTTCTTACAACGGCTCGGAGACGGCTGATCGGATACTTCCGGCCGCCACACGCAGTACGAACCGACCGGGATATTCTCCAGCTCGTCGGCTTCCGACGACGAGCACGAAGGAGGATTGTCGCCGTCCCGATCTCTGACGAAGAGCTTCCCCAACGGAAGCCGAACACTCGGTTTGAGATCGCGGTTGAATACCGGAAAAACCGGACCGAACTGACTGCCGCCGATGAATTCCTCGGCGGAGAACTCCTTATCCTCGCGCACCAAAGAGAATTCGAAATCTCCGTCGTCGTCGTCTCCGATTTCCTCCGCCGCGACTCGTATGGCGATCTCGGCTAGTCTATCGGACGAATAGCTGCTAAAGCTAGGGGAAGTATATGCATCTTCCGTTCCGTTTTCCATTGTTAGAGAAATAATAAAGAGAGAGAAGGATGAGGAAGACGAGTGTTCCACTCTTCTTATATATACGCGGGAGTTGACGTTGCAAAAGGAATCTCAAAATAATTAATTAATATCGTGGAAATTTTCCTTCATAAAAATTGTTCTAGAAGTTGAAATTTAATCTATACTAGCTTTAATTTATTATCTTATAAATAAAATAAATAACTCATATGAGTTGCTTAAATAAGATTTATAATTCTAGAATAATTAGAAAAAAGGGCATAGAAGTCTTGACCAAGACGTTTGGTGGATCGTGTAATTTAAATATTTAATACTAATATTTATATACTAATATGATTAAACAATTGATACAAGATTTCTTGATTGGTTTCGAAGTTCAAACTTTTGAGTTTGCAAGGTAGAGCCGCGAGCGAGTTGACTTGGCGAGTGGGCTTCTAGAATAGCGATTAATTAAACGATTAGGGCACTGAGTCTACTCGGTAGCAAAATTATAGACTATTTTTTTGTTTATTTTATACTCATTCCATCCCGTTATGATCGACTCACTTTCCTAATTGAGACGTTCCGCTAAAAGTGAATCATTCCAAATTTAATAAATTTTAATACCATCTCTCTTACTAAATGTAGACATGTTAATCAAGAATATTAGGAGTGGGGGAAATGGATGTCACCTATTCAATTCCAATTGACTAATTGGCATGAAAATTAATCATGAAAATACCCATCAATATCTTAATCAAATAAGTGCAAAGAATTTAAGAAAAAGCTTTAATTTCTTCAACGTGGAAAAAATTGCACACTTTCTAGAAAGACAATCAATAGATTATTAAACACACGCAATTAAGTAACATCAATAAAATATACAGTTAAACCTCGATAAAATAATAACCTTGGAACCGAGAAAAAAATATTCATTTAACGAAGTTATTACTTTATCGAACATTATTTTAGTGCATTGACCCATATCGAGACCGGAAACAATTATTATTTTAGCGAGATTATTACTTTATCGAGGTTTAACTGTACGTAGCTTTCTTGATTTACTTGTACAAAGATAATCAATAGATTGGTACAATCTTGCAATGCCTTCCACAAAACTCTACGATACTTAAATAATAAAACTAGAATCGTAGTACTAAATTACCTCTGCGAGTTTCTCAGTTACAGCAGAAACTATGTTCTTTAATATCCCCTGCATAAATGAAAGAACGAGAAAGATAAACACAAAGTTTCACATTAATTCTACAGTAGAAATCGAATCGAAGGTTTTGTAGTCGTACCGACGAATGGTCTCTCAAACCAAGTGACAAAACTAATGTCTTTGATGATCCAGAGTTGCTGCAAGTGCAACAAGAACCATGGAGTATTAGATTTTTGAACATCAAGAATCGACATTGAAGCCGGTACCATGAGTAGTTGTTACCTTATATGTTCGATCAACTGTCGAGCACAGGCGATTAGCATGGGCTGCAGACAATCATCTTACACATCAAGAATGACAGTATTTGGTACTAGAGAGAAAGACACGTTGATGGAGATTCGGATTTACCTCGTCACGTTTACCAAGTACTACAGAGACGCTGTAAGTTGGATCGACCGAAACGCCCCCCTCTTTCCTGATAACCAACAAGAACATACAAGAAATGCAATTCAAAGTTTCTGACTATCAACAGCAATCCCCAAAAGAGGAAATAGAAGTAGACAGATTTGTGTTTATTTATTATGAGTTTCGCCCGGGATCTTGGAGATCAGATTAAGTTCTACCACACAATAAGTCACAATTGTAGAGCTAAATTTCATGAAACTTCAAAGGTGTTGAGGCTAGATAGACTAGATCACACTCAGTTAAGTTTGTTTCGTCATTAAACGACTCAATTCGATGCAAAGGATGGTTCTTCACTTCCCATTCAGAATTCAGACCTAAATTCAACTGAACCACAAAACATCAGGAGTCTTTAGATTTAGATTAACACTCTGCCTCTTCACAGAGACTACTGCAATATGAGAAACGATACAACTAGGAGCAAGAACGGCGAATAATTACTGCCAGAAAATCACGGAATGATGACGAGACTTCCACATACCATAACATCAAAATCTTAAGAGGACGAGACAAATTGGACTGCATTCTCAGTTTCTTCTACAAATTCACTATAAAAATAATAGGATCTAAGAGATGCAAACTTAATACTCAATCAGTACCTAGCCTGTAATATTGTCCCCATGCTTCCAATTTGAGTTGCCATGACCTGAAACAAATCCGACTATCAGCATCACTACACAGAAAAGTAGCAAATCCTATGAATTACTCACAAAAATATGATCTTCGTAGCTGTTTATGATAATATCCGTCTTGTGCCTCTAGAATTAAATTGAACATAACAGTAAGAATCCATCAATTGATAAAGACGAACAAGATGAAATCTCAATAGCAAAAAAATTGGGGGAAAAATGGATTTCAACGCAAGGGATTGTTTGTTTCAAGTAATTTAGGTCTTAATTAAGCTCGATTGAAGCAAATTATGAGCGCCGAAATTCAATTATCCCCAAACAATCAGACAGAAATTAAAGCAGAAGAAGCAGGAATTACATTGATATCTAAACAGAGCGAAGTTTGTCGAACAGGAAAAGCAGAATCCATCGTCCCCATTCGCTTGAACTCTTTGAACGTTTGATTTCTTCGCACAATTTCGAGATTTTAGGGTTTAAATAACAAATCAGTACTCCCACCGTCCCATTATTAATGTCTCACTTACCTTTTTTTTGTTGTCCCATTATTTATATCTCATACCAAATAAAAAAATAAATGAGTGTCCCTTTATACTTTTACACCACAACTTTACACCTTTACCTTCACTATCTTAATTATCGTGTTCAATCTCAATAGGACATAAATAATGGGACGGAGGGAGTATTAAATAAAAGCTCTTACAAAAATTGACTGTATAGCCAAACTTGAAAAAACATTCAAAAGATAAAAGTTAGGATAAAGGAAGAAATAGAAAATTAAATAAATAAATAAATGATTATGAAATCTCAATAAAAATCCCTACATAGCAGTTTGTAGTCTTTGAGGTATTCGTTACGTGGTCGAAAATTACGAATTTGAATACATTAATATTAGAAATTGAATTTATTCAATATGTATTTCGAAAAATTAGAAATTTGAATACCACAAGTTTGAACTTATACAATTCATCATGCCTATACACATGCAAATTGCAAGACCAGGCTTGCTAACAAAAAACACACCAATTCCTTCAGAATCTAAACTAATCCAAAACAATTAATCAATAAACCCATTAAACCAAACGATTTTATCTACGATAACGGTTTTTGATCAAACAGTCGTCTATAAACAATTTTCTTGTAGTGCAGTACCATTACAACACAGTGCTTGTGATAAACAAGTAGACGAAATTCCCGAGCAGCTGCAACGCTATGGTTGTGTTGATACGGGGGAGATCGAAATCTTGGATCGCGTTGAAAAGCACGACCGATGTTGCGTCGTTAACGACACCTTCGTCGAAGGCTAGACTGTAGAGGAGTGGAGTCTCATCCTGACACAGCACCTGATGATTATGGAAAACTTGCCTTCTTTGAGGCAATAGATAATCATACAAGAGTATCGAAAGTGTAGACTACCGAGTGATATGATCGTGAATGATACCAATGTACCGAGTGCTCCGAACATCATTATCGTCGCGAAATTACGGAAGAATTGCTTCTTCTTTACCTGGAACCTGATTTTTAGTTCGAGTTATACAGAAGAACTTCAAACGTTACTAAAGTAAAAGAAAAACAGTTGATGGAGCAAATCATTATCGACTTCCAGTATTCGACGAATTGTTTCTTCTACTTAATTGTATTGCTATGAAAAACTTCTAATGAAATCCCACAAACCAAAGACAGAACAAGATAATCACTTCTCTTCTGCTACACATAATTCTTCAGAAAGTCAGGCAAAGTTATACAAAACTATCAAAACAATGTTACCCGGCGTTGAAGATGATGGGAGGGAGGAGATAAATGAAGAAAAGGTCTTCACTGAAGATGATGGGAGGGAGGAGTGTGATGAATTAAGGTAATGGAGGTGACTGAGGGCATGGTCGGAGGTCGATAGATTTATCGCCGCCTCCGACATTGATTTCAAATCAAACTACATTTCTTCCTACGTTTAATGTACAAAGCTCAGTAGATTTCTTGCAATAAGGCAACATGCTTTCAAGAAAACAAAACCAACAACGTTTCTACCTGGAAATTGTATCAATCTTGAACTCTGCACCTTTTTAATTCCAATTCCAATCCCAAATGCAAATTTGAATTCATATAAACCAAGGATTCGGGAAGAGCTTCCATATAAAAGCACGGATTTTGACTCAACTTTGAAAAAAAATCGTTAAAAGATCTTTCTTCTACATTGATCATGCTTGAATTGAAAGGAAATAACGATATGTAAGGAGAAAATTGTGGAAATGCAGGGGCGGATCCAAAATACGAAGGAGGAGGCGAAACTAAAATATTCGATAGAGAAGATGCTGAAGTGTACATTCAAGGGGGGCGAAATACGAAATTTCTTAAAAATTACATATATAAAATTGCATTTCGACACGAGCTCGGGGGTACCGCCGCCGAGCTCCCCCTGAATCCGCCACTGTGAAAGTATGTGTTGTGTGTGAAAGAGAGGGAAAATCGAGAAGTAATGAAGATTCTGTTTATAATATGGGTCATTAGATTGCATGTCAAAGATTCATTCTTTAAGCAATCCAATTACTTTAATTAAACAACCCAAATTTGCTACCGCTATTCAAATATTACATAAGAATCTATTCAACAATTTGGACTTATACATGTCACGTCTATCATGTAATAATCACAAAGGTTTAGGTGTACTACAATTGTGTACCCTTGTGTGTGTACCACACCACAATTGTATCGACATGTGACGCTTTTCATTCAAAATGTAGGTCACATATGCCATATGTCAACACTCTTGTGGTGTGGTACACAGAATGATACATAATTGTGGTATACACAAGTCCGCTATGTGTAATAATAGATTCATAAAAGAGTATAATACATAGCATTTACATTGTGAATAGAGAAACCTTTCCTTCCATGCAAAAAAAGAAAAGAAAGAAATTGACATGAAATTCACAACACATATTCCACCTCTATTTGAGATCTTGATCATAGAATTCTTGCCACTTACTTCCCCTTAATCTTGCAACAAAGCTGCCACAGAATCTCAGCAGCTTCATCCATGGCAGGCCCTTCTTCCATTCTCATCATCTCACTCAATTCTTGAGCTCTCTTCCTCAACCCTTCTCCCATCTTCCCCACAATCGCCTCCTCAATCGCCTCCGCTATCTCCTCCCCCTTATAAGCCTCATCTTCGCCTCGCCTTATCTCCAAAGCAGCACCAACACTAACCACCATTTTAGCATCAATAAACATGTTGAGCTTGATCGGCATAGCTAAAACCGGAACGCCATAATACAAGCTCTCATTCAATGAACTCCATCCACAATGGCTTATAAAACCACCAGTACTAGGATGTCCTAATACTTTGGCCTGAGGGGCCCAATCTGTTACAATCCCCCTCTCTCTCATCCTCTCAAGAAACCCTTCTGGGACTGCTTCCTCAATGGTGATTGCCTTCTCCATTTGAGGAAATCTTATCACCCAAATGAAGTTGGCCTCACAAAGCTCAAGCCCTTTAGCTATTTCAACTATTTCTTCCTTTGATAAGAAGTACTCACTCCCAAACGAAATGTAGACAGTTGAGTTACTAGGTTTCTTGCTCAACCAATCAAGGATGTCTGAATTCTCCTCTTTAGTATCATCTGCTGCAACTAGTGGGCCAATAGCCAAGATTCTTTTGTGGGTCGCTGAAGAAACGTGGTCTATATACTTAGACTCAATCCCTCTACAAGTTTTCAACATAACAATCTCAGTGGACAGTTTGAAATTGACAAAGCTTGCATCTTTATCATGATCGAAAACATGGGCCTTCAGAAAATCGACGAGGGAGTCGGATGTTTTCTTCTCGTCCTCCGTTAGAGTTAATTCTGGGAAATGGAAAGTGGGGTCCAGGCGAACGTAGTTCTGATGAAAGTAAGAGTTGGAAGCCGCTCCAAAAGGGGCGAAATGGACAGCAGGGATTCCTAGAGAGAGAGAGATTCTGGGTGCCCATGGCTGGAAAACATCGTAGATGATCAAATCCGGCTTGAGCTTAGTGATGATGTCTGAAAAACTGGATCTTGATGTCTGAAAGGCTTTGAGAAGAGTTGTGTTGAGGTGGGATGGGAGATTCTTGGTGGTGTGGTAGTGTGGAGGAAGAAGAGGATTTGGTTGTAGATGAAGTTGGACTAATTCTATGGAGTTATGCAGAGAATTTGTGTGGAGGAAATTGTTGATTGAGTTGAAATTGATGGCCGTGGTGCAGAAGTAGATATGGAAGGTTTTCTTGTTCAAGATTCTCTTGGAGAGTTCGAGGTAAGGGAAGATATGGCCGTGGGCTAACCATGGGAACATTACAACTCTGCAACTCTTCTTTTGTGAATCCATCATTGATGAGAGAGAGACGAGGGGGGTGCAAATGAGTAAGGATAAGCGTAGCCACTAGCAGAAGATTTTGATACTAAGTGTAATAATATAATATAAGTAAGATTATTACCGACAAATGATTCTAAAGATGTTAATTGTATGTAAAGTTGTGGATTCTATAAATTATGAATAAATTTTAACAATAATATCTTGATATTTTAAAAAATAAGACAAGATTTATTGGACAATTCCAAAAAGAAAACCAGACAAGATTTATGGAATCGAGTGTTATGATTCTAAATCAGATGAGCCACGTATGCATGAAGAAAGGAATGAATGATTATGTCCCCTTGATATAGTTGAATCCTCTTGTATTGTTTGCAGAATATAGCACATGAATAGAATTTACTCAGTGCGTATTTCGGTAATGACTGCGGTTTCTCTCGTCATCCAACAGGGTTTTGGCTCTAGATGAAGTTCGACTAATTCTATGGAGTTTTGTAATGAATTTTTGTGGAGGAAATTGTTGATTGAGTTGAAATTTGATCAATATTTCTTTATGAATACATGCTTTCAAGTCATGAATCATGCCGAGCTACTCATTTGATTATTGTACTAATACTTTAATTAGAAAAGTTAAAACTCTCTCACTCAAGTATTGGGTGGGTGCTAATTAACAAAAGTTTTATCAATATAAAACCATGCATGATTTCTGCATTGAAAATGACGTGCGGGCTAATTTCTACGGAGATGCCGACACACAAGGGTATATAAAAGCAAGTTTTTCCGTATAATCGTTAGTAAATTTACGAACTTCCACGCAAAAACCCATCTACGAAACGGACAACCACTTTGCCATCAGAATCGACATCGACGATAGCCGAGTCACCTTCTCTAATCTCACCTGCAAGCATCTTCTCCGCCATGCCATCCTCTAATAGTCTCGTGATAGCCCTCCCTTCTGAGCGGTCTCGCTCCGTAGCTCGGGTCGTATCCTTCTTGCACCACCCGATCTCTAAACCGCTCGGTCACTTTAACTTCGATACCCCGAGCCTCCAGTCTCTCCAACACCTCCTTCACCATAATATCACCAATCTCCTTCACCTCCGCCTTGGTTAGCTGTCTGAACACAATCATCTCATCCAATCTGTTCAAGAATTCCGGCCGGAAACATCGTTTTAGCTCCTCGGTTACGAGGCTCTTGATCCGGTTGTAATCGTTCTCAATCACATTACTTCCGATGTTCAAAGTCATGATCAGGAGTGTGTTCTTGAATTCTACTCTTCTACCTCTACCGTCGGTCAGCCGGCCGTCTTCAAGAATTTGAAGCATCACGTTGAAAACATTAGGATGAGCTTTTTCAATCTCATCAAAGAGGACAAGTGAGTAAGGACGGCGGCGGACGGCCTCCGTTAGCTGTCCGCCTTCATCGTAACCAACGTATCCGGGAGGCGACCCGATGAGCCTTGAGGCGGTGTTTCTCTCCATGAACTCGCTCATATCGAGCCTGACCATGGCTTCTTCAGATCCGAAGTAATAGTTAGCCAGTGTTTTAGCGAGCTCGGTTTTCCCAACACCCGTGGGACCGGAAAAGATGAAGCTGGCAATGGGGCGGTTGGGACTTTTCAGCCCGACTCGGGCACGGCGGATGGCACGGCTAATGGCTGTGACGGCTTCATCCTGCCCGACGACCCGCGTGTGGAGTGTCTCCTCCATCTTGAGGAGGCGATGGGATTCATCGGTTGAGACGTTGTGAACGGGAATACCGGTCCAAGCAGAGACGATGTGTTGAATGTCGACTTCAGTAACGATAGCCTGGCTTTCTGCCTTGTTGCTTTCGACAAGAGCAGATATCTCCGCCTTAAGATCCGCTTCTCTATCACGTAGCTCGATCGCCTACAAATTAATTAGGAGCATACGCTTTACGTTCTACCAACATTCATGCATATCGCGTGTGCAACTTACCTTCTCGTAGTTTTCATTCCGAGCAGCTTCATGCTTCTCCTTCATTATCTGTCTGATCTCCTTTTCGAGCTCCTTGGCTTCTTCCGGAAGCTACCAGAGAAGAAAACAACAAATTATTACACACTTTATTTGAGGGATCCACAACTTTATACAACTCTACACGCAATAACCAACTCTTTTTTAAAAACCGCGCCGAAAAGAAAGTGGAACTTCAATGAGACGGAGGGAGTACTAACAATAGTGAAGAAGGTTTTGACAGTCATAAGGTCAGGATCGTACCGGTGGACGTTTAAGTCGGACCCGAGAACCAGCTTCATCAATCAAATCAATAGCTTTATCGGGTAGAAAACGACCGCTGCAACAAGCAAGACAATCTTCATATCGAGTTCGACATGCTAATTCGTGGGAGTGAAAAGAAGTTAGTTTTACGCGGTCGGTCTCATCATCCTTACCTGATATACTGATGCGACAATTGTGCAGCAGCAGCTAAAGCTTCATCCGTGTAGCGAAGCTTGTGGTGCATCTCGTACCGCTGGCGGAGCCCTTTAAGAATCTCGATGGATTCAGCTACTGTGGGTTCAGGGACCTTGACGGGTTGAAACCGTCTTTCGAGTGCGGGATCCTTCTCAATGTGTTGTCGATATTCATCTAGCGTGGTGGCCCCAATACACTGCAATTACATCACGGCGTTAGGTCGAGTAATTTCATCACTGCGAACGACGTGAAGCTGACCCGTAGTTCACCCCGAGCAAATGCAGGCTTCAAGATGTTTGCAGCATCAAGTGCCGTCTTAGTCGCTCCTGCTCCGATCAAAGTGTGCACTTCATCAATGAAAAGTATTATGTCGTCGCTTTGCCTAATCTCCTCCATCAGCTTCTCCAGTCTTCCTTCAAAATCGCCACGATATGTCGTACCAGCGACAAGGAGTCCCATATCCAATGATATCACCTGATACGTAAAATTTAAATAAATAAATAAAAAAAGACAAAACAAGTCAAGTGGAACAACCCGAAAAGGAAAATAAGACAAGTCAAGCGGGGTGCAGGGAGTAATAAAGAAAACAAGTAGTAGCACACCTTCTTCCCCTCCATAGTCTCTGGAGCATCCCCACTGGCTATTCTTTGAGCAAGGCCCTCGACAACAGCCGTTTTACCGACTCCCGGTTCTCCAATGAGGCAAGGATTATTTTTCGTGTACCTTCCCAAAATTTGAGTGACGCGCTCAATCTGCTCATACCTTCCGGAAAAAGGGTGCAACTTACCCTAGAAAGACAAGACCATCTTCTATTACTTACACCTCCATATGTGTGTCAAAAACCTACAAGTTTACCTCTTCAGCAAGCTTGGTCAAATCGGTGCCATACAGTATAAGAGTTGGAGATAATTCAAGAGTAGGAGTTTTGTTGCCTCCACTAGTAGTAGGAGTTTTGTTGCTTGAGCTTCTCCCTCCACTGATGGTAGGAGAGTCGTTGCTTGAGCTTCCTCCGATACCAACGGTAGGGGTTTCGTTGCTTGAGCTTACTCCGATACCAACAGTAACAAGAGCAGGCTCTTGTTTGCCACCTATCATACTAATAACCTACTTGACAAAATGCACAGTCCTTCAACTTCAGTGAAATCATAAAACAACAAGATGTTAGAGAGGATATATCAATACCTGCCTTGGTTCGAAAGTTATCGAGGCTAGCATCTAAATTCTCGAGGACATGCGCAGCCACACCCTCACCCTCACCCTCACGAAGCAAAGCCAGAAGCAGGTGCTCCGGTGCAATATAATAGTGTCCTAAAGAAATAAATAAAATCTTCAATAGTCGTGTCCATAAATCTAGTTTCTAAAAATTAAAATTTTCTCTTTCATACTTTATCATCTACTCTCTCATTTTCTCACTCATATTCTTTCTCCTACTTTATCATCTGCTTTCTTAATTTCCGTGCCGAAAAGAAATGACTTGCGGAGGGAGTAATGAAAAAAGAGGTGCAGACAACTAGTTACCGAGCTGGCGGGCTTCCAGAAGTGAGAGTTCCAACACGTGCTTTGCACGGGGAGAGAAAGCTATCTCGACAGCAGTGGATCGACTTCCCCGTCCAATTAGATTCTCCAGCTCGACACGGGCATCGTTCAGATTGATACTGATAGCCTTGAGGGCCTTTGCAGCAAGTCCAGTTCCCTCAGCAATGAGCCCCAACAATATCTGCCCCGTACCGACGAAATCATGCCCCAGTCGCCCTGCCTCCTCCTGTGACAGGATAACAGCATTGATTGCTTTCTCCGTAAACCGCTCGGAAATTGCTCGTGGAGTCATTCGCGATTTTCTCCATAGTCTGCCAGTGGTGGTGGGGGTGCGTTGATTCTGTTGCAGACTAAAGTCAAAGGAATTAGCTTGCCGCAATACGGAGAAACGACTCACTCTTAAGGAAGAGGAAGACATTTTTCTAGTCTTAGTAAATCCATTCAACTGCCCGGTTTTCGCCAAAGAGAGTGAAGGCAATGTAGTCTTAGTAGATCCATTAAACTTCCCGATTTTCGAAGGTAATGAGGTTAGCTGAAGGAAACCATGCGCCATTCCAGATACAAAGGGAAAGATAGGATCAGTCGTAGTCGATCCATCGAACTGCCAAGTGTTGGCCAAACAGAGTGGAGGCAATGTGGTTAACTGAAGTGAAGCATGCGCCATTCCTGATACAGAGAGAGAATCAGGATCAAATCATATGTATAAGAAGACTAGCAACCCTAGACTCAAAATATCCAAACTTGATCAAGAATCAGAGATCGATCTTATGCAATATTCGATTGGCTTAGTCGCTATAAAGCCTTTAGCTCCTTCATCTACTGATAGAGACAGGATCTACTTCTGCATTCTGCTGAAGAACTAATTTAAAGAAAAACATGCTTAAAATTTCCAGAAACTACGTAAGAAACAATTAAATCCTATTAAACTAGGCCATGGAATTACCTTTCTAGGCTGTTGAATGAAGAAGAAGCAACAATAGAAAAGAAGAATTCTTGTTGAGCGCCGTCAAGACTCGAGAGAGAATTTTTCGTGGGGAAAAAGAGAGTTTTATAACTATAATACAAAGGGTTTGAGATCTCATAATGTCTCATTCCAAAAGATCTTTGTACCGATTAGGAGATAAATAAATAAAATCTCCAAACTTATGGGAGTATTAAATTAAAAATAATAAAAAAATATCAAATTAGCCCAAGAAAATCCGTTCGAAAGACTACATGTTGTTTGTTTCATAGCCTGTGATCTCCAATTCTTGATCTTCCATAAAGATTCAACATCTCCTGCAGCGTTGATGAACATGTATACTGATTTCCCAGGAGAATATAAAAAATACAGAGACGATGATATTGAGAAAGGAATGTAAGCGGCAAAGAAACAGATTTAAGACCTTTTCTGGAAGCAAATTCCATCCACAACTCAAATGCAGTCTGTGTAAGTTTTACTCCTGATTTGACAAATCTTTTTCCATATTTTGATATCAGATCCCCTCTGTCTAGTGTTGCAACAAATGCTGCAATCGGAGAAATTTCGGTACGAAACATGAAGATCCAAGTGGAACCGATGGAGCAAAATGCAGGAAAGAATCAGAAATAGCTAAACAAGTAGCACCAAATTTAGTTTGTTATATCTGCTGTGCCAGGTTGCAAAGGCAAATCATTTTAGTTCACTAGTTGCATTACTCCGACCATCTGTTTAACATCATTATAACTGCATCCACAAAAAAAGAGCATTTTCTTTTCCATCCATATACAAGCTAGCAGATAGAAAAAAAAAAAAAGAAAAAATCGATATATGTCACATGTATCAGATAATAATAGATGCATAGTTTTCCAACGAAAGAGTATAATACATAGCATTTGAGATGAGATTCACACCTCTATTTGAGATCTTGATCACATAATTCTTGCCACTCACTGCCCACTATTCTTGCAACAAAGCTGCCACAGAATCTCAGCAGCTTCATCCATGGCAGGCCCTTCTTCCATTCTCATCTTCCCACTCAATTCTTGAGCTCTCTTCCTCAACCCTTCTCCCATCTTCCCCACAATCACCTCCTCAATCGCCTTGGCTATCTCTTCCCCCTTAAAAGCCTCATTTTCGCCTCGCCTTATCTCCAAAGCAGCACCAGCACTAACCAACATTTTAGCATCCACAAACATAATGAGCTTGATCGGCATAGCCAAGACCGGAACACCATAATACAAGCTCTCGTTCAACGAACTCCACCCACAATGGCTTATAAAAGCACCCGTACTAGGATGTCCTAAAATCTTCGCTTGAGGGGCCCAATCTGTTACAACCCCTCTGCCTCTCACCCTCTCAAGAAACCCTCTTGGAACTGCTTCCTCTATGGTGATTACTTTCTCAGTTGCAGGAAATCTGATGACCCAAATGAAGTTAGCCTCACAAAGCTCGAGCCCTTTTGCTATTTCAGCAATCTCTTCTTGAGACAAGAAGTACTCACTCCCAAATGAGATGTAGACAGTTGAGTTCCTAGGTTTCTTGCTCAACCAATCTATGATGTCCGAATTGTCTTCATTATTTTTGTCATCTGCCGCAACAAGTGGACCAACGGCCAAGATTCTTTTCTGGGTCACCGATGAAACGTGGTCTATGTACTTGGACTCAACCCCTCTACACGTTTTCAACAGAACAATCTCAGTGGACAGCTTGAAATTGACAAAGAACGCATCTTTATCGTGATCGAAGACATGGGCTTTCACAAAATCGAAGAAGGAATCCAAGCTTTGCTTCTCGTGCTCCTTTAGACTTAATTCTGGGAAAAGGAAAGTGGGATCCGGGCAAATGTAGTGCTCATGGATATACGAGCGGCAAGCCGCTCCAATAACGGCGAAATGGACAGCAGGAATATCTAGAGAGAGAGAGATTTTGGGCGCCCATGGTTGGAAAATGTCGTAGATGATCAAATCCGGGTTTAGGTTGGTGAAGATGTCGGAAAAACTGGATCTGGATGTCTGAAAGGCTTTGAGAAGAGTTGTATTGAGATGGGTTGGGAGATTCTTGGTGGTGTGGTAGTGTGGGGGGAGCAAAGGATTCGGCTCCAGAGGAAGTTGGACAAGTTCAACCGAGTTTTGTAATGAATTTGTGTGGAGGAAATTGTTGATTGAGTTGAAATTTATGGCCGTGGTGCAGAAGTAGATGTGGAAGCTTTTCCTGTTCAAGATTCTCTTGGCGAGTTCGAGGTGAGGGAAGATATGGCCATGGGCTAACCATGGGAACATTACAACTTTTTTGCATTTCTTCTTTTCTGAGGCCATGAGAGAGAGAGAGAGATGTTGAAGACATCGTCTTCTGTGACAATTTATTCGATCAAATATTTCTTTATGAATTCGTGGATCATGCCGAGCTAGTCATTTGATTATTGTCTCATAGAAAATATCTGAAGAAAATGAAATTATGTGGTATATGTTTTTTGACTTTTTAACTTGTTAATTTTGATTCACAAATTGTTTGTATTTTTAAGAAACAAGACTCTTTTTATGGAACGGTTCGAAAAAAACAAGACATATTTTATGGTACGGAGGGAGTAGTAAATTTACGAACTTTTACCAAAAACCCATCTAAGAAATGTACAAGCTCAAAATAAAATGATCCAAGTATGAAAAAGAAAATATAAACTTACCAGCAGCAGATGAGTAAATGAAGAGTGAAATCTACAATAAGGCTAGTTGTGGAAACTGCTACCATTGAGAACGACCACTTTGCCATCAGAATCGACATCGACGATGGCCGAGTCACCTTCTCCGATCTCACCAGCAAGCATCTTCTCCGCCATGCTATCCTCTAACAGTCTCATGATAGCTCGTCTGAGTGGTCTCACTCCGTAGCTCGGGTCGTATCCTTCATCGACCGCCCTATCTTTAAACCGCTCGGTCACTTTAAGTTCGATACCCCGACCTCCGAGGCACGTGGACACCGCCTTCACCATAATATCACAAATCTCCTTCACCTCCGCTTTGGTTAGCTGTCTGAACACAATCATCTCATCCAGTCTGTTCAAGAATTCCGGCCGGAAACTTCGTTTTAGCTCCTCGGCCACTAGGCTCTTGATCCGGTTGTAATCGTTCTCAATCACATTACTTTCGATGTTCGAAGTCATGATCAGGAGTGTGTTCTTGAAGTTGATTGTTCTACCACTACTGTCGGTCAGCCGGCCGTCTTCAAGAATTTGAAGCATCACG
This sequence comes from Lavandula angustifolia, assembly GCA_028984105.1. NCBI lineage: Eukaryota > Viridiplantae > Streptophyta > Magnoliopsida > Lamiales > Lamiaceae > Lavandula > Lavandula angustifolia. The sequence goes on from CM054807.1 coordinate 35,261,362, forward strand.
TTGAAAACATCAGGATGAGCTTTTTCAATCTCATCAAAGAGGACAAGTGTGTAAGGACGGCGGCGGACAGCCTCTGTTAGCTGTCCGCCTTCACGATAACCAACGTATCCGGGAGGCGACCCGATGAGCCTTGAGATGGTGTTTCTCTCCATGAACTCGCTCATATCGAGCCTGACCATGGCTTCTTCAGATCCGAAGTAATAGGTAGCCAGTGTTTTAGCGAAGTCGATTTTCCCGACACCCGTGGGACCGGAAAAGATGAAGCTGGCAATGGGGCGATTGGGACTTTTCAGCCCGGCGCGGGCACGGCGGATAGCACGGCTAATGGCTTTGACGGCTTCATCCTGCCCGACGACCCTCGTGTGGAGCGTCTCCTCCATCTTGAGGAGGCGATGGTATTCAACGGTTGAGACCTTGTGTCCAAGCAGAGAAGATATGCTGAATGTCGACTTCGGTAACAACAGGGACTTCATACCCAGCCTCACTTTCTGCCTTATGTTTTTCAACAAGAGCAGACATCTGCGCCTTAAGATCCATTTCTCTATCGCGCAGCTCCCCAGCCTACAAATGAATCGAATGTAATGCACAATCTAACTATACGGGACACAACAGCATGGATGTCGCTCGCGTGTGCAACTTACCTTCTCATAGTCTTGACTCCTAGCAGCTTCATGCTTCTCCTTTGTTATCTGCCTGATCTCCTCTTCGAGATCCTTGGCTTCTTTGGGAAGCTGCCAAAAAAAGAAAAAGAATGAAACAAACCATAGTGAAGAAGGTTACGACGGTCATAAGGTCAGGATCGTACCGGTGGGCGTTTAAGTCGGACCCGAGAACCAGCTTCATCAATCAAATCAATAGCTTTATCGGGTAGAAAACGATCGCTGCATCATGCAAGATAATTCTTCATATCAAGTTTGACAGTAAAATGCATGTTTCAAGCTAGTTTGTGGGAATAATAACTTTTTCTAACTGCTTTTTTAGTGTATGCATTAATTTCCTTTCATTCACATTCATGAGAAGTGTCTATGCAGAAGATTAACTAAAAACTATGTTCAGCCATCCAACTGATTTTGTTGTTCTTGGGATTTAGAAGAACAGGAAATCATGATTGTTCAAGTCCAATTGGCGGATGAAAATCATATGAAGATCCTGCATACCTGATAGACTGATGTGACAATTGTGCAGCAGCAGCTAAAGCTCCGTCTGTGTAACGAAGCTTGTGGTGTATCTCATACCGTTCCCGGAGCCCTTCAAGAATCTCAATGGATTCAGCTACTGTGGGTTCAGGAACCTTGACAGGTTGGAACCTTCTTTCCAGTGCGGGATCCTTCTCGATGTGTTGTCGATATTCATCTAGCGTCGTGGCCCCAATACACTGCAATTACATCACGGCATTAGGTAGAGTATTCTCATCACTGCAAGTATGCATCAAAGTGTAGGACATTTAGCATTGAAGCAAAAACAATTGAGTTTATCTTCATATTCGGAATCAAGTCTCGAGCAGCATCATGATATTAATAGAAGCAAGCATATATATCGATGGGACGCAAAGGAGATAAATGAAGGGGGAGGATGGAGACGACTCCACACACAATCGTCTCAACAATACAAAAAATAGGCCGAGCATCAGGCAAGCTTAATTCTGCAACTAATATCATGCATCTTTGTTCCACGTGATTCACATGAAGCTAACCCGTAGTTCACCCCGAGCTAATGCAGTCTTCAAGATGTTTGCAGCATCAAGTGCCCTATTAGTAGCTCCTGCTCCTACCAAAGTGTGCACTTCATCAATGAAAACTATTATGTCGTCGTTTTTCCTAATCTCCTCCATCAGCTTCTCCAGTCTTCCTTCAACATCACCACGATGTGTTGTACCAGTAACAAGGAGATCCATATCCAATGATATCACCTGATATGTTGAACAAAGTGGCCTTCAGGGAAAGACAAAAAGAACACAATTCTATTTTGGAATTATATTTTATGATGTGAGCATAGGTGCATTAGATCAGGATTAGGACCATAATCACAAACGATACTTGATCTGCTCCAACGTGATAGGGATTTTTTTCAAGAGTAATATAACGCAAAAGTTTGCAGTTATTTCGTATAATAAAGAAAACAAGTAACAGCACACCTTCTTCCCCTCCATAGTCTCTGGAGCATCCCCACTGGCTATTCTTAGAGCAAGGCCCTCGACAACAGCTGTTTTGCCGACACCTGGTTCTCCTATGAGGCAGGGATTATATCTAGTGTGCCTTCCCAAGATTTGAGTGACGCGCTCAATTTGCTCAAACCTTCCGGAAAAGGGGTGTAACTTACCCTAGAAAGACAAGTCCATCTTCTATTACTTACACCTCCATAGGTTTCAAACTTCAGAAGTCGAAAATCTAGAAATTTACCTCTTCAGCAAGCTTGGTTAAATCGGAAACATATAATTCAAGAGTAGGAGTTTCGCTGCTTGAGATTCCTCCTCCCCCAACAGTACAAAATGCATAATCCTTTAAATCTCAGTGAAATCATGAAACAACAAGATGATAGAAAGGATACACTACTACTTACTGGGGTCAGCCCTAAATTCTCGAGGATAAGCGCAGCAACGCCTTCACCCTTACGAAGCAGGTGCCAAACCCAAGAAAAAAAGTGAATTCTTAACTTCATTTTAGTAACTGTGAACCATTTCCAAAAAAAATAAAATCTTAAATAGTTTTACATACTAAATCCAAATATAACAATCATACTTCAAAATAAGTCATCAAGTCTGTATCTAAAAACTCAGAAGATGGTAAAAATGCACCCTTGCAAGAAAGCTTAACATTGACCTATAAGAAGTCAGAGAATGAAAACAAGAGACCATCACAACTAGTTACCAAGCTTGCAAGCTTCCTGAAGTGAGAGTTCTAAGCGAGAGGGGGGAACGGTATCCGAACAGCTGTGGATCCACTTACATTCTCCACCTCGACACGGGCATCTTCAGATTGATACCAACAGCCTTGAATAATGGCCTTGATTGCTTTCTCCATAAAGGGCTCAGAACTTGCTCCGATTTTAGTCGAGTGGCAGCTGGGGTTGCAGCTGCCACTCTTTTTAGCTTACTGCTCGCTATCAAGGAAGAGGAAAACATTGTAGCAGACTCTTTTTATTCTTAGAAGATCCATTGAACTGCCTAGTTTTCGGAGGCGAGGCAATTTGGTTAACTGAAGCAAATCGTAGAGAAAAATAGGATCAAATGTCTAAGATGTTTCCGGCAAACTGACTGAAGGCAATGTGTTTAACTGAACTAAAGCATGCGCCATTCCTGATACAAAGACTAAAACTAACAACCCTAGACTCAAATATTCAAATTTGAAGAATCAGAGAAACATCTGGAGAGTAATTGGTTTCAATCATCGAAAAATACGAAAAAAAAAAAAAAAAGGATGAAAAAAGTACTGGATAAACCTAGGGTTCGATCGGCCGACGGAGGAAGAGAGAAAAAGTGAAGTGGAAGTGTAGGGCGGCGTTACTGGTGTTGAAATTTTACCTCTGTGGGCGGGAGATTAATCAATTCAGAAATAGAAGAAAAAGTTCTCTGAATCTTAACCGATTGATTGATACAGTACTGAATTTAAACATCTGCAGTTCATCACAGTTCGCAACCAAGAAGAAGAAGATAGCCGGATACAACTTTTCAGAAATCAAATCTTCTGCCGCAGTGCCACGGCATCCATTTGTTCCAAAATCCAAACGACACAATCTCAATTCTCAAGTTTTCAACACTCCAGCAACTTCAAAGTTGGACAATATTTTAAGGTTTAAGATCAATTTTTTATCAGCTTACCGAATTTCGATTCCGGCGACGACGGCGGTGGATGATGCTCAACTTCGGCTTTCTTTTGGCGGGAGCGTGGCGAGTAGTTAACTATGGTAAAAGTTTAAAAAAAAAAAAAAGAACTAGTAAATCTTAGTTACTGTTAGATAATAAAAACTTAAATTTGATTAGGCCCATATTATAAATTTTGGATAGGCATGTGATGTGATCCAAAATATTCATGAGATCATTCATCATCCAATTATCTTCGGATCAATCAAAACACATACACTCATACATTATTTCGTGGGAAAGAGCCAACAACCGATAAATTATGTTACATTCTCCTTATAAACAAGTCGATGTGAGACATAATAACGAGACCAAATAAACTAACCAAACAAACCAATACCGCTTTGGCCTATTCTGATACTATCATAAATTGAGTCAAACTCCCTTTAAAATGCCTTGTAAAGAGAATGGATATCCAAATTTATATAGAAGAGTTTGGATATTCACCAAGTTATTAGGGATATAATAATGGGCGGTTACGAAATGCAGAAGAATGTGTGGTGGCTCAGTATCATATCAGTTTGATCAACAAGTATATTTGCATTCTTCATCAATGAAAGAAATACAGTAGTTGCAGTGGGAACTCTTGAAGAAAAATTCAAGCTTGAGGTGAAAATAATGAGGTTTGATTGTATAATTGACTATACAAAAAGATGAAAATTCTTTAATTCTTTCAGAGAATTGAATAGAAGCTAATAATTTGAATTTTGAAATGACATCTGTGGTTCATTGCATATTATTTCATTATATATATTCCCAGAATATTTATTGGCTGAAACTATGCAGATAAGCCAAGTAACCAGACAGACTTTACCTAAAGCAAAGATTCACTAAATGTCAACTCTGAGAATCTGATATGTGTAAGACATACAGACCTGCATCAGCTGATGAGTAGATTGGGCACAACATCCTTAATTCGTTGTCTGCAGATTTTGAGAGAGTGTGAGGAATGTTTTGACCTCATCCACCACATGCATGTTAGAAAAGTAGTTTGGATAAGTTCATATGAATCCTCAACTTGCTCAATTTGTGCAAGAATTTGCTGCTACTCATGATATCACAAGCAAGAAAAAATCGATTTTGGTCCTTTAATGTGGTCTATATTCGATTTTGGTTCTCTAATGTGGCAGTGTCCAATTTTGGTCCTTTAACTTTATAATTGTCCGATTTTGTTCCTCTAATGTGGTAGTAATCGATTTTGATCTTATAACTTTACAAAGTATTCGGTTTTGGTCCTCCGATAGAAATTGTCAAACATAAAAAGGTGTGTGAGTTTCACACTTGTTGAATGACTAGAATAAGTCATTTTGTAAAGTCTCATGACAACAAAACGAACGTTTTTATTATTAAAACGAGTTCAATTTTGGTTCTGTAATGTAGTTTCTAACTATTTTTTAGAGTTGTAATTTTAAAAGTATTTGTTTCTTGTCCCGAAACTTTTTAAAATGTATTATTTTAGTCATGCTGCAAAGAGTGTAGTTTGTGTGTCTTTTTCTGTTTAATTTTTATCGAAGGACCAAAATCATCTACTTATTAAAATTATAGGATCAAAATTGAACACTTTATAAGTTATAGGATCAAAATCGAACACTGCTACATTAGAAGACCAAATTCGGACACTATATAAAATTATACGACCAAAATTGGACACTGCCACATTACAGGACCAAAATTGGACTGAAGCCACATTAAAGGACCAAAATTTATATTTTCGCTATCACAAGCTTAAGCATAAAAAATCTTGGGAAGACAAGAATTATCCTCTTTTATGTGAAATCACGAGAGAATATTGTCCTAACTCCTAAACAAACATGCATAATTGGAGTTTCTATCATCCACAAATCAACATTAGACATCAGTTTCTACATGTGTTTCTTTTCAGAGCGTTTTGTATGTACCACCTTCATATACCCTTGTGTGTACCATATCGTAACAGTATTGACACATTGACATTTCTTATTAAAAAAGTGAGTCATATTTACCACATGTCAATACTCTCGTAGTGTAGTACACACAAGCATGACAACATGGATTTAGGTTAAGTTTGTAGTACTAAAATTACAATTGATCACGAGTGAAGCTACATACATCAAGCTCATAAAGAAAACCGAGCTCCACGCTTCACCGGTGATTAGGGAGGCGAATTACGAACGAAGAAAAGACTACAGATTCACACAGTTGGCCTTATTCAAGCCAACATTGACACTTCACTTACACATGAAATCAAAGCCAGAGAGCTCCAGCTTCCTTAAGCATCCTCTTGAGCGATCCATCAAGGTGATGAGTCAGCACATCATGAGCCGTTCCGACTAACTTCCCGCCAACAAAAACCGCCGGAACAATTGGGCTGCAGCCTAGCCTCTTGAGGGCCACCTCCATCTCCCTCCCATTCTTCTGCTCGTCCAGCTCGTACACCGTTGGATTCACGCCTTGCTCGTAGAACAGCCTCTTGATTGCATGGCTCATGCAGCACGTGCTCTTGCTGAAGATCACTACAGCCTTCTGTGAAGCCAGTTTTAGTACAATTGACTCCATCTTCAATCAACGTTGTATCTCTCCAAATGCAGCAAGATGAGATTGTCTGTGATGATGGTTTTGGTGGTGTGATGTGGTGGTGTATATATAGGAGAAGAGATTGGATTTGTGGGTTTTATTTATTTATTTATTTATTTATTTTAATGGAAAAGTTTGGATTTGATGAGGCATTGTGAAAAAGGTCAAAATTCCTTGATATCAAGAATAGATGCTGTCAGTCCCCTTGGGATGACATAGTTGGTGAAGGTGGGTGGTCCGGGACTGATAGGTCCTGGGTTCAAATCCCACTGGAACTACTATGTGGAGCCTGTCACCTATGGTTAGCCTAGGGTGGTTGAACTCTCCTGTGTGGTTTGCAGGCTACTGCACAAGGAGCGGAGTTTACCCACTGCGCACCGAAAGCAGCGGCTGCGGGTTCCACGAATCAAAAAAAAATAAAAGAATAGATGCTGTCATGCTCTAAACAGGAAACATTCTTCATCTCAGTGAGTATTATTGGATCAAGTTTTTGCTTGAAAAGTTTAGCTGATGAAAAATTAATTTTGAACTCGAATAATTCTATTTGAAGCCAATTATTGTCACACAATAGTATTATTAAGAAATTCTTTTATATATGTGATGCAATTATCGAGTAGAGAGTTGAAACAATGAATTTGGCTGCCTACTAATATTCTTGCTTATGTTACAGAGGGCCGAAAGTTTGATCCTGGTTCTGATTCCATGCTATCTCCTCATCAAATAATCATATAATCTTAAGCAAGATTTTTATAGAATATTAACATTTGTAAAATAATATATACAAATTAAGGCATTGGAACCTTTTTTTTTTAAATTATTAAGAGGAATTTTTAAGCTTTTTCTGTTAGCATGGATAATATACTGCTGGTTGCTGAGAAACGCCTACGCACTAATAAAATGGTTATTTTTATTTTTAAAGAAAAAGGAAAGATCGTGCGATTACTATTCGAACAAAATACTCTTATTTAGAAGATGATATTCTTTTGATTATATTAATTTATAAATATATGTCCACATATTCTCATTATTACTATTAAATATTAATCAATTCAGCATAATAAAATTATCACTCCGATCCAATTAATTAATATATATTTATATATCTCAAATAGCAACTAAGAGTTACTATTGTTACACTGTCTTATAAAAATTGTTTTCTATTCCATTTCGTGTTGTTTTATAAAATGTGTTATCTTTTTAAAAATAATAAATTATTATAAATATATGTTATCTTTTTAAAAATAATAAACTATTATAAATATTTTATTTGTAGAATTTATAATTTTATACACGAATTTTAATTTTGTGGGAAAAAAAAAAGATTGGGAACACGTAAAGGTCGTCGACGTCCAATATTTAATAATAAATCGAGGACTAAGCGGATTATAAAATAATTATTATAATTTTTATATAACTAAAGTGAACAGAACTATAGAAGCTTCTATTTTTACTTACCTTGTTTTTTATTCCCCTCACAAGCATCAATATTCTTAATTCAATTTGAATAACTAGTTTCTTCAATTATTTCTCATCTTCCTCGAGATTTCTGTTCCTCAAATTACCACTACAAACATCAAACACTATCTTCAATTCTTCATAAACATAAACCTAGTTTTTACCAAAAAAAGAACAAAAATGGATGCAAAAACATCAAATTTCAAAGTCCTAATGTTCCCATTTTTAGCTCATGGCCATATTTTTCCCTTTCTCGAACTAGCAAAGAAGCTCTCCTCTCGTGGAACGGCTCGAAAATGAATACAAGACAAATCGGGCAAGACAAAGGGAGTATTTTTTTTTATGCTAAAAGGTAAAACTCCTACAAAGGTTTTCTGAGGTTAGTTAACCTCAATTTTTTTACTTTTTTATAATAACAAAAAATCATTTGTCCCCACCAAAGTCTATAGCTCCACATCCATCAACCTCGACTCCATCAAAAAGAATCTGAACAAAGATTCCTCGTACAACGACAATCATGGCTCGATCGAACTAGTCGAGCTCCATCTTCCATCTCAGCCTGAACTCCCTCCACAATGCCACACGCAACCAAAAACATTCCACCCCATCTCCGTGCACTCCTCATGAATGCCTTTCAAGAATCGAGCTCGAGCTTATCGACTTTGATGGCGGATCTAAAGCCGGACTTGCTCGTATGCGATTTTTTCCAACCATGGTCGGCCAAGATAGCTGCATCGCAAGGAATCCCAGCCGTTCATTTCTTCACCGGAGGATCGGCCGCCGGTTCGTTCATGCACCATTGGTATAGTCACAAGAGTTTCGAGACTTTCCCTTTTGAGGAAATCAAGATGAGGGAGTTTGAGAAGAGGGGGTTGGTTGCTAGTACTGATTGTGAAAGTTAAGGGTGTTGATGAAGGGTTTGCTTTTGGGATATTTAAGCTATCTTGTGATGTTGTTTTGGTGAAGAGTAGTAGAGGGATTGAAGGGAAGTACATGGATTATCTCTCTAGGTTATGTGAGAGAAAGATTGTTCCTACCGGCTCATTAGTTATACATGATCAAGAAGTTGTTGATTTGGAGATTATGAGGTTTCTTAGTGAGAGAGGAAGGAACTCAACTCTCTACATCTCATTTGGGAGTGAGAATTTCTTTAGTGAGAAGCCAATAGTGGAGATTGCAAAAGGGTTGGAGATGATTGATGTAAACTTCATATGGGTTGAAAGATCGCCTCATGGAAGTGAGGTTTCAATTCAAGATTTGCTGCCGGAAGGGTTTCTTGAGAGGACGAGAGAGAGGGGGATGGTGGTGGAGAGATGGGCGCCGCAGGTGGCGATCTTGGCGGATGAGAGTGGGAGGATTCATGAGCCATTGTGGGTGGAGTTCGATCACCGAGAGTTTGTATAACGTCGTGCCGGTGGTGGCGCTGCCGTTGAAGATTGATCAGCCGGTTAATGCGAGGCTGGTGGTGGAGGAGGGTGCCGGCGTGGAGGTGGAGAGGGATGAGAACGGCGAGTTCAGCGGGGAGGCGGTGGCGAAGGCTCTGCAGGAGGCGATGGTGGAGAGGGGAGAAGGGTTGCGGAGTAGAGCCAGAGAATTGGGTGATAAGATAAAGATGGAGGAAGATGAAGCCATTGATAAGGTAGTGGAAGAGCTTTCAAGAATTTGCATTTAGAAATGAAAAGAATCAAGAAATTAGTTTTCCAAGATTATTATTTTTTTTTTCTTTGATGAAATTGTAACAAAATAAAGCTTGAAGCATAAGGAGCACAATTTGACATCTAACAAGAAGGCAACACATGCATGCCGTTCAGTTAAACGGTTAATCGCCTTCAAAGGGTAACGATATCGATTATCGAAAATAGGTGTTTTCTAGTAACAGTTAACCGAAAAAGGTAACGGTTACCGAACCGTTTTGCAGCCCTAATCGATGATAATTTAAGCTGAAGCATCCAAAGTTGACATCTTAGAAACAGATCTTACATGAAAAGGCAAGTCAAGTATACAAAGCCCTCAAAAATCAATTCTTTCACCAAAAAGCCCCAAGACAAAAAAATGGGGTGAGAGCAACATCACCTTCATATCATATCATATCATTCATTCCACAGTTGAATTTGGTATAAACCTAATGATGGAATTACAAAAGGTGTGAGCATAAACTGAACCCGGCCGGGACCGAAAACCATAGCTCAAAATAGACACAGCTTGCTCCAAAACTTGAGCAGTGACAAGAATTACCTAGAGGGAAGGACCAATTGGATTCTTGTTATTTGAGGACTAGCAGAAAAGCAAAATGGGGCTGAGCAAAATATGTAGGGGTGGGAGGGTGTAGTATGTATAACTTACTCAAGGAAGAGATGCTTGCCATATAATGACATTATGAACATAAATGGACATTAGCTACAATGTGCTTCAACTGAAGGCTTTAGTGGTTGAGCCATGCCATAGAGGATTTTGCACCAAAATCGGACCGTGTTTTTTGGGCGAAACGATAAATCCCTTTGTTCAACTTTATATATTTACCTGACCTCCATAGTTATGAGCTGCTTGAAGTTGGGGGGGCATCTAATTCAGGAATCGGTCCACTTCTGGAGAACGTTGAACCGACTGAAGCACTTGAGCTGTTTGTGGATGACAAGTTTGCAGAGGAAGTATCTTTGCTGTAAGCAGAGAGGAGTTCTGGCCTCAAGTCCGAGGAAGATGACGACGGGGCCAGAGTTGCGTTAGTAGATCCCACCAGGTAAGGAGCTACCGGCATATCAGTGAGGGAAGAGGCAGATGTGCTGTAACTCAAAGCTCTCATTGGGTGATCGAATTTGCACGAGGGCCCGAATTTGCATACTCCATTTTGGGCGTAGTGGGAGCAAAGAGGCGCACCCTAAGAACAATCGAAGATATTTAAGCGATCCTATTAACAAAATCCGAGCAAAGTTAATTCCGAGACTTGAAGAGGATTGAACTCTTACCGGGCGTATTGGGAGGCCCATTGGGCTGAGTGAAACAGCTGATCTTTGTACACTCCACTCTGGTGGATGATGGTATTTACATGTAGCGCCGAATTTGCAGTCCCCTGTTCTCAAATAATACTGGCATTCGGGTTGACCGGGTCTGTCGGGAAATGCATGTTCCTTTTGGCTGCTGCGTGAAGGGCCAGCCATAGAAGGACTAGGTAGATATGCACCAGTGTATGTAGTCGACGAAGGAGGTAACTGTGATATCCCGTAAATCGGGCCTCCACCAACGGCAGGTTGACTACTTTGCAGGGCGCCAGGACTAGCTTGTGCCTATACCATTTATGTATATAATTTAGTAAATGATTATACACATCTACAAGGATTTTCAGAAATAAGAAAAAGCTCCAAGAGGGGCCTACCGGATATGGAGCCCAACCGGGAACTGAAACAACACCGGGAGCAAGGAGCATTGGGCCGGCATAACTTCCAGGAACATATGAACCTGGAAGCATGTTTGGCCTAGCAACTGGCCAGTTTCCGTGAAGGACCCCATATTGTTGAGAAGATTGAACAGAAGGAGACTGAACAGTTGGATAGAGTGTCGGTGCAGGAACTAGACCAGCCAAAGGCCCGGGGCCAGCTCCGGGGGCGGGCATTTGCATCCCAGCTGGCTGTGGATGATGATATTTACAGGTTACACCAAACTTGCATTGCCCTGTTTTGATGTAATACGAGCATTCTTTCTCTCCCTGCAATATGAGACAACTTAGTAGTTCAAGAATACCATGAGCATTTAATTGAAGTATTGAAAAATAAAACGACGTTGAAAAGTATAAAAACAAGAAACAAAGTTATTGAAAGAGCAGACCTGTCGCAGCGGATAACCATAAATATTGAGTGTGAATGGAGATGAGGATCCGGATCCATGCTTTGGGTGGTGATATTTGCAAGAGGCGCCAAATTTACACATTCCCGTTCGCATGTAGTACTACAAATTCAGTACAAAGATATGATCTCAATAGAAAGCAAAGCATAGTTTTTACGGACAATAGATAACCATGATAGTTCTGGAAAAGGGCTAGATAGGTGTTCTTAAAATGGAGGATATAAGATTCATTGTGGTATAGCATGTTGTAGGATTTCATGCTTGTAACTGTACGACGTGATAAACATGAATTTTGTGACGCCAATCAATGACTAGTTTCTGATATTTGAACATGCATCCTTTTCATATTCGACTAGCTATCAGGTATAATCCCGATACAAAATTATCAGTTCAAGAATGTAGAAACAAGAAAAATGCTGCGATTAAGGAAACATAATACCTTAACCATAAAACACATAGGAAAATATAAAATCAAATGATAAAAATGGTCAACAGCGTACAAGTTGCTTACATTAGGAAACTCAATATACGATGTTTTTGAACAGAATCCAGCAAACACATAGTGTTAAGTTCAGGCATAAAACAATAAATGGATGATATTAGACAATACGGAGGTGCAGCACCATCGACCACTGCTAAACAACAACATTCCAATGACAACACCAATAGAAACTTACCTTTCCAGAAACCACGAAGAGTGCGAATTTAAGATTAGGCAGTAGCATTATAATAATTACAGGTTCCCACTTTCCACAACATGAAGTAATCAGTTACCATATATATCCCTTGTTTTGTTGCACTATATTTAGGAAAAAGTACTTTGCCTATATTCTAAGAAAGTGCAAAGATATGTCCTAAATCATAAGGGCAATAGTATGCAGTATACCTGACAGAAAGGTTCGCCCATTCGTTCCGGATACTCCCCTCCAGTAACTCTTAGAGCTCCGATCGCCTGTAATCATTCGAAAAAAGCAAACTTACTCAATGGAAGTTTTAAAACAAACTTATCATCCAAATTCATGCACGATTCCCTCCGCCTATTTCATCAAAACCATTGAAAAAATAGGGGGTAGAACCAATAAAGATTTCTTTTTCGATTCATCCCTGGCCTCATTCAAGAATTGTTTTTCATCCAATCCGTAGGAATCAATAGAAAAGGCAAATCCCTTATGATACACCAGATCCGGCTCGGTTATTGATAGAGTGAATAGATCTGCCATTTCTTGAAATCTCTCTTTTGATTCAAAATCGTGGTGTAGACCTCAAAAAAGGAAAAATTCTACTCGGCCCCAGTTGCTATCAAAATCTTACGAAGCTCGCCTTAAATTCAGTTCAGAGCGCATGCACCAATTTGATGCAATAAACCAGAACCAATATGTTTTTCTCCCAAACTAAAGCACTTCACTTTTATCATAACCATCCGAAATTTCACTAAAACTAGAAAGCCGTGTTTATTTATTTATTTTTTCCAATTACCTTTTCAACCACCAAGAATTCAGCTCAATGCATGCGATGCTGATCATCCCAAATTTAAACTTCTTCCAAAAAATATGCTTTGATTTCATTGTTGAAGCTAGTCACATATCTAGAAATATAAATCACCCACCAAATTCCCCTTTAACATATTGATCTTACCAAACATGCATTAAAAAGGTAAAATCAAACTGGAAGGCTAAAAAGGTAGGGTTTTTTACTGCACTACGGTTGTGGGGATGATTGAAGCGGCAGCGATTGCCATAGCCACAGAATCCAGTTCTCAAGTAATAGATACAATCGGGTTCATCGGGCCTCTCGGGGTAAGATTCGGGCCCCTCGCCGAGCCCCAGTCGCCACATAGGCTCTGCATTCACAAAATCAATCAACATTACCCAAGTTCAGAGGTGGAATCAGTAAATTCGACTCAAATTCAAGTGAAATTAAAACGAAATTCACATGTAACTCGCCTTCCAGCCCCGTTTCGCCGCCCGACCCCGTCCATTCTGCCGCCGGATCCACCAGCCTCCCCTCCATTGCCTGAGTCGCGCTATACCTCTCCATGTAAACGCACTCCCCCCTCTCTCTCTCTCTCTCTCTCTCGCTGTGTCTATAATTAATTTGTCTGTACAATGATATTTAGCGAGCTATCATACCATATATGTACATATAACCGTATCTATATCTATATACCCCCAACCCAAAGGTGTGAGTGTGATTGTGTGAGAACGAATGTAGTTTTGATCAAAAGGGGGTTTGGTGGTTTTAGAGAGAGAGGGGGAAGAGAGAGAATAGTTTATTTTCCATTTTTCAACACAGCAGCCTTTTATATACTCCATTCTCTCTATGTGTTTTTCTGTGTTTAATTTTTCCTTTCCGCTGCGCACTATTAAATCGTTGATTCGTTTATACCCGCAACATATAGCGTAGTTGATATTTATTCAATTCCCGCCATGAACGATTTAATTTAATAATATTATATCTATTTTTTTCTTTATTCCTCTTCGTATTATTTCATTCTTACACTTTTTGCAACATCTTTACGTCCGATTTCCTTAACCGTCATTTAATTTCTTTTTCCTTAAAATTGAAATTTTTTAGAAGCCAAAAATTTAAAAATTTAAGAGTGACAGACTCACCCACTTGAATTCGCCATTTTCTAAGAAAATGATGGTCAATATAGTTAATAAACAGCAGGAATTTAGGTATCTTCAGTTGAATAAAAGACATGAAACCAACGGTTCGGATTGGGAAAATATCGACGACTAGGATTTAGCAAATGTCGGTGTTCCAAACGTCGACGTATATGGACTGGTAGGTGTCTAGTCCATAAATGCATGTATGTAACCGCCTACCGGCTGCCTTCTTTTTTCTTTAAAACAATACTCACTCCGTTCCACTCCATTAGTCCACTTTCTTTTCAGCACGAAAATTAAGAAAGTTATTTGTTGTGTGTAAAGTAGTATAAAGTAGTGGGGTCCACTAGAATATATAAGAGTGTTATTTTAAGTTAAAAAAGGAAAGTAGATTGATGGAGTGAAACGGCCCAAACAGGAAAACTGGACTAATGAAGTGGAACGAAGGAAATATACGTTACTTCGTCGGTAGCCCTTCTTAATTATTTTGACCGGAGTCATATTTCAATTTTATTGAATGTTAATAATAGTGTTGGGTTTCCAAAGACTTATTTCCATGGTACAAATTAATGAAATAATTGAGTATACAATGTAAAAGATGATGAATAATAAATGAGTGAAATGATTTTAATAATCACATAAAAGAAATAAATTAATCAGAAAAAAGAATTACTTCTTCCGTCAAATTATATTTTTCCAGTATTCATTTTTAGGGTGTCTCGTTTTACTTATTCAGTTTCTATATAAGAAAATGAATCTCGTACATTTATCAACTCAAATTAACTCTAAAGAATTAAATAATCATATAAATTTCACACTTTTACAAAAATCAAAATAATCATATAAATTTCACACTTCTATACAAATCAATTCCAAATAATTAATTGATTATATGAATTTCACATTTTTATTATATAGAATTAAGCCATTTTAATAATAGAGGTGAAAAAAAAAGTGTTCAATTGAGATAGAAATGAAGGAGTATTATTATTATTATTATTTTATAAAAAAGGAATTCGCAGCGGCTACTTTTGCAAATCTCACTTTAAAGTGAGAGATACATATAACATTTCTGGTGGGATTTATTTCACTGATCTTTTGATTCTGGACCACCCACTTTCACCGCTACGTTATCTCATAAAAATAAAATAATATTATTTTTAATTATGTGGGTAGTCAAAAACACACATCACTACTATGTTTCTTCAGATTCGGTCCTTCCACAACTTGGACCACTAACTATTTTATTTTTAAAATAAAGCACATGTCGAAACAAATGTCAATATATTTATTACATCAAGCGGTAGTCCAAGTAGGGAGCTTAGTCTTTACGCCTCTTCTATTCTAAGATTTTGTAGTCACCTTGTTTGCATGAAGTGACTTGCATCCCAATATTAATGTATTTTTTACTTTAATATTAATAAATTAAGTAAGTTAATAAGAACAAAGTATGGCGTAAGTGAATATAGTAGTGAAATTTATTTAATTGTAATCCACACAGTTATTTCTTTTTATGAAAATGAATATTAATAATGAAACGGACTAGAATAGTATATATGAGACTGAGGACAGAGTGAATAGAAATAAAGAAAACAACCAACTATAATAACCAAGAAATGATAAAACAAAATACATTTCCTTTTTCTTATTTCCTCCTCCAATTTCTACAAAAAATGAGATACTAGAGACACAAATTGGCTGCCAATAACAAGTTAACAACTACAACACTTCTCATGTTTTAGCCTATTGACTTAAAACCAGGCCAAGAATGAGAGAAAACAACTCATTGTACACGACGTTCATCGGTCAAAGACCCATGAGAAATCGGAACACGTCGGTCAACGAAACGATACCCTCTACGTGCTTGCTACCGGCTTCAACAACAACAACACGCCTCACCCCTGATAATATAACACCATACATACATCAAACTAGACCAAATACTTGTACATGTTGGAAAAACGAGAAACTAACCTGGCTGGGATAATTTCTCCAAGGCTTTATGGAGAGGGTCGGAACGCAAGCACATACAGCATCTTTGAATGTTGGAGCCGTATGCTGAAAAGGGGTCGTCTCTGTATTGCAATGCCTGCAATTTAGATACCAAGAAACCTATATAGCATATGATTTTTGACAAACGAAAGAAGGTTGAAGATGCAAAGTGCCAATGGAATGGACGTGCTAACCTGATGAATAGTTGTTTCTTCGAGATTAATGTGTGTGTAGATCTTGTCTCTCGCCAAACTAGTTATGTCACTACAAAAATGACGAGGCCTACTTAATTATATGATTCCAAGTGTGGAAAGAAAAGGATCATGTATGAGTAGAGATACATCTGCTGATGTTTCTAACCTTCTAGCATATACATCCAATAAAGAGTCGTTATCATCGACAATAGGGATTGAACTAACTTGTGCTGCAAACAAATGGGATATATCCGTGAAAAGTGGATTTTGCATAGTGGGTGCTAGAAGAGAGAGAGAGAGAGTAATCCAGATTTTAGACACCTACCTTGAATTAATAAACTTAATGCTGCACTAAGTGAAGCACTGGGTCTCAACATTGCCAATGGTCTGCCACTTGTCTCTCCAATTTTAGGGACCCAAGTGCCCAAAGGGATTGAACAAATTGGCAATTGAAGTACGGGTAATGAGCTAGGTGAATGCCTGAAAAACCGGCATATACCTGCAAAGCTAAATGTCTTAATTACGACAGCACAAAAAAAAGGGGACAAATAACAGTGCAAACACATGAACTGCATTTGAGAGTGGTCCAAATTACTCACATTTCAATATCCCAGAAAGTGAAGCTAGATGTAGTAGATTTTTGTTTGAGGCATTTGCCGAAGGAGAATGAATAATGGGAACTGTGGCTACACCACTTTGCAAAATCTTAAGAGCAACTTCGTTCAAGGAATCATCTGGCCCGGCCTAGAAAGCTTCAAGAAGTTAACATAAAAAGAGCATCTTCTAGTGCATCAGAGAAGAGTTTTTGCTTGCAAAAGAACCAGAGAAACTTTTAAAAACTATAGAGTGTGTATAGAAATCAACGACGCTCAGGAACATGTTTGAACACATGAACTAGAAAGTAGAAATATTTACAAGGGGCGCACGAGCAAATAATAAAATATAAAGTCATCATATAACCAGATATTTGTCATGCCAGAAGGCCCATGAAATTCAAGCTAATAAGAAGAATACTGCCAAAATAAGATTAGACAAGCAAAAAGGTCCAGAAAGGATTTTGTAATATGGTGGAAAGCTTCAACCAGAAAAGGGCACAAAAGTCGGGTATCCCACTTAATGTTTGACTAGCATAGGTATCAAATACGCAGACAGTAATTTGAACAAAAAGATAAACTAATATACAAATCATCCACCATGTGCTCTGTGCACAATTTAAAAAAATGATCGGTCCACGTGCACGATATACATGCTGTCATTTAGCACATAAGTTATAACTTACTTGTACAAGTTGTCTGGGAACTATTGCTCCTTTCCCGTTAATTTGATTATTTTGATAAGACTTTGCTTCTTTCCACGCGGATATAGTATGTGTCTCGAGCTCTTCCTCCGTCAAATTCGACCCATGTCTACCGAGCTGCCAGCACAAATTGAAAAGATCACAAGCAGGCCTTTAACATTTCGCAAAGCAATTACCAGTAAATTATGAAAGAAAGTTGTATATATTTTGCAAGAACCATTGACAGGGTGCTTGGCATTGTTGATCTCTTTTTGGACAAAGCGGAGTTTATGATGCAGTTATGAAGGGAAAAAATCCCAAACTAAGGTATTTCCTTCAACCAGCAAAGAAAAGTATACTGCTATAAGATCTAATTTTGGTAATTTAACCTTCCAAATCACCATGCCATGAGTTACTTTAGAGTGCAGATTTTATAAAGGTTGATAAACTATATAACAAAGAAACGTCGATGAAGAGACAAATTAATGCACCACAACTGAAATTCACAAGAAGGGGAAAGGGAGAAAAAAGACTAGGTAAAGGGGAAACGGAGCAGAATCAAGATAGATAATCTTCAGTATAAAATATGGCTGAATGTTATACCTCTCTCATAATTAAGATAAAATCCACTGCGCTAAGTACTCCAACAAATTTCCCCTTTGAGAAGTCCCATAACGGTGCCGTAGAAATCCCCTGAAATGATTTTGTTTCGGGTCTCGTGAGTTTGTAAATTTACCAAAAGAAAATTGGTTAAGCAAAGCACCAAAAAAGGACAGACTGCAGATACATTATATACATCATCTTGCAAGAGACACATTAGTTAGTGCCTGTGATCTGCTAGTCATTAAGCCAAAGATATAGTGTACATACATATATATATATATCATACTAACAAAGAATGTACACAAAAAATTAAATTTGATTGCTCGGACGATAAACACCAAACAGTGGACACTTTAAACTTAAAAGGTACCTGTTCATGCAATATATGAAATGCTTGCTTCACAGGGAGTTCAACATCAAAAGCAATAACCTGAAAACCAATCCAAGTAAACCAATCAAACGAAAAGGGAATATGGACAGAGAAAGTCGGGACAGAGGAGGATCACCCAGACCTTCCCAGATTCGGGGAGCAACTCATATGCCTTGTGAGCTGACAAGAATATAGCAATACGATGCCGGGAAACATCTAAATCAGCCTTTGATATTGTAGGAAAGGAATCGGGAGACAAACCATCTGATAGCCGTACCTGTAACCAAGATGAAGTGATGAACTATAATATAAACTTGCTTCCACTATGATTGGTTGAGAAAGTAGCAATAAGATAATATAATAGCAGCTTGCAGTTGAAGACTAGAACAGAAGCATAGCTATAGGTAAAGAAAAATGTAGATCAAGCTAATAAGGCAAATGATCAAAAATCTGGAAAGACTCGAATGACATCAAAGATAGGTTATCCAAACACCAATATAAAACCTCTCGTTGAGAACCAATTTCTTTGAGAGAATTATGGATGTGGCTGGAAATAAGAGATACGAATAAATACAGCAATATCATACCACACGCTGGAATGTCTCATTATCTACGTCCATGCTCGAACCATGACCAGAGGGAATTGCTTGTGGGCTCAGCACTGGAGCGAGGTTTCCAGATTCCCTAGTCAAGAGGATAGTGTTCACCATTCCGATGTTGCTGTTGATTGAAGGCTGCTGCTCATCAAGTCTCCATTCACCGTCGACCACAAATTTGTACTGCAGAAAAGAGAATCAGTTTCTGAATTAAAACTGATACATAAGTATACAAGTTAGCTTTAATAAAACCACCACTTTATCTTCAATCAAGATTCATTTTTAGGATTGGCAAAAGGGAACAAAATCACAACTCATCCTACCAAAGGATCAATATACATATACTACTTGATTACTTATTTGATCGAGTAATCTATGATGCAGAACACAGCAAGCATTGAAGTAACAGATCAAATGTACATATCATAACAGGGATACCACATTCATGGTGAACACCAGATCGAATGCTGATCAATAGTCATCTACTAATAACACGGATAATCCCGGCCCAGATCGCATAAACAAAACCGCAATTCTTCCAATAAACTCCAGTAAGCTTCAAGTACAAGAACAACCAACCTGGTGATAACCGGGTGAAAGACTGCAAACTGTTTGAAACATTGCAGGGCAACCCTCAACTGGGGCCATTGGCCACTGCGTCCACCTTTGAGAGATAAAAATAAATAAATTAATTAAAACGCCATTGTAAACAAAAGTAACTTAACACGAGCTCAGCTTAAACCAGAAGCTAAATTACCACAAAATAACGAATTTGAAATTCCACTAACCCGGTAAACGAGCCAGCGATACACACAATTCTCCCACC
This sequence comes from Lavandula angustifolia, assembly GCA_028984105.1. Classification (NCBI taxonomy): domain Eukaryota; kingdom Viridiplantae; phylum Streptophyta; class Magnoliopsida; order Lamiales; family Lamiaceae; genus Lavandula; species Lavandula angustifolia. Next base: position 35,281,532 of record CM054807.1, read on the forward strand.
ATAACGCCAAACAAACTGCGTCGGGATCAACACTACTCCACTTTCGCGCGAATAGTCCATATCAAGAGGGTACATTCACTCCTTGGAAGAATTAAGTTCCCCAGAAATAACACTTCGCCGGGAAAAATACAAGCATTTGCGTGATCGCGACTAAACAGCATCAACAAATTAGGAAAAGCCGGTAACCCATTCAGCTGAAACACCTCAGAATTAAATGAATATTGCCTAAATTGTCCTAGACAATTATATGATGGAAACACTCAACTTCTTGAATCTATAAAAGTTAATAATCAAAGCTAAAAACAGAAAGACCCAAAACCCTAAAGACGAAGAAAATTGGGCGCAAATACGCAAAGGAAATAGCATCAATTTGGAAACTCTCGACAAGAAGAGAGCTGAGGATATTTAGACATAGAATTCAATAACACAACTATTCGCTTTTCTTTTCTGAGACTTACTCTTTTACACACAACTTTTAACTCTCCTTAATAACCGTGACGAAAGAAAAATAGACAAGATTAATGAAACGTATGATTTATGCTACCTTGTTTATGTTAGGGAGAATTTAATGCTTTGTATTAACTTAAACTAGTGCATCAAAATTATATCGTATGTTGATTTAATATTAATATATATGCATTTAGAAAAATATGCTACCACCAACATAACTTCAATATTGTTACCTTATTTAACCCCTCTTTGTATATAATCAAGCAAGCGTGACGTGACTAATAGTAAGGTCATGATTTTTTACTATATAGAGCCGTTTGACTATATTAATATTAAGGTCCATTAACTAATAATGGGCCTTCTCCAAATTCAAAACATACATATTAAAGTCCAAAATCTGAATACATGTATTAAGGGATGATGACAAGTTATGTGTGCATACTCTTATAGGTATATAAGATTAGGGCCCATTCATGATTATGTATGTTAGTTCAAATTTATGTACAATTCTCTTAACGGGGGGGGGTTAACGAGGAATCAAAATAAATTCTCCTTTTTTTGATATGGGCAAGCACGAATCAAGATTTCCAAATGGAAAGAGTGAGGTATTAGTATTCGAGGAACCTTAGATGCTGTCGGAGTAAAGGATCGAGTTTCACACTAGATTGTGGTTACACAGAAAATGGTTGCAATTGTGATTTTTCAATAAATATTGTAATATTATGATTTTAGCTATAAAATTATTTATAAACACTCGCATAATAAGTGTCATCACGTGCGTAACACATGCTGATATAGTGCTTTCGTTATTTTTTAGGTATTTTTATGACATGATGATATTCATTATTTTAATTATTGAATTTATAATTTTTACTGTGCCAGTGTCATAGTATCGTTGTACATTTTCGTATTACACATTCTACGTCTTTTAAAATATTCAATCCGAGTATATCTGTGATGTCTAACACACATGATATTGTATTCTTGATATATATACATATTTGAAAAATAAAATTACGCTAATTTATTATATTACTGAAATTAGCATTTTTCCCCAATATTTTTACTTTTTCGAAGTTCGATTTTCTTTTAAACCAAAAAATAAATAAAATTACTACAATATACTCATCAACTTCACGCCTCTTCTTTGCGCGTGGCTTTTCTTCTCTCCCCGTTCTTTAAAATGGTAATTTTCTTTATCCTTTTTTCTCTCTAAAATTCATTATATAGGAAAGAATTAAGTCGTAGCAACAAAGCCGTCGCACTCTCTCTCTCTAAGCAGCAAGCAAAAACTATCGTCCCTCGTCTCTCTCTCACTTCGATTTAGTACGAAGCCGTCGCACTCTCTCTCTCTAAGCAGCAAGCAAAAACTATCGTCCCTCGTCTCTCTCTCACTTCGATTTAGTTTTTACCCCCATGAAACCTTTGTTGGCATAGAAGAGTCCAGGTTTCTCCTTCCTTCTCCTCTGCACACACACCTCCCGTATGCATATATGTAGATGTATAAACAATTATTATATCTATGCATATGTAATTATTTTATGTACTTGTTGATGTATTTTTCTCTTTTTACTTTTTCCCTGCTTCACATCTGAACCCACGACTCCTGCAGCCGCTCCACACGTTGCCGCCGTGTATTTTCTTCCTCCTATAAACATGCAAAACTTATTTTTGTTTATGCCCGTTTGTTTATTTGTGCGTATAACTCCGTTTCGGTTTTATGTTCAAGAAATGTGATGGGATTGTAGGAATACACGAGCTGTGAATTCTTGCAGGAGTTTAATTTGGTGGGATCACATTGGAATTATCCGTCAAGTTGTTGGCTATTTCTCTTTTTGAGTTGGAGTTTATGCATGATTTATGGTTTGTTTTTATTTTTATTTTTATTTTTTTAGCTATATAAATTGCTGAAATGAGAGTTCTTTATTGGTTTAGTTTGATTTAGAATTGGGATTCAGCTGGTCTTTCGGTTTGGGATTATTAGACTTGGTTTTTGTGGCTTGCTCTATGCATTTATTGAGGTAGTGTTCGTGGTGGAATGTTGTTGGATTTGCATAGAAACTTCGATCTGGTATTTCTTATAATTGATGCTTCATGACTTGGGTCTAACTCTGTTCTTGATTAGATTTTTATTTCTCCCTTGCTTCATTTTCTTGATGAAACTTCTTTTATGGTTGTAGATTGGCATGTTTTATATCCTTGTTCCTCGAGTTTCATCCCATGATTCTGTCTAGATATTCGCGGGTTTTCCCTATAGTCTAAAGATTATCTGTTTGTGGTTTCGCGAAGTCTTAATATCTTGGCTCAATAGAATCTTGGCTGAATAGAAAGAAGCAACCCTCCCTTTGTGTCAAACTTGCATTTTTCACAGTTTTGCATCAATGGGACTTTCTATTTTGGTAGGCAGATGAGTATAAATGGATAGATTGTAGCTGCTTCGAAACAGTTGAGTCCAGCTGAGATAGTGTCAAATATTATCTGAATTTTTTGTTTTGGGAGTTTGGTGGGCAAGAATCTGGTCTTGCATCTGTTGTTTCATTTAGTGAAATGTAAAACCTTTTCTTTTTGTTGGAATCTTGTGTTGTCTATGTCATGTGCAAAAACAGTTAATTCTCTATTTTATCTTCTTCAGTTTCTTCCTCATGTATGCTTGCATTTTGTTTTTCGCCTCGTTTGTACGGGACTACTGGTTTTAAGCAAGAAAAAGGCTACTCGTTTCAATGTTTTATCCCCAATGCAGAGATTCGAGATTATGATCCTTAAAACACATCTCCGTTGATGCCTTTTTGTCCTAATAATTGTATTGGCTTTGGCTCAACATTCACTGTTCGGTTGACTTGTGTAAATGAACTAATATGTTAAGCCCTAACCGAAAATACGTTGATTGCATTAGCAGATGTCTTCATTTGCTCTACATCAGAATGGAGATAGTGTTGATGATATTCCGTTGGAGGATGATGACTCTGGACAGGTCGAAATCGTTCCTCAAGATTGTTATGATACGGGTGAGGAATTCGGGGAGCCTGATATTCTTCCCCGTATAGGAGATGAATATCAAGCTGAACTTCCTCCACTTATTCAAGAGCCCAGCCTCATGTCTTACTCTATAGTCGAATATTGTTCCCTCCAAGAATTCTTCGTTGGGTTGGCAATACCAGTAGTTTGGATCAACTGCAATCAAAATGAGGGGCGTAAAACTGTTCTAGACTCCAGACATTACAAGACTATGACTAAAATGATAACCTTTTGCAATGGTGATGTTAAGTCTTCACATAATTCAGTGAAGTCTGAAGAGGAGGAGATAAATAGTTCGCCAGCTGAAGAGAAAACGCGAATTTGCAATGTTGAAGGTCGTTTTCTGGTTCCTGGATTGCTTAACGAAAGCTGGAGCGATGCTGAAAAGGCTAGTTTTGTTCTTGCCTTGTACATCTTCGAGAAGAATTTTGTCGAAGTGAGGCAGTTTGTCGAAAGTAAGAATATGGGTGCGATACTCTCGTTCTATTATGGCGAGTTTTATGGTTCGGATGCGTACCATAGATGGTCTGAAGGGCGGAAGACACGGAGCAAGAAATGTGTTTACGGGCAGAGGATATTTTCTGGTTCGAGGCAGCAGGAACTTATGTCCCGTTTGCTCCACAAAGTCTCCGACGAAGGGAAAAGTGCTTTACTAAAGGTAATAGTAATACACAAGATTTTGGTTTTACTTATCGTTGAAAAACTGCGATTTTTTCTCTTGGAGGCTAAAAAACTGTTGCTTTAATGATATAAACTTACATGTTTAGCATATAGTGATTCATGGCTGGCTTTATGTGTCATTTGAAAACTATTAGATCTTGAAAATACTTCTTACATTTTGCAATTTGTTTCTTGAATTCCTTTAAAGTGGGTTGGTTTAATTCAGAAAAGAAGTTGAATTCCTCATTGAATGATGAATCAAAGAAGCATATGGTGGTTGTATTATTTGGTGCAGTTAGTGTAATGTTTAAAGAGTTAAAGTGTGTTGTTTTGAACTCGGTTGAAGCTTGTTTCTGGATTCGTTCGTAGGTATCCAAGACATTTTCAGAAGAGAAAATGTCTTTATTCGACTACGTATCTTCTCTGAAGGTGATGGTGGGGACGGAGCTCCTGGTAGAAGCTGTTGCTGTTGGTTTGGGCAAACAAGACCTTACGAGGATGGCGTTGGAACCGAGTCTGAGGTCGAATCAAGTGACCCGTTCGGAGATTCCAGCAGGAAAAGCATGCTCTGCCCTTACAACTTCTGAAATCATCAAATTCTTAAGTGGAGATTACAGGCTGAGCAAAGCTCGTTCGAACGACCTCTTCTGGGAGGCGGTCTGGCCGCGTTTGCTGGCAAGAGGGTGGCATTCGGAGCAGCCACACAGTCAAGGTTACATTGCTGATTCGAAGTTTTTGGTTTTCCTTCTTCCGGGAGTGAAGAAGTTTTCGAGGAGGAAGTTGGTGAAGGGGGATCACTACTTCGATTCAGTCACGGACGTGCTGAGTAAAGTCGCGAAAGATCCTACCCTAATCGAGCTTGACAACGAAGAAGGCAATGGTCACCCGAAAGATGAGTCGACGAAGAAGGAAGAAGTGGAGAAGGAGAATCATCCTCCTACAAGGCAGAGGCACTCGTATCTGCAGCCTCGGACTCCCTAAGCGTAGCATGGATTCGATAAAATTCACGGTAGTGGATACGTGCCTCTCGGGTGGGAAGGTAATTGAGTTGAGGAGCCTTCCTTGTGAAATCTCAAGCATGGTGATTTCTCTTGACCCTCCTGCAGACAGTGATAAGGATTCCGACACCGGTGAATCGGATACTATGAACTCCATCACTCTCGATTCGTGTGGACCGAAGAAGGATGTTAGCAAACCGTCACTCCCTTCGAAGAAGAAGAAGAAGGATTCGAACAGCAAACAGAAACCTCAAAAGGTCTCGAAAAAGCAGAAGCAAGGCTATGCTGATAACGCAGCTCCCATCAGCAAGCGTTGCAGGAGGTCGAGTGGTAATACTCAAGAAGAAGCAAGAGAAAACGGGACGTCATGTTGTTCGTCCGGTGTTCATGAATCAAACGAGAATTTATCGACTCAAGTTGGTTCTAAGTTGTCGTCGGGAAGCTCGTCAAGAGAGAGCGACCCGCAACCGCGGCTGTTGATTGATCTCAATCTACCTCATGTAGCCCTCGAACTCGATAAGGGCCGCCCGGATAACGAGTCGACCCAGGGGCCGACTCGGAGGCTGAGTACGAGGTATCGTCCTCCAACGACCCGGGCTTTGGAAGCTGTAGCAAGTGGATATCTGAGTGTGAGTCGGAAGCGGAAGGGGAGGGAGACGAGCTCCGTTGACGCTCAACCGCCGAGGCCTTCACCCAGACCGCGTGTCGGGGCTGGTCCGAACGAATCTCCGAGCAGCAGTTCTGTGGCTTCCCAGATCGGAGAAGCGGAGAAGGGTGCAAGTACGAGTGGCACCTCGATTCCAGACAACAAATTCATCGACGGATCAGAAGCAAATCAAGAAAATGTGTTGGTAGTAGCATGAGTTCTAGCAACGGATGCATAAGGCAATCGAAGAGTCGAACGCGGACTAGTAGTCGACGATGGAGGAGGATGTGATTAACAGATTTTTTGTTTTTGTTTTTGATGATCATATGATGATAGTAGTAGTAGTAGCAGTATTAGTCATCAAACTACATTTTATTGCATAGTAATTGATAACGTTACAGTTAATAAGGAATCTGTCTCAAAATGAAGCTAGGATTCTTGTAAGAATACCAGAAAGATCTTATTTTGATTTGATTCAATCCAACAACTGTAAACATATCCCTATTATCCATAACCCTGATGCCAAAATCAACTACATTGATAATCAAAATATATAAAACTCGCATGGTTGATTAGAGTTGAGAGAGAGGATGAACTATCCAACGTTGTAGAACACTTTTGTCAGTCCTTTCTTTGTCCGAATTTGAGAAACCTGAGAGTTGATGAAAACAAAATGTAGAAGATCAAAGCAAACAAGAAAATATTAAGAATATTAAAAAAAAATTCATCTGATTGAAGAGAAATAAGTGATACATATTTTTATGTAGAAGGGCAAAAGTGTAAAATTATAGATTTTTTTGCATAAAATATAAAATGATTATGCATAAATTATATAAGAATTATGCATGGTTCGCAGTTCTTCTCACCATATCCACATATATATATATATACCTTTAGAGATGAGATCTCACTAATGTCCTGTACGTGCGTGCCACCGCAGGGGCATCCGAAGGTTTCGCCTAGCTGCACGATCCGGGGAGTGCTGTCCTGAAAAGTTCGAAAATTTTCCTTTTCTGGCAAATTACGACAAATCTTAAAAATCGCGCCGAAAAGAAATTTGACTATTTCAATGGGACGGAGGGAGTAGTACTTTCTTCTGACCTTGGGTATGTAATCTGGGAGGGATCCACCACAGACTTCAGAGGCTTTGTCGTAGGGTAAAATGGAGACGGAAACCTGGATGAAGCGCGTATGATTAACTAGGGCAACATACTTGGCGGATTCAGCTCAAGGTTAAAGAGATAAATAAAGTAGGTAGAAGATGATGAAGATGTGGAGATATACTTTCCCTCCTTTGGTGATCAAATTGGCAGCTTGTAATTCTAGCTCCTTCTGCTTGCTCTGCAGTTCACTCTGTGGAACTACACCTTTGTATTCCACGTACGGCCTGCGCCATAACCAACTAGCTTACTACATCCCGATACTCATGAAACAGAAAACGGATTGCAATCGTGTCGATTATATGATCCTTCTGCTTTCTACTAGGAGGAGAATACTGTTAACAATCCATCGCATTTTCATACTAAAAGAAGGTGTATATATCTGAACAGCTAAACTGAGAAGCAGATTATATAATGTCTTAAACAAGGCTCGGGTAAAATTGATCGTGTGTTTAAAGTAGTACGAACGAATGCATACCCGTCTGGGAAGTGGTATCCTTTCGATGGCTCCAAGTGATCCCATCCGACATTCCCCACACAGATATCGATCAAATGCCCAGCCGAGTGTAGCCTGCAAAGACAATACCAACGTAGGATCGACACGGGCCTAATAGAAGAAAATCTTGCATACACTAGCAAAAGCCAAATGTCTCAACAACTAGAAATTTAACCACTTGGAATCAAGAAACATCAATAACTTGATATTCTCAAAAACAAATTCAATCAATAACATGATGGAAATATCATTGACAGATGACAAAAAATACATCAAGAATGGATTTTTTTCAACAATTCCTGCCTCGAATTAAGTGTACGCCTATCTTGATCCACGCTCAAGAAAACTTGAGCACCTTTCTCGATAGTCTCATCTTGGGAGTTCAAGAAACGGCCATAGTGATACACCTACCTCAATGAAAAGGGATAAATAGGTAAAAACAAACAACAGAAACGACCCAAAATAGAGTAGTATAAATTGGGAGAGAGAGAGAGATATATATACAATCTTGCCCTTTGATCGGACATCCTCAACAATGAAATTGAAGTGGGCATTTGAGATTGATCCCTTGTCTGAAGGTTGACCGCCTCCTTGTGGATGAAATATAGTGGAATCCAGAACCAAAATCTGCCGGCCATCTTCATTCTTTTCAAGAATCCGTCAAGAAACTCATATCAGAGAGCAGAAACTCAAGTGAGAGAGAGAGAGAGAGAGAGAGAGAGAGAGAGAGCTAACCAGGAAGGAAGAGAGGAGGATGGAAGTGGATTGGATTTTGAACATGTCATCATAGTATTCCAGTTTTGTTGGGCTTAGATTATCATCCATCACCAAATATTTCGCCACTCAGAGAATGTGTGTGATAAATGTGACTGCTCTAAATTTGAGTCACATTTATGTTCTTTAAAGGTTGGAGAAGCAAACCAAGGCACGCAGTCTAGGGTATAATTTTTTATTTTTTATTTATTTTTATGACGAGGAACCGCATAAGAGTTAAATCACCCTTAAAGTGACAGAATGACAGACACACATATAACATTTCCAGTGGAATTTAAATCCATGACTATCGGACAACTCACTCACCGCTATGCCACCCATGGAGACAGGGTAGAAATTTCTTGATTTGAGAGGTTGAAGGAATCTTTTCAATTACTTACTCTATTTGAATTGATTAACTTGAATAAATAGTAACAGTAAAATGAGTTTCTGGGATATATTTCAAATTTCATTTTACTTAGATTGAGCTACAAAGAGCACACTATATATTTCAAGATTTAGATCAAGGAAGGAAAATATAAGTAATATAATCAACTGCAGCTGTATAATAGCAGTAAATACCATACAATACTGAATACATAACACACCAAAGAATCCAGCAAACAAATTTCATCTCAAGAAAACAAAAGGCATGATCCCACCACAAGCCCCTAACTGGTTGGAATGTAACACAAGAATCTGACTTCATAAAATAACACACTGAACTGCAGAGAAAATGAATAGCATCTCATTTGATTTAACTATCTTCAGAGGATTTTGGTTCTTCTCCTGACCTTGATGGAGCTGCAGGTGATGGAGTGCTTTCCTGGCCCATCTCACCTCTGAGGTCGTTGATGCTCTGCTCTAACTCGTCGATGCGGTTTCCCATCTCATCAAGTATAACACAGTTAAGGAATGCAAGTCAGTATATATGAAGGGGAAGACAGCCATTCTCTAGTGCTGGAAACAAAATGCATACTGAATAATGATTTTAGAAAAAAGATTATATTTGAAGGATATTTTTAGAAATTATAGACTCCGACATTGTCTGGAACCTAGTTTGCTGCAAAGAGAAAGAGGCATTAGTAGAGATGCCAAGTGCAAAGCATGATGGATTAACATTGTTACCATTTGCTGGAGAAGACTTTGCACCTATACAAGAAAACCCGTGTTAGCAATCCAGAAAGAAAGGACTTGTAACGAATATGATGAGAAAATAGACCGAAAAGAGAAATACGGAGCACAACAAACAGTGGATATAGAACGAAGAAGCTTACAAATGCAGTCATATCACCGGTACTTTGTTTAGAATTGTCTGCATCATGCCCATCCTGCCAGCAAAGGAAGTTATCTATAACATAAAGTAGAAGCCTCCACAAACTCCAACAGATCAATATAAACACAAAGAAATCAGCCATCATCCTTTAAGTTGAAAGAGATTGTAGATGACTTCAATTTAAGACATTATAAATTCGGCGGGGTATAATCAAAGGTTCTATGCGAGCTCAAAGGCAAAAAATCGTTATTTTATTTACCTATGAATGCAACAAATAGTTACTACCATATTACAGCACCATGTATTGATTATTACGATTTTGGAATACCGTATAGTAAGTTATACAGTGAGCTCACTGAAGTGAAATCATAGATATATTTCTTGATGAAAAATCATAATTTCATAAACAAATTCAAGCCAGAAAACACAATAAGGTTCTAGATTTCCTAACATTGCTTTGATCACAAAAAAGCAAACCAGCATCTCTTTGAACTAGCACCTGTTCTTGCCCAAATCTACCACAGTAGAAAATGAATTAATAATACATTTATTTTCCAATATTCATCAATGATTCTACACTTTCACAACAAAAAACCACATCGACCTCTTTTCACTCACTCATTTCAACAATAAATTTAAGCTCATCTACTCCATATCCTTTCAGCTACAAAAACCCCTAAATTGTCAATTATTCCACACGAGAACGAAATGAAAGGCATGATCGATGAATAGTTAGAGCAAAAGTGAAAAAGCAAATCTTTAAATCTCAATTGCACAAATCAGATGGAACAAACTTCAATAGACTCAAGATCCAAATAAGATAGCGAAACAAAACAATCTGAAACGGCAGATTTACCATGTCTATGGAGCGTTTCCCAAGCTGCTTTGAACTTGAGATTGAAATTGTACAACCAAGAATATTTGTCAGATGGTGATAATTTGATAATTTAAATTTTGAAATATAAGAGAGCTAAATTAGCCATTAGCTGATTGGGTTGGGCTCTTGTGAAGCAATCAATGGGCTCAATCTTATCCTTAAAGCCCAATGAGTTTCTCTTTCTACACATCATATTTTGCACACGCCCTTTAAAATGCTCCTCAAAATTAGGGATGGCAAAATGACCCAGCCCCGTCGGACCCGACCTGGACCCGCATGTAATGGGGCGGGTAATACCCGCCCCGTACGAGCGTGGGGCGGTTCCGGACCCGATCCGTACCGGGTTCGGGGCGGTTTCGGTTCCTGCCGCGGACCCGCCCTGCACCGTCTGGACCCGTCCCGTAACAAATTAGAATTTAGAAGTGTAAAAGTGTTACTTAAGAGATTTGAACTCGCATCAATAATTTCTTTATATGCACTTATGTCGTTTGAGCTAATGTTCACATTTGTTAATATTTTACATGTGTAGTTATATATAAAAATATAACATACTAAAAAAAAAAAAAATAATACATCTAACAAAAAATTAGCTTATAAAATACTCCCTCCGTCCCGCTAATTCTGTCCCAGTTGACTTCGGCATGGAGATTAAGAAATTTTAGTTTAGTGTGTATTTTATGAGTTTTAATTGTATAAAGAAAATGACACAGATTTCGATGAGTGGTTGGTGGAAAGAAATGAGAATTATCCAAATTTTTGCAAGATTAGTAAAAGGCAATCGATTTTTATTTTTTATATTTTTTTATATTGTATTTGAAGAAATAATCTAAAGTTTTCAAAAAGATAAAAATCATAATTTTCTGAGTTCGGAGCGGAACATAATCGAGTGGGAGATAGATTTTTGAAGAGAGAGAGTATAAGAATGTGGGGGTTGAGTAGTGAGTAAGAGCGACCCACTTCATTTTATGTTTAAGAGTAATTTTTACTATTTTAGGAAAGATGACAGTAATAGCGGGACAGTCCGATTAGGCAAGTAGGACAGTAATAGCGGGACGGAGGGAGTATAAATATTAATTTTCTAGAATTCAATATACTATATTCAAATTGTAATTACGGACATGTATTTCGAAAATGAAATTAACATTTTTATTTCCAAAATTTAAATTTTATTTTTTATTTTTAATTTTCTATTCTTTAATTGAAATGGATTATATGTATAAATACAATTATAACAAGTGAAAATACATCTATGTTTTGTTTATTTGGGAACATCCGAACATATGAAATTGTGTTTGTTTTATGTTTGTTGTAGTAGTATTGACGATAACAGGTTTTGCAACTTGATTAGTTCGTAGTGAATAGTATTTTTGTAGTAATGAGGAGCAAGAAAAAAAAAAAAAAATCCGCGGGGCGGGGTGGGTCCGGTTCCGGGGCCAAAAGAGCAGACCCGTACGGATCCACGGGGCGGGCCGGGTCTGCGGGGCCATTTAGCGGGGCGGGTCCGGGTAGTATGATACCCGGACCCGACCTGCCATTTTGCCATCCCTACTCAAAATACATAACTTTTCGATTCGTTAAAAATTGCACACCGACAAAAAACTCCGGCGAAATTGAATCTGACGTGGTGGATGACGTGGCGTTTTAGTGCTTAGTTGGAAGAGAGATTTTCCAAATAGGAAAATTATGTAGTTTTTATCACCTGAAAGTTTTTATCACCTGAAAATACATGAAGTTTGAGTTTCATGCAATTTTGCACATGATTATCGAACTTTAATAAAAACATGTTTAAATTGTATTATATGCTTAGTATTTAATATAGAGTGTGAATATATGATTAATTAGCATGAATTATAATTATAAGATAGATCTAAAACAAAACTAATCGAATTAATTATCACTGTATTCAATTCGTATTTGTATTCGTTTTCGATATTCTTGGATGTTAAACTTGATTCATATTCAATTCGTTACTAATATTCAAACTATTCAGTTTGATTTAAATACTCGTTCTTCTATTCACACTCTCTATTAATTTTTTACTCCTTATATTTATCTAGTCTATTTTCAAAAACTCCTACACACTAAGAACAAGTATTAGCCGTTTGTTGGAGCTTCAATAGCAGTTAGGTCTAGAGGGAAATTTATGAGTATTTAGTTCATGCATAACTTCCATACCAAGGTTAGCACGGTTGATGATATCAGCCCAAGTATTAATTACACGGCCTTGACTATCAACTACAGATTGGTTGAAATTGAAACCATTTAGGTTAAAAGTCATGGTACTGATACCTAAAGCAGTGAACCAGATACCCACTACATGCCAAGCAACTAGTTTCAACAACTATCGTTCGTTAAACGTAACATACTATTTCTTTTTCTTTTTTTTGGTGGGGGGGGTTTGGATTTGCTTGTGCAAGAATCTAACAATAGTTTATTTTTGACCAGTTAATTACGGGAATGAGGGCTGGCAAAAGTTAAAATTTACCAAAACTAATTATTTGATTGTAAACTCCTTCTAAACTTCAATATTTTTACCTTATTTAACACCGTTTTATATATAGTATTAAGATCGTGATTTTTTATTTTATATTGTTACCATATAGACTCGTTTGATTGTTAATTATTAATTATTAACTAAATTCAAAACACACTCTACATATTAAAATCCAAAATCTGAATACAACCAATCCACATGCAAAAAGCGGCAACCTTAGGAAACCCTAATTCGAGATGGCTTCAGAGTCTGGCCTTAAACGCTTGGTCGTCGATCCGAGGAACCACATGCTTGATCCGTTAGCTTCGTTAGTGGCGGAAGATCTGTTGAACGGCATCCCGAAGGTGGTGGTGGTGCTGAGATGCGAGAGAATCTGCCTCTCCGGCGGCCTTGATTCCCTGAAACTCAAGTACTCGAGCTTCCAATGCCTCACTCCGTCTAAGATTGTATGGGAAACCATCCGTGGGTATGTTTAGTTTGCGAATTTATTCTTTGATTTTAGCTGGAGAAATACTTATTAGATCTGGCATGTTCTTGAATTGTGTTCTTATCTGGTTTTGATGTTATAGTTTGCTCCCACTCGAGAGTGAGAAAGGAGAGGCTGCGCTTGCACGTTTGGAGGTTCATGAAGGTGTCCCACCTCCCTATGACAATAAAACAATCAAGAGATTTGGTGCTTCTGCTGCATTGAGGTGACTTGTTCTTCTCCTTATTTTCAGAACTAGCTGTATATTCTCTCTCTCTCTCTCTCCCTCTCTCTTAATTCATTCTTTCTTAATTAGGGTTGGTAACCGCCACAAGAAGTATTGTTTGCTCGGCACTCTCTGCTCGGAACTTGCGGGGAAGCGGACCACCCAGCATGATGCCATCCCGGTAAACTTCATACTTGTTTCTTTGTTTTATTAATACTAAGTATATCATAAATCAAATTTTGACCTTTAGGAGTGGAAGAAGAGGAAGGAGAGATATTATGCGATGAAGAAACGATTGAGAAAATTAAGAGGCAAAGATGATGACAAGAAGGTGGTGGTCGATACTCAGACGCTCGCTTCTCAGTTGATGTTATTCGGCCTCCAATCAACTACTGAGGAATCAGAATCATCCCATATGGAGTGTTAAGGAATGATATTCTTAGGTATATATGATCGATGATTTAGGAAAACTCTTTAGGGCCCCATTGATGATTATGTATGTTAGTTAAACGTTGTATTAGTTCCAATTTATAACTTCGACGAAGAGCGCAGCCAAATTTAAAATTCTCATAACTTCGACGAAGAACGCAGTCAAATTTAAATTTTTTCGATCAGCTAGAATGATATAACAGTTATATCAATCTTCACGTTAGTATGATGATCAATTGATCGTACTTTTTTGTACTCCGATTGATGTAGGGATTGAACCTGTCTCCCCTCTATTAAGTCTACACTTGGTAGAACGTGTCAAGTCTCGGGAATTTTGCTAGCTCGTATTTTATTTCATATAAAGTCAATCAAATGACACCAAAAATCCTCAATAATAAAAGGATATAGGATCGAAATTGCCGCTTATAAAGTTACGTGATCGAAATAGTCGATATTAAAAAGACACGATATCAAAATTACTGGACAGAATTGCTGGTATTAGAAAAGATACGGGACCAAAACCATTGTATAACCAAAATTGCTAGTATTTGAAAGATAAAGATCAAAATTATCATTTCCTCTAATTTGATAATTTCAAATTTTGAAATTAGCTACTACCTGATTGGGCTGAGCTCCTGTCAAGCAATCGTCCTTAAAAATGGTAATAATAACGATGATATAAATAATACTCCCTCCGTCCCATTGGAACCGTCTTCCAATGGGACGGAGGGATTAATTATTAGCCCACCGAAATTCAACTAAAACAACGCGTAAGAAGAAGATAAAATTCAAACAGTCTGAATTCCAACCTTGTCTTCTGCATTTCTCCTTCTACTCATCTACCTCCCCAAGTCTCCACCGACAAATTATTCACCCTACACACAAAACCCACCTCAAATCTCACCCAATTTCCCATTCCAATAAATATTTCAGATGAAGAAAACTCGCAAATCCAGCCCCTTTTTAAGACCCATTCATTCTTGAGTTCTGCTTGAGCACTTCTCCAATTCGGGATTCTCCGGCTGATTCTTTTCAGTTCAGCCGCATTTGTAATTCTTCATGCTAGCTCGGCTGCTCGGCCCAGCCCGGGTCCGCCAGCTCCAGCGGCTCGTGCGCAATGGTAAGCTAACAATCCTCTGCCTCCTCCTCACCGTGATAATGTTCCGTGGATACTTGGGCGCCGGAAAATCCGGCACGCCGGAGAAAGATCTCGAAGAGATCCGCGGCGCGCTCTCCTACATCCGCAAACGGGCCGAATCGCGCCGCGTTCTTGAAGAGGATTCAGTTGCGCTGCAGAGATTCGCCGGCAATGCAGGAGATGGGAGCAACAATTACGCCGATTTTGATATAACTAAGGTCTTGAAAGATGAAGATGATGGGTTTGAGGAATTTAAGCGGGACCCATCTCGGCCTTACAGTCTCGGCCCGAAGATATCGGATTGGGATGAACAGCGGGCCGAGTGGCTTAAAAAGAAGCCAACTTTCCCCAATTTTGTGACCAAGCACAAGCCTAGAGTTCTTCTGGTTACTGGCTCTTCGCCTAAGCCGTGTGAGAATCCAGTTGGCGATCATTACTTGCTGAAGTCAATCAAGAACAAGATTGATTACTGCAGGCTTCATGGGATTGAGATCTTCTACAATATGGCATTGCTTGATGCTGAAATGTCTGGTTTTTGGGCTAAACTTCCATTGATCAGAAAGCTTTTACTCTCCCATCCAGAAGTGGAATTCTTGTGGTGGATGGATAGTGATGCTATGTTTACAGATATGGCGTTTGAGCTTCCATGGGAGAGATATAAAGACGTGAACTTCGTTCTGCACGGTTGGGATGAGATGATCTATGAGAAGAAGGATTGGATTGGTTTGAATACCGGGAGTTTCTTGTTAAGGAATTGTCAATGGTCTTTAGACATTCTTGATACGTGGGCGCCCATGGGGCCGAAAGGGAAGGTTAGGGAGGAGGCCGGGAAGGTCCTAACGGAGGCGCTCAAGGGTAGGCCGGTTTTTGAGGCGGATGATCAGTCGGCTATGGTGTATATATTGGCTACACAGAAGGAGAAGTGGGGTGGGAAGGTTTATCTTGAGAATGCTTATTATTTGCATGGCTATTGGGGGATTTTGGTGGATAGGTATGAGGAGATGATTGAGAGTTACCATCCTGGGCTTGGTGATCATAGGTGGCCTCTTGTTACTCACTTTGTGGGGTGTAAGCCTTGTGGGAAGTTTGGGGATTATCCGGTGGAGCGGTGCTTGAAGCAGATGGACCGCGCGTTTAACTTTGGGGATGATCAGATTCTGCAGATGTACGGATTCTCGCATGATTCGCTCGGGAGTAGGAGGGTGAAGAGGATTAGGAATGAGAGTAGTAATCCTCTTGAGGTGGGAGATGAACTTGGCTTGCTTCATCCTGCATTCAAAGGTGGGAGAGTGTAGTAGTCTTTGTTGTGAGCTCATGATTCTTTGTTTATCTTGTAGTATTATTCTATTTGTTGTGGTCAAGAATTCCTTGTTTATGGCAATTTTAGTGTGAAGTGTTTATGTGTAAAGGTGGATTTGTTCAAGAATTGTGTTTAAACTTAACAGTAGAAAATGGGAATATCAAATTTCACTAGATTCTCAAGCTCAATTCTTGATAAAGAAGAATCTAAATTTAATTTGCTATTAATGGATTAAATATGTTCTTGTATAGTTAATCACAAACCATATTAAAAGATCATTATATCAAAAATACTATAACAAACAGTAGTATTGTATGTTATTGAAAAAGGGGTCAAAATTTCCACTCAGCTAAATAAGAAGCAAAAAAGAAAGTTTCTCCCGGGAATGATAAAATTGCCACAAACACAACTTTTTGGAACTAAAAATGAAATCCAGAGTGAAAAAAATGGCAAAATTTTGGATGAAGAAGGGTTGTGAAGTGGCTGTACATTGTAAAGTTGCAGATTTCCTGCTTTAATGCTGCTATCTGCAGTCAGCTCCAACAGCCTCATAGATAGACTTGAAACCATCCTTCTCCAAGCATTCGGCAAGTTCGGCCTACATTACGAAACCATCAACGTTACCAAAATCAGCATAGAAAAACTCAGTCTAAACCCGCCTTCTCCTAAAGGATGAACGTGGATACTAGATTTATAGAAAGTCGAAAAAAAGGATATAATTTTTTCTTCAAGTAAGTATTACCTTTATCTTGGGTATGAGGGCAGGGCCCCCATATGCAAATGCAGTATACAGCTGAACAAGAGTTGCTCCAGCTCGTATTTTCTTGTATGCGTCCTCTCCACTGAACAATTTTATCGGGTAAGTTTATGTGCAACTATGGCAGAAGAAATGGTAACAAAAGTTGAAGTTGCTGCCTCTACCTGCTAATACCTCCACAGCCGATCAAAGGAATTTTTCCCTATAACAATATGGGTTCAATTGCATCAATTAATTGATCGAAGGGAATAATTGATAGAATTTGGCCAGCTAAAAAGCATTATGAAGCTTGATTGATACCTTTGTAAGAATATACATGTCCTTGAGTATGCCTGTTGATGTATTGAAGAGCGGTTTTCCACTCAAGCCACCAGTTTCTTGAGCAACAGGATTATTCCTAACAGCTTCTGGTCTTTGAATGGTTGTGTTTGATATGATCTTCAAGCAAAAAAGGGGTATATTTAGAAGACCGTTATATGAATGATCATGTAACAGTGACAAGCTGAAGAAATAAATTTTATTAGTTTGAAGCTTGCTTGCTGTATAGAGTGAGATCAAGAACGGTGAAAGAGACTACAGAGACGAGGGAGAAACGTACCAATCCATCTACACGAAGAGCAAGAGCAACCTACATACAAGAGAGCGGATTTTCAAAAACCTTACGCACTACAACAAGAAGTAAAAAGTTAAATACGTACATACCGCTGCAATGTCTTCAAGATCCTGTTTAGACAAGTCGGGTGCAATTTTCACGAGCAATGGAGGTGGGCCATCGTCAGCCCATTGCATTTCATCACGAGCTGCTTGAACCTGACCAAGTTTTATTAATCAACCTATATATCAGCTTAATCCATATGCATAATCTCCAATCTAGATCAGTCAGATGAGATTAACCAAGAGGACTATTACCTTCTTGACAAGGTCTTTTAGTTGTTTCCTCCCCTGAAGTTGTCGTAGTCCAGGGGTATTAGGGGATGAAATATTGATAACCTACAAGACGACGCAAATGCATTATATCATAAAAATAGTTGTTCAACAAAGATAAGATATATCACATAATAAAACTTGAACAGAGAGAAAAGGCAAGAAAACGGAGAGGAACAAAATGAATAATATACCAAGTAATCAGCATACTGAGACAATGTATGAACTCCTTGTACGTAATCAGATGCTGCATCTTCACTAGTCTTGTTTTTACCAAGGTTAACTCCAAGAATTCCAGGCCCAGCTTTCCCTCCTTGTACAACATCATCTCCCGTCACAGATGAACTGCTCGATGTTTCCAACTTCCTTTTACCGTGTTGGGCACCTAGCCGCTTCGCGACAGCAACAATTCCTTCGCTATTGAATCCACATCTATTGATGATAGCTCTGCAACAACAATACTTTGTTGAATAAGAGAATTTGCTTTCACCTAACATGCTATGCAAGGATTATGCAATCCATTCCATGGACGATGAAAATGAAATATGGGAATTTGGATAGTGAATGCTGGTTAATTAACAATCTTACTCTTCCTTCGGTAATCTAAATATACGAGGCTTTGGATTGCCCTCTTGTGGAACTGGGGTGACTGACCCAACCTCGACAAAACCAAATCCTAACCCAAGTAAGCCCTCAACAGCCTCAGCATTTTTGTCGAAACCAGCAGAAAGACCAACTGGATTGGAGAACCTCCTTCCCCATACTTCAATTTCTAATATTGCTGGATCTGGCCTTTTCTCTACTGGGACCCATCCTCGAGCTGCAGCAGTAACTGCCAGGCGGTGGGCGACTTCCGGATCCAGGAATGCAAAGAAAGGATTAACTAGCTTTGTTCCGTTGAATAGCCAGCCACTGCATGTTCAATATGTGTCAAAGTAGACATTGCCTCAAACTTTGATTGCTTCAATTTATTGAAAAAGAACTTATGTATGAAGATATACATTATACAATACTGAGTATTTCAAAGAAGCTAGATCGTTGCCAGTTCTAATAATTTCTATCCAACCATAACCAAGTTTTCCTAATGAAATTAGTAAAGTTATCTCCAGTCTAGAGTCTAATGTAGTTGTAGCCACATACAACAAAATTACACCATAAGATTAGCATATTTAAATGGACAACCTTATAAAATCTTTGAAAATCTGAAGAAAAACAAGCATGATTCGCATAGCAGGAAAGCATTCAAAAAAGAAGAAAAAATCCATCATATACCAGAAAGTTGCTTCATCCACAGTACTTGCATATGCACCTCCGCCTATAAGTAGACCTATACTTGCTGCCGTAAATAACCTACCCTGCATTACCAATTTACACTAAGAATTTAAAATAAGGAAGTCTAACTCAAAACATACTAAAGTAGTTCCATTAACTAACTAGAAATTCTTAATTGCAATCGAAAAGGGTCCAAATTAAAGCTCAAATAAACTGCATAGAGAACGGAGAACGGTCCTTGCAGTATGCGCATTTCGTGGCATCAAATGTCGTATAAATTATATATTAAACACATGAAAAGATGAATCCCAAGTTAGAGCATACATGAGTAACTGAAAAAAAACTTTGTATTTTTCCATTCTTTGTGGAAAAAAATTAAAAAGCAAGGCCATTTATTTCCCAAATCAAATTTCTTCTAAAAAATTATCTGCACATTAACAAAGCAATTTTTACTATTAAGATAGCCATAGCTTAACAACACGAGATCCAACTCTTTTATTTCCCCTTTTTTCCAATTTCCTTCCAAAAGATTGTTTTAGCTCGATTAAAAAGCAACTTCACATGAGGTTCAAGATAACAATAGCAGAAACATACAATCTCCAACATTTTCGGTAAAAGTCAGGCTCGTCTTAGCTGCTCAATCAAATCACAAGCTAAAAGCAAAAAATTACATAAAGCAGCAAAGCATAAGCAGGAATTAAATTAAGCATCACCTTTTTGGAAAAATGAGGGACTTTTTTGCGGATTGGAGGCGTAGGAGTGGAAGCAGAAGCAGTTGAAGCACCGCTGCTGAAACAATGCCTCGAAACGTTATCGGGTTTAAAATTTCTATTCTGGAAACAATTTCTCACGAATTTCAGAGCAACCTTCGTCGCCATTACTAACTCCAACGAAAAATTGATAGGAAAAGCTCCACGCCACCCGCGATCGGCAATACCCCTGAGTATTTATCTCTGTGTGTATATATTGTGTATGTATATGCGCAATTAAGGGCTCGCACAAATTCTATGGGTTGTCCGAAGGAGAATCTATTCGCGTGTGTAATTTGTAAAGCGTGCGTGTTCGAAAAGAAAGACGAAGAAAAGGAAATTTTTGAAGAACGAAGGAGCGGCGTACAAAATGCAGGGTTCCCTTTTCCCTATTTCTTTATTCTTGCTTTTTTCCGAATCTGCGAGTATTTTCTTTTTCCGGCCTAAAACTGTAAAGTATCTGAATTTAGTCCGTTCCTCTATTATTGTCCATTTGATTTCGGCACGAAGATTAAAAAATATTATTTTAATTATATGTTTTATGAATTTTAATTGTGTTAAAAAATGAGCACAATTTTCAAAGAATGATTGGTGAAAGAAATGAGAATTTATCCAAACATTTGCATGGCATAGATGAGGCAATCAATTTTTTTTCTTTTTTTTCATATTGTATTTTAAAAAATAATCTTAAGTTTTTAAAAAGTTAAAAATTATTAATTTCCGAGTATAGAGTGAAACGAAAATCGTGTGAGAGATAGATTTTTGAAGAGAGAAAGTATGATAATGTGGAGATGACTATTAGGTAGAAGGCACCCGCTTTATTTTTTGTTTAATGCTATTTTAGAAAATAAGACAGTAATAACAGAACAACACGATTATAAAAGTAGGACAGTAATAGCAGGATGGAGGAAGTACATGCAAATTCCTTCGTCCCACATTTACTAATTGTCTTCTTACAACAATTATGATAAGTTGTTAATTTATGAAGTACATGTTAATTCCTTCGTCCCACATTCTTGCATCATTTTTTTAGCAAGATATTTTAAAAGAGTCATTAGTTGTATATAAATAAATTTATTCATAATAATTTGTTATTTAAAAAAATTAAACAAGAATAATGAGACACTTATAAAAGGAAAGCCGTACAAGATTGATTGGACGGAAAGAGTATTTAATTCATTAAACACGCCAAGAATCATCTATCCCATTTTAAGCCCGTGTCCATTAATACAAAAACAAATGTCACATACATTAGTTTTTCACTTGGTTATGTTAACGTCAAAGGTTGCAAGAATAGGCGACTTTCGTCTCTTCTTGCCTTCTGGGGTGCATCTACTTCTGCTTGATTTTCCCACACTTGATGAGAATAATCTCAATGGCGATGAATTTTCCTTTCCCTTGATCTTCTTCTTGCGTACTTTCAGTGGAGGAGATTTCGATCTCTCTTCCTTCATCTTCTCATTCCTAAGCAGTCGAACACAGAATTCGTTGCTGCTGCTTCTTACAAGATCAACATCTCCGTTGTTCACCTGCAATGTACAGTTAAACCTCGATAGAGTAATATACGCCCCGTATAAGGCTAAAGAAGAAGTATCATTCTCTTTCGAAAACAAACAACTCGGTTACCAATTGCAGAAGAGCTGAAAAAGTTCGAGCCACGTCATGCTTCTTTTGGCCCTTCACTACATCACCAAACGACAAGGTTTCTTCTTCCATGGACAGCTTAACCAGAACCCTCTCACCGTATTCGTGGATGTCAAATGGCGGATGTGATTCCTGCCGTAAATGTATAGATACCTTTGTCATACCAAGATGCCAATCCTCAACTATTTATACACACATTTTAAGGAAGAATGTTCACCTGCTCTTCCAATCCCTGCTCGATTCTCTGCTTCCATGTAGAAACTCCAGTAGCCAACTCTGTCTGCTTCTCGTTTTCACCAAGGGTGTCTAGAAGGGGATCCTGCAATGATAGGTGGTCAACAAGGGTGAACCAACAACATCAATAGAAGTTCATGTGACGGGAAATTAATCCTCACCAAGTGATAACGGCAAATTTCTTCAAGATTTGCATGAGCTTCCGGATTTTCCTGCACAACCATGAGAGGCTTGTAAAGGCTCTCTGCTAAATTCTGGTTCAAGTTCATATAATATCAGCCAAACCGTTTCTTTGTGCATAGGTACATCTTCATGATCAGGCATGTCAGAATATGACGGCCAAGATCTGGATCTCCGTCTCCGTTCACATATCCATTATCGTCAGCATCAGTTTCATGATCAGAGATGGCACAGCCTGTTTGTTTCTCGCCCAGAACTAGTGATTGCCGAAGCTGGAAAGAGCAGTTAGTTAATTAAGAACAAGAAAGTTAACTTGTAAATGTAATCGTCAAAGAAGCAACCTTCTCATATAGTGGAAGAGGTTCTGATTTTCCAAGTTTTTCGCGTAATTTTGCTTCCCAAATTTCACTTAGGTCCGGGCTAATGAGACTGCCAAGTTTTGCCAGAGGGAATTCCACTGGTAAAGATTGATGGTTCCTGGAACTAACAATTAGCTTCGGTTTAGCTTCCACTGCATGACAAAGAATGAATTAGAAATGCATTTTCAACGTAAACCAGATCAAGAAGAAAATCAAGAAACGACCTTTTCTATAAGGTTCGACTTTCAGGTTCCCTAGTGCATGAGGATTCAAAGGTTTCCAAGGATCGTCATCATCAGAGTCATTGAAGTCTTCACGTTCTGCATCTGCATCTCCGGTTCCAAATCCACCATCTTCGTCTGAGGGAAAATCACAGGCAGGAGGAGGAGAATGGCCAATACTGCAGTCATTAGTTTCAAAACTTACATTTACATCAATCTTCTTTTTAGCAGACAACTTTTCTGCAGTTCCCCTAGACGGTCTTGATGGCAACTGAAAGCTCTTACGGCCCTTAGAAGATAAAGGGCTAGTCCTATAAACACTAGTTGGCCCTTTGCAAGCTCTAGAATCAAGAAGATTGTCAACAGAAGCAGCATCACTAGAGTCCAGCAGAATGAAATCCCGGTAGAGAACAGATCCAGCTAACTGCAATAGTAAAAGCTTAGGGTGTGAAGAATAGTCCAACAATGGCAAAAGTAACATTAGTCTACCAGATAAGACTCTAGCTCCACAGAATCCAAGCATTCACCCTCAAGCACGACTAGATACGGAGGAGGGCGTGCAAAATGACCGGATGCCTCATCTATACGGGTCGCACAAACCAGCAAATTCTTTTCATCAACTGCAACATGAATTAGGCAAATTTGTTCAACTTGTGTGTTACATATAAACTCATAACTGAATGGTGTAGAAACATTAGCAACCTACCAGGTATATCATCTAAACCCCAAAAAGGATCATCCCCTTCTTCTTTTGAACTATGTACATCACTTGAAACTGGCCGAGAAGATGAAGTTACTTCATCTTCTTGACTGTTAAAACAATGGATATTAATCAAGTTTTTCAGTATTAAAACAATGGATACAATATTAAGGGCCACTTTAGCATAGTTCAAGACTTTTTCTGAACTACTAGAAATTATTTATAGTCTTTTCAATTGAAGCATAGTACTAGATATAGAAAAAACATTAATTTGAACAAAAACTCTCAAATAATAACCAGAGGTTAAAGAAGAAAAATAAATGCCAAACCTTTGCTTTGAAATGAAGTTGATAGCATGCAGAACCAATGAATACAAATGCTCCACCTTCCTGCTATACACCTGCACGGATCCCTGAAGCAGCAAAGCAGCTACAGAAATCCACCCAAAGCAAAATATTTCAAAAATAAGCCCAATAAACATAGGAAGACTTTTTCTTAGAACAAGTAATTCACCTTCAGCAAAATTCACAGATAATGTGGCATCTTCGTCGCCGATGATCTGCCCCAAGCAAAGCTTGAGCAGATATTCCTCCAAACTCTTTGCCAAATCGACGGCCCAATTCGACTCGAGATCGCGGAGTGGCCGTACAGTATGCAGCAACCTCCCCGGTGGCGGTGAAGATTCTGAGTTATCCGAATCGGAATTCATTTTCTGCATACAAATTCTAACCCTTCCATCGGTTCTATTCAGCGAAGCACTACTGTTACGAGAAACCTAGGGTTCGCAAAATTGGGAGATTTTGGGCGAGTTCTATGGACGTAATGTGCTTCTCGGTTCGTGCATGTGTGAGAGAATTTTGAAATTTTATTGTGGAATATTTTCCCGCTTCAGAATTCAGTTCATTCTTGAGTCTTGACATCGGTTTGTGCATGTGTGAGGGGAGTCTTGATGAAAGATAGTATCATATTTAATATTCTATCCATCCCAATAGCTACGATACATTTATTTTGAGCGCGGAAATTAAAAAAATGTGTCATCTGGTGAAAATTATTTGATTTTTAAATAGTTAAATATGGTTCATACAATTTTTGTCATTTTAGAAAACGTATCATTTGTAATGGGGTCCCAATAAAAGAGTACTACCTCCTTCTCACTAGAAACCAAACAATCGATACATTTCTTTTCGACGCAGTGTGTTATGTGTGTAGATTGTTGGACTTTTTATTAATTAAATGTAATCACACAATTTTCACCATTTTCATAAACGTATCATTTGTAGTGGGATATTACATAAAAAAAGTGTCATTTATACTGGAATAAGAAAGGGTAGAGATACATGGGCTTATGGGCCTTCATCAAATACTACTAATGGGCTTTCCTTATGGGCCTTTATTCAAATACTATTAATGGGCTTTCCTCATTACAGGTTGGCATATCTCGGCCTTTTTGTAATTATCCGCCTTTTGAGTTTTAATTGAATTATTAAAAATTAGGATATCTTATTAATTTGCATGGCCAGAAATGCATGGGTCAACGTTGTTTTCGTTTCGTGAAACATGGAATTTCCACTAATTTCTTACTAAATTACATTTAATACCTTAACACCTATAAAAAAATACACCCATTTTGTATGAACAAATCCAGGGTTCTTAAGTGGCTTCAATAGTATGGTAGAAGTCTCTTAGGAACTCTGAAAATAATTCACTGAAAAAAAAATTAAAAAAAATTGTGAGTTATTTTTAAATATATATAAAAAAATGGCGGAAGATTTAGGTTCCAAGAAGAAGATCGTGATTGCTACCGCCGCCTCTGTCCTTCTGGTGGCAGCCGTCGTCGCCTTGGCGATGACCACCACTACCAGAGACGGCAGCAACGGCGCTCCGGACGTCGCCTCCACCGGCAAGGCCGTCGACAGCATCTGCCAGCCCACGCAGTACAAAGACACCTGCAAGAAGAGCCTGGAGGGAGCCAGCACCACCGATCCTAAGAAGCTCATCTCCATGGCGATCAACGTCGCCGTACAAAGCGTCGGCGACGCCATGAAGAAGTCGACCCTCCTCCGTGACGCCGCCACCGATCCGCTGACCAAAGGAGCGTTCGACGTTTGCGAGGACGTGTTGCAGAAAGCCGTCGACGATCTCAAGAGATCCGTCGGTCAAGTTGAGGAGGTAAACCCTAGCAGGGCTAGGGAGTTAGTCGCCGATCTGCGCACGTGGCTGAGCGCCGTCGTCACCAACCAGGACACGTGCATCGACGCCTTCCAGCACACCACCGGCGACAACGGCGAGAAGATGAAGAAGCTCCTCAAGACCGCGCGGGAGCTCTCCAGCAACGGCCTAGCCATGGTGACGGAGATCTCCGAATACGTTTCCCTCCAGCTTGGAAACATCGAGGGCGGAAGGAAACTGGTGGAGGGCGAGGAGTTCGTGCGGAGGCGCCTGCTGACCACGCTCGACAATAGGTCGACGATCCTGATAGCCAAGGACGGGAGCGGGCAGTTCAAGACCATCAACGACGCCATCAACTCACTGCCGAAGCAGAATAATGACTCGTTCATCATCATCCATCTCCGGGAAGGGGTTTACGACGAGCAGGTCATAATCCCCAAGGGGCTTAACAAGATCTTTCTGGTGGGCGACGGTCCCACCAAGAGTAGAATCACCGGGAACAAAAGCATGGCTGGAGGAGTCCAGACCTACTACACCCCCACCCTCAGTAAGGATTATAAAATGAATGAATTCATGTTTATTAATTAATTTCTTTAATTTTATTGTTTGTAATATATACAGTGATGACTTCTTGCTCAAGAATATGAGAATTATAAAATTAATGAATTCGTGTTTATTAATTAATTAATACATTTAATCATTTTATCTGTAATATATACAGTCATCAACGGCGAGGACTTCTTGCTCAAGGATATAGGAGTGGAGAACACTGCGGGAACTGACGGGTTCCAAGCCCTCGCCGTTAGGGTTTCCGGCGATAGGGCAATCCTGTACAATTGCAACATGGACGGGTATCAAGACACGCTCTGCGCGGACACCCACCGCCAGTACTACAGCAACTGCACCATCTCCGGCACCATCGACTACGTGTTTGGAAACGGCCTGGCCCTATTCCAGAACTGCACGTTTATCACGCGGAAGCCCGGGCCCAAGCAAGACTGCATCGTGACTGCTCAGGGCCGTTCCGATCCCAAGAGCGACACCGCCATCGTCATCCAGGGCGGCAAGTTCACCGCCACGCAAGAGTTCCTCGGCGCGCAGCCCAAGGTGGAGGCCTTCCTCGGCCGCCCCTGGAAGGAGCTGTCTAGGACAATCATCATGCAGGCCAACATCGAGGGTTTCATTGATCCGAAGGGGTGGGCGCCGTGGGAGTCGGATGCCGGGCAGGACACGTGCTATTACGCCGAGGAGCAGAACAGCGGTCCCGGGTCGAGCACGGCGGGTCGGGTTACGTGGAAGGGGATCCACAAGCTGTCGGCGGAGGAGGTCAAGAGCTGGACCGGAGAAGTCATGTTCGGCGGGGATCAGTGGATTAAGGATTCTGGAGTTCCGTACTCTCCGGCTATGATGCAAGTTTAAGCAATGGATAATTAGATATTAGTTGCGATTTTAATTTTGTATGATTTCTTAAGTGATGAGATCGATTAGTATGAAATTTGGGAGAATAGCTAGTACTCTCTCTTCCGTCCAATTCATTTGGAACAAATTCAATGCTAGCTATATCCCATATATATATCTTTTATCTTGTCTCATGACTACCATACTTACAAAACATTATTTTAATCATTTTTCATATTCAAATTAAATATAATGAAATACATAACCCATCTTTCATCAGACTTAATTAGAATCACGAGATTATCTGTCCCAAAAATCATATTCCAACGTTGTTCCATGAGCATAGTAGGTATTTTAGATGGTCATAGTACAATTTTACAATTTCTACGGTAGTCATCTAGCTAGATGTCTACTCTATAAGACATCGTTGTGACATGATTTTTGGGACAGATAATCTGATCCCTAACTGAAGGCAGTGTACATGTTTTATCCGTCGCATCTTTTCCCGGCATAAATGATCGATGCTCACAAGGTAAATCTATTGATGCAGAATGGTATACTGTTTAATGCATTGCTATAGATTTTTTGATGTATATTTTAATAATTAATGTAGCATAAATAGGGCATAATATTATAATTAATTACTATTATTAATTAATAAAATAATATTAATAATTAGTAAACTGAACATGGCAAGATATTTAATAACACAAAAAATTATTTTTTTAAAAGCAAAAAAAGAGCAGTAAAAATAAAAAAAAATGGGACGTGATTAGTTTCTTTAATAACACATAATTAGTTTCTTTAAGTATGTAATATAAATAAGGAATTTCAATCATCCCAAACTTAAATAATGGGATGTAATTGATGACATAAACGGATGTAATAAATCAGATGCATAAAGAAATTACCAGAACACCCTTTTAGAATTGATTTTAATTGAAAATATCAAATTAAATGAAAAAGAATCTATAGCCATTAATTCGGTGAGATCTATGGACCAAATTAGTTCTTATTTCTTACTTAAGTATAAGGTTCTTATTTGAACCATTTCCAATATATATATATATATATATATATATATATATATATAGGGGTGGTTCAAATAGGAACACCCCTTAGAGTGAGAAATAAGAACAATTATAGACCTTTAGATTATGTTAATTGATGGATGAGATTTGTTTTAATTTTTTTTCGACCGAAACGCACCATATAGTTGTTAAAATTTGCACAAAGGGTATAATAGTCAATTGTTTAAGATAAAAACCTAAGACTCTGTATAAAAAAAGAAATTAGTCCAAACGAGAATCGGATCCGTTTGTTTGAAACTCGCGTGTACATTGTTTCATCTTTGTTACGCGATGACGTTTTGCTTCTCGTGATTTTTCTTTGATTTAAGTGGAAGTTGGTGGAATTTCTTTGGTTTCTCTGTCAATTGTGGTTTAAATTGTTTCAGTTAAACTACGTGTTTAATTTGTATTTCTTCTCTGTGATTTCTTTGGTTTCTCTGTCAACTGCGGCTTCGTTTCTTTATGGATGTTTCTATATGGTATTGTTTATTGCAATATTCGATTGAAACTACCATTTCACTGCTCAATTTAATTGTTTAGTTAGTGGTTAGGGTTTATGGGGTTAATGCTGTTTGATTCCTTGTTGCTATGGAATTTGGGGGATTTTATGCAAATGCACAATAGCAGCCTTAGAGAGAGAACCCTCAGCCCATGTGTTCTATATTTTTCTTGATTATTTGAAAAGAATGTAGTATAAATATTTCTGCACAATTTTTATGCATCCTCTTCCTAGGTTTGATGTATTTTCCTCTGCAACTGCGTTCCGTTCTCTCACAGGTCTTGCTCTCAGCAATTTTCTGTTTCTGTCTATTCTTTACAGCTGTTACTGTCAATAATGTACTGTTAATTGAAGATCCAGACAAATTTATTCCAATTTTCTTCCTTTCTCGTATGTAGAATGCATTTATTCAACTCCAAATCTGTTACCGTTCTATTACAAGAATATACATAGCAACATATTATTACTAAATAAAGTCAGTAGATATTCTTTATTTGAATTCTTTAGGTTTTTTATATATTAGAACTCAATTAATAATTATGCACAATTTTGAATATCATTATGCACATTTTCGAATAAAATTATGAACATTTATTTGAATTATTAGTTAGATGGCCTATTTTTTATATGAATAAAAGTTTATGAACAATTATGTATATTCAGATGCACTGTTTTGTCAATAACCTTATGTATATACATTGTTTATGTTTTATTTTAATGAACAATTTAGTGATTTTTTTTTTGCACTTTTTTCAATTTTAAATTGTACTTTTTATGATTTTTTGATAGTAAAGTTTATACTTTTTAGTGTTTTCAGGATAATGACTAAAGACAACAGCTATTCTTTATTTGAATTCTTTAGTTTTTTTATATATTATAACTCAATTAATAATTCTGCACAATTTTGAATATCATTATGCACATTTTCGAATTAAATTATGAACCTTTATTTGAATTATTATTTAGATGGTCTATTTTTTATATGAATAAAAGTTTATGAACAATTTTGTATATTCAAATGCACAATTTTTAATCTGCATCGACACAATAGCTTCAAAGATTTTCTTGATAGATAGTGCTAATGATAATGAAGGGGATTGCAGTTTGAATAACTATCCGGATATGCCACAAAACTTGGTAATCAAATTCTGACACTTTTATTTTTCTATCATGAATGATTAAAGTGGTGACTAATCTTTGTTTGTTTGTTTTGTTATTTTGAAGAAAATGATGTTTGAAAACTTTTCGCGCACTAAGAAACTTGATTCCAAGGCAAATGCGGTTAGAAAAGCAACAACTAGTGTGGTCGCATTAAATGGGGAGCGAAAGAAAATGAGGTTGATAGTGGAGTATATCTCATGCTACATATGGAAACTTTCAAATGTGAATTGACTAGTTCTTGGGCGGTAGGTTTGCGAAAGCATGCGAAGAAACAGTTGTCTACGTTGAGGATTAAATATTGTGCAAATATCCTCCAAAGTGATTTCAACTTGCTTAAGGATGAGGTTGCACTGAATGCAGACCGCTACTTTAAAGAAATTTTCTTACCTACTAAAAACAAACGTTGATCGTTTTCTACTAGGATAATATGGATTTTTGCTTGGGATATTATACTTTTGACAAATTTAGACATGTTTAATTTAACTAAAGTTTTTTTTTATTTTAACTTTTTTATTTTCCGAAATGGTGTTTATAATATTGTATGTAATGGTGCATTTTATTACAAAGTTAACGTTCATTAAATTTAATTTAAAAAAATTCATAATGTAAATTTGTTTTTTACATAAATTTTTGAACAATTATTTATTACTCCCTCCATCCCATTATTAGTGGCCATCTTTCCTAATTCGGACGTCCCGCTATTAGTGGCAACGTCCTAAATTAGTACTCCCTCCGTCCCGCTATTTGTGGCTCACTTTCCCGAAAGGGGTGTCCCATTATTTGTGCCCACTTTCCTAATTTGGTAAAAAATTACTCCTACTCTATCATCTTCTCTCTCATACTTTATTACATTCTCTCTCCTACTTTATCATCTTTCTATCATACTCTCTCATTATCTTACTCATCTTCTCTCTCATACTTTATCATCTACTCTCTCTCTCATACTTTATCATCTACTCTCTTAATTCCCGTGCCGAAACCAATTGAGCCACAAATAACGGGACGGAGGGAGTAAAAAATTAACACCCTCTTTCCTACTTTATCATTTTATCTCTCTTACTTTATATCTACTCTCATTATTATACTCATTTATCTCTTCTACTTTATCATCTTTTCTCTCATACTCTCTCATTATCACACTCATCTCTCTCTCCTACTTTATTATCTACTCATCTCTCCTACTTTATTACATATTCTCTTAATTCTCGTGCCGAAAAGAAAGGTGCCACTAATAATGGGACGGAGGGAGTATAATATGCACATTTATTAATTTAAAATTTGCATTTTAATTTTTATATACAATTTTCAAGAACCATATAATTATTTGGTTGAAACGGTTTTTTTATAAGCGTTTAAACTCTACCTAAAATTGTGCATTTTAAATTAACATAAACGTGTAGTTTATTAAAGTACTTTTTTTTATTTACAATTCAATTCGAAATATGTAATATGATTAAATTTGCTTTTTCTTTAAAATACTTTATAATATGTACCTGGTTGCAATCCTTTAAAACAAGATATAAATAAAGACAATAAAAATTTGAATATTTATACAAGCTTAAAACACATTAGTTAACAATAAAGGTTTACTAAATAGGTAATAACTACTAAATCATTAAAAATATGGAATTTTAAAAAATGTACAGTATTGATAAAATAACTTAATAATTAAAAAACATAAATTCATAATTATTAGGAAATTTCTTCTTTTATGCAACTTTATCACAATTTCGGGCATCATGATTACCCATTTGTTTACATTTGCTACACTTTCTCTTCGGTTTCTTTGCATCCAAAGCGGCTCTTTCCTTTCTTGACTTAATTCGACTACCACTACCTTTGGTTTTAACGAGACTAGGAGATAAAACCATTACATTTTCCCGGGATCGGACCACCATAAAACATTTCAAACGCCTGCTTCTTTTGTATGATACCTCCATTATCGCAAGACCTGTTAGAATATTTTTCTGTTAAAATCTTCAAATCAACTAACAAATCAGACATTAACTCTTCATTGCCATCAACAACCCCGAGGCATCGAAACATCTCACAATGCAACTGACTTCCCATAGAAGCACTATCACCATTATTGGTTTGGCGTAACCGTCATTTTGTACCACAACATCAGAACAAGCAGACTTAGTCCATCGACTCAATATATCGTTCCGGAACTCGATCAATCCGTAGATTTTTAAAGACAAAGAATATATGCTTGCACAGAAGACCCTTGATCATGAAATAATTGCAACTACATGTAGTAGATTGGTCGGATTTGTTGAACACAACTTTGAACTTACCATCAACTGTATCATCTACTTCAAAATAATTCATTGATGTATTGCTAGTCATACTAACCATGCAACAAGAATTGATTGCAGCAATAATTTCAGCCTGAACAAGTTTGAATATGTTGCTTGTGTATACCTCGGCAACATGTCTCTCTATAGGAAGTTTTGTAACCATTGACGGAAAGCTATAATCATCAACACTGCTTAAATGGTTGTGTCCATGTCTCTGAGAATCAAGTGCACTCCAATAATGCATAAAAAATTCAATAAGGTTAGAATTTTTTTCCAAATACGTCTGGAAGAAACTGTTCACAGACTCAGACATAGAAGTGGTCTTGAACAACCCACCCATATGAAGATCACGGAAAAATGCAGGAATCCAAAAAGATCTGATAGCAAACATGTCTGTAAACCATTTATGAGAAGATAAATCGTACTCCTCCATAATTGCATGCCACCTTCTTTCAAACTCATTAGGGTCAATAAACTCAGGACCATACAAGTTCATTAAATTTTTTTTTTAAATCCTTCATCCCCTCTTAATTGTGGACTAATCTTATCTGCCACTTTACACATAATATGCCACATGCAAAATCTATGACGAGTACCAGGTGATGGAAGGATCTCGCGAACAACATTAATAATCGCTGGATCTTAGTCTGTGATCAAGATTTTTGGAATTTGATTTCCCATGCATTTGAGGAATACATCAAGCAACCATGCATATGATACCCGACCCTCATTTGTCAATAATCCAAAGACCAAATGTAACACAACAACCATGATTATCCTTGCCAGTAAATGGTGCAAATATCATATTGTACCTGCAAGAATATAGTATGTAATTGTGTAAATTTTAATCATTTACAGTGAATAATATTATAACTAAATCGTTCATTTCATAAAGCCTAATTAAAAAAATGTGTAATAAAAAAACACAACCATGGTTATCCTTGTCAGTAAATGGTGCAAATATCATATTGTACCTGCAAGGATGTATTATATAATTGTGCAAACTTTAAGGACTAAATGTGCATAATATTTTAAATAAAACGTGCATTTTTTAAAGTGTAATTAAACATGTGTAATAAAAAAATTAACATTCCCATAATCCGAAACGTTGAAGCAAAAAAAAATTATTGTTCATGCTATAATAAAACATTAATTCAGACGACACTAAATTTTTTTTATGAATCATGTCATACAAATTTTCCGAAACCATAAAAAAAAAAAAAAACTTACTTATTTGTAGAGTATGTAGCATCAAAAGAAACTGCTTCACCAAAAAATTTGTAGTGTTGAATAAAAGTACTATCCGACCAAAAAAGACGAGTAAGTTTATTACGTTGATCAACACAATAATCATAAGAGAAAGCGAGGGTCAATTTCGCGACGTCTACTCGGTTTATCCAAAATAATTTGTGTATCAACACCATTTATCGAGTCCCTCAAATCACGAGAGAAATTCTTAAAATCAACGCCGGTACAACCAATATTATCATAACTTCCAACCAACTCCTTAAATAACTTGAATGACCTCATCGGACCAATTTTGGCTTTAATACCATTCAAAATAAACCTCTGATGTCCAAAATCCAATTTCCTATTCAATTTCATAAAGTGCTTATGCTTATCATGCACAAAGGAATGAGTGTGAGACTCAATAAACTTGCTTATGACATATCCAACGCCAACATTAAACTTCAACACAATGCGAGCTATACATGATGCCCTAAATGACATTGTTCGCCTCTTTTTCTTTAATCCAACTCCATTAACTTCATTTTCTGATGAATATGAATCATCAACCTTTTCCCCCTCACGATTACATAATACATACTTATGCAATGTAATCAAACCCTTCTTACGATCAGTTCCTAGACGGATATCGAAACCACAAAAACCACCATATTTCCTATAAAAAAGCAATCCATCATCCAATGATGCAAATGTCATTCCAACAAATGGTTTAATATCATTCGGACATTCTGGAATGAAACTTTGACTGTTTTCCATTGTCATGTGAGATTCATCAAATATGATTTCATCACCTGAAACATGTCAAAAGTAATAAATTCATAACTGAGTAAATAATAATAATATGAACTATAAACGTGCAAGAAAACAATGAAATGTTGTGCATAAAATAACTCAAAAAAAAAAAAAAAATTAAACCACAAACGTATAAAAGATGATTTATATAGAAAACATCAAAATAAACAACAAACCTTGTGCAAACACCATAATCAGATGATGAAGACCAACAATTGAATGAAAAAAATAATGAATCTATGCGCCTTATTTAATGATGAATACTTAAAAAACTAAACTTATGCGCCGTATTTGATAAATAAGATTTAAAATACAAATCGAAACCTCAGAAATAAATGATGAAGAATTGAATTCCTAATTGAAACCACTAAATTTGATTATGAAACAAACTCGAAATAAATGATGAAGGATTGAATTCCCAACTGAAACCAACGAAATTGATTATGAAACCGCCGAAATAAATGATGAAGAATTGAATTCCCAATTGAAACCAACGAATTTGATTATGAAGAATTGAAAACCTAATAGAAACCGCCGATTTAGATAATGTAATACTGATCGAAGTATATCAAAGGATGTTATAATATAAGGGATATTGAGAAATTTACTGAAAAGACCTTTGTGCAAATTATTTACTTTAATTGTGAAAAAGGTCAACTTAAATGAAACTAAGATCTGGATCGTCGAATTACTTGATCAAACGGATATAAACTGTTCTTATTTCTCACACTAAGGGGTGTTCTCATATGATCTCCCCTCTATATATATATATATATATATATAATGTGGCCTAACCTAATCCAAGGTATTCGACAAAATCTTCATCATAGAATTGTTTACATTGAGGATAAATCAGAGGTATCTTGAATTTATGCCTTTCCTAGTTATCTAAAAGGAATCATCGTCAACAGTGGTGAAGGAATGTCAATCATTCTCTGGCTTCTCCCACTTGATCATAACAAGACTCTTAATTTTTATATAAAGAGGGAGCAACTCATAGTTTTTCCTTAAAAAACCTAACCTTTCTTACACTAATTAGTTAGGCCATGAAGTGCTTCACATTTGTGGATGAAGAGAAAGAGAAGAAGGGCGTTAGGGGTGTTTCGGATGGGCTTCGACAGGAATGTGTGTATCGGTATCAATGGCAGGAAGCTCAGGTTAATTTGCCATGTAAAGCCAGCTTTCAGAAATCCATGTGAAGCAGTGGTTTTTGTTGATGGATCATCTATCAAGAGGAAATCTGTAGCTACGGCTAGTTAGCTAGATTTACTCGATCGAGCATCATGATCGCTTCGTGTAAACAGTAGAACTCGCCCATGTCTTGACTCTCGAGCTTGCATGATGATCATGTAGTAGTTAAACTTGTACATGTAAGTTGAAGGTTTTTAAATCGTCTATCTAATTGTACTCTATCAGTCCCACAATTCTTGCTCAAGAACTTTCGGCACGGTTTTTAAGGAGAATTATTGGTTGTGTATAAAGAAATATGAAACCTTTAAATAAAATGTATAATAATTTATTAATTTCGAAAATGGAGGAACAATTATGGACAGTCCGAAAAAAAAAATGAAACAACAATTATGACACAGAAAGAGTATATACATGCTATTAAGACTATAATTAACCACCTCTTCAAATGATGAAACTTTAGTTACCGTTCTTGAATTAATTATGCAAAATATGAACCATCTTTCAAAATAAATTAACAAACATTACCTCAATCACAAGACAACTTACTCCGCCATCTAAGATACGTACCACGACCACCTTCTCTTCATCTTATACCTTTCATGATGCACATAATCAGCTGTTGTCACTGTGAAAAGACGAAAGCATAATACAAACGACAAGTATCATGATATTATTTACGCTATTCTTCTTCTGCAAAAAAAGAGCATCGAATACTTATCTGAAAGCAATCGTTCTTCACTGATTAGCAATGCAAGCTAGTAGTGGCGAATCTCTCTCTCTCTCTCTCCCCCCCTCTCTCACACTAAACATTTACAGTATAAAAGCTAGGAATGCAATTCACACAGACTAAACAAGCGCATATATAATTAATCACTAAGCATGAAGAACCTTGGCAGCAAATCTGCAGGGAAGCAGAATAAGGGGAGTGCAGCAGCAACAGGAGGAGGAGGAGGCCTCCATCTGAAACAAGAATGTGTTTATCAGTACAAACCATAGCTATAGCCAACTACCATTTAGTTCTTGATGGATCATCATCAACTTTGGATCAATCTATCACCAAATCTGTAGCCATAACTACTTGTTGATTTCCTCGTAGCTAGGCTAGCATTTTGATGCATGGTGGTACTGGTTAGATATGTATTACTGATTTTATAATTAAGTGCCTACCAAATTTTCATCAATGAATGAGTTGAGTTTCATTTTTCATTCTACAAGGATACATCCCACTGATCCTTTATTATAATTCAAAAGATATTGATGAAAAAATTTAGAAAAGTAAAAATGGATGCTATCATATTCATATTTGGTGGCTCTTTGTTAGATTTTTCACATTTAAAGGTTAGACAATTAAACCTCTTTAAATTAATTTTATTGTGATTTTATTAATTTGGAGAGATATAGATTAATACTCTATCCGTCCCACTAGAAACGTTACATTTCTTTTGAGCGCGAGAATTAAGAAAGTGGTGTTATGTGGTGTAGATTGTTTAGCTTTTTAGTAGATTGAGCGCTACAATTAAGAAAGTTATGAGATAAAAAAACACGAAGTTACAGATTACAGGACCAATATCGTAAGTAAATAAAAGATACGGGACAAAAAATACAAGTGAATGAAAGATACGGGAAAAAAACGTAGCGTTAAAAGTTATGAGATCAAAATCGCAAGTAAATGAAAGATACGGGACCAAAAATTCCGCATTAAAAGTTACGGGACCAAAAGTACAAGTAAATGGAAGATACATAACTAAAAATGCCGAGGTAAAAATTGCGGGACCAAAAGTGCAAGTTAATAAAAAATACAGGACAAAAAATGTGAGTAAATAAAAAGTCGGGACCAAAAAAGCAAAATCAACTATGTATATAGTATTTTTATATGTGGAAATACAAGTATTTACCCAATCTCACTAAAAAAACATAAAAGTAGTCACTAACTATAACAATAGTTATATAATACCCAATATTACTCATTTACCCTTACTTTTTTCAGTTGGCAATGAGTGCCGATAGGACCCTACGGGTGCCGATAAATTGTCATTGGCACTAGATATTTCAAATTTTAATTTTTTTTTATAAAACAATTGATCCGTAACATGTTGATTTCTTTAAAAAAAAATACAAGTGTCTAAGGGTGCCGATAACATAATCGGTTATCGGCACCCTTAGGCACTCATAGAATAATATGAAAAAGAGTCCCTCTATCGGCCGTAGAAGTTGTAGGCCGATAGAGGGAACATGTTGGTTTTAAAAAAAAAAAACATAGTGCCTATGGGTGCCGATCATGTATCGGTACCCCTAGGCACTCATAGAATAATACGAAAAGAGTCCCTCTATCTAGGAAGAAGTTGTAGGTAGATGGAT
>CM054808.1:930-67508 GCA_028984105.1 Lavandula angustifolia
AAGGCTATAGGAATCATTAAAAGCTTATAGCTTACCCTTTTACCACAAGCTACGAGGTTTGCACTTGGGGCAGCTTTGAGAATGGATTTTTAGTTGTGTTTTCAAGTGCACAACTTGAACATTCTTAACTTAGTTGTCTCTTTGAACCATGTTCATGGGATCTCCAATTATCATGGTAGAGTTATCATTAAGAGCGTTCTTTTAGTGTGGATTTTAATCTCATTCCCCTAACTGCATTGTACAATTGATCACGGTTAATACCTTTAGTAAACGGATCCGCAATATAGTCTTTTGACTTCACATAGTCAATACCTATTATTCCACTAGTGATCAATTGTCTAACGGTATTATGTCTTCGACGAATATGTCGAGACTTACCATCATACATACTACTTTGTGTTCTCCCTATTGCATACATACTATCACAATGTATCAAGACGGGAGACACGGATTTTTCCCAACAAGGAATATCCTCTAAGAAGTTCCGTAGTCATTCGGCTTCTTCGTATGTAATCGTTATGATGTCATGCATCATACGCTATGCGTTTTTGCTCATCTTTTTCATCTTCCCCCACAATTGGAGGTGTCTCTTTCAATAATCGAGACAGATTCAAAGTAGTTAAATAAAATAACATTTTAGATAGTCAATCCTAGGGCGTTCTTTTAGTTACTCTTGCGATCCCTTGAACACATCCTCGTTGGATCCACTTTTATTGCGATCCTGAATGTATCCTCGTCGGATCCAATTTCATTTAGGGTCTCGAGCCGTTACTCGTAGTACCCTTTTCAACTTTGGATATCGGGTCTTTCCTCGATAATCTCTTATAATACGAACTTTGCAACGCCGCAAACTGTTCAGTAAATCGGACCTCGAACCCCGAAGTTGTCCACTGCCGAAGATGGCACTCCGAATCGCCTCGGTGCCACAGCAAGTGAACCGGCTATGTTCAAACAACTCCCGATCACTCAAAACCAACTAACACCTATCGAAACCATACCTCCGGAAAGCCACTTGTATAGGCTTTCCAACGCATCTGCAGCTTCGATAAACGGACTCTCGATTTAGGAGTTACACCCCGTTAAACCGCCCAAAATCATCACTAAACCCAAAATTTTCTTGCGAAAGAAAAACGCATTTCATCTTGCGAACTTGCGTCGCAATTTTCGACGGAGTAATGAAAAACAATGCCCAAAGTCTATACCATTGCAAACCTTGTACTTTTAGCTTTTCAACACACCTATCGGTTCGTGAAACGGAGATCGGACCAAGGAATTATTCGGCGTCGAAGAAGGCTCGCTGCACTACCTATCGATTTTCAAGCTGCGGAGCAGCATGTTCCGAGCATTTCCAACACACTATTTGTTTGTCCGAAAACCCCTTGAAACCCATACCGTTGTAAAGCCACGACTACAGGCTTTCCAACGCAACTTGCCTCTCGTTATTTGGAGTTCGGACAGGAATGTTATACCCATCGTAAAAGCCTACTCAAAACACCAAATCGGCGAGAAGCGCGAGCAAAGAAAGTTTCGACCCGATTTTCATGACCCAATCGAACTCATAATTCTAGAAAACTGACATCCACACAAACCTTGATAAACAAGGATTCCAGAGCATATCTTCGATCGTAAAACAGAGTCCCGACCGCTGAGATACGTCTGCTCGAATGTCGCCCATAAGTCGTTTGATTAAATGCCACACCCGAGAAAATTCTTGAAATGAGGCTTAGCTCCACCCATTTTGAGAGATATTTTGTGAAGCAGACCTCAAATCGGAAACCCCAAGTCCTATACCGTATCGAACCTTGTCATTCAAAGGATCTCCAGAACTTTTCCGTTCGCCATTGGGAGATATTATCAAGAAGTTACGGATCTACGAAAAGGCACTACCGAAACGCCATCCTCCCCTCGGGATGTGCCGAACCCCCCAACTTTAGAATATCCTAGGAGCTTCGTCCCTTCTCGAAACTCACCGATTCTTATACCGATAGAAATCTGAGTTTGTTGGCTTTCCAAAAAACTATGCTCGACGCATAAAATGGAGTTCGGACGAAGAAGATACAAGCCCGCGAAGTATAGGCTGGCAGAACTGCCACAAACTTGCCGACTCAAGTTTGGAGGCCATTTTAATTATCGTAACGACGCCCGATCGGAAAGCTTACTTCTACGAACTTGAAGCCCTCCCCGGGGCAGAACCTAAACGTGAATTTTCGTCAAGGAGCGACGGTCGGATCCTTTCCGCATGAACAGGGGATCCTTTCCGCGTGAATTTGGTTGTTCGTTCTTTGTTGTAAAGTTCGGGCAAAGACGTTATTACTACTTGTCATCATTTCTTCAACACGGATTATCGTCTTGCGATTGTTATTAAAAATTAGGTGTGAAAAAATGTAGCGACAATAAACCAAATGTTAGTATAAATACTACAACAATATAACAAACAATATATGAGAATAGATTAGCGAAAATAACGAAATGCAAACCGTGGCGAGAGTTAGACTCTCTCTCCGCAAGACGATAATACTCCACTACTCGGTGCAAGCGGTCTATAGCACTCGTCTCCAAGATACAACAGTTTTTCAATTACGAGTAGTTGCACTACTTCTCGTAATTCCGGCGAACTACTTGATATTTGAGACTAAGGAAATGAAAGTATGTGATGAAAGGAAACACAAATAAATTGGAAAATTGATTCTTAATAATCGGATGGAATGGTCTATTTATAGATTTGAAGCACCCATTCATAAAAGACATAACTCTTCACAAAGGTCGCAACTTTTCGTAATGGACACAATTCTTCATAATGGACACAATTCTTCACAATAAGATGAATTGTGAATGGTTGCATTTGTTCAACTTCCAAGTACCTATTGGCATGAACCAATATATCTCTTCATGAATCAACACATTCGTTCATCATTTAATTTATGAAATAATATGTCCATTCCACGAAGTAACGTGTCCATTCATCTAGGAACCAACGTCCTTTCAATTAATTAATTTAATAATCTAATTTCCATAATAAAAATCTAACAGCACAAAACTCCCCCTCGCAAACTCAGGTTGCATGGTCAGTCCCACAACCGCGCCATTGCACCAATAACTCGCTGACCCTTATCCTGCAACCACACCCAACCTTTTCCAAGAATCCACTCTGGAATGAATGGTTTCATCAGCCAAAAATAACTTATACATTAGAGCTAATTTTTATAATTAAGCTAATTCTCATACTAATGTATTTTACTCCTATAAAATAAAATCTGAAAGAATTTTCTGTTCTTATGTTGCAGGGCAATCTGATTCTTTCCGATATTGGATTGGCAGAGAACGAGTTTATAATGCTTCTCTCAATGGTAATCTTAGTATGCGTACTGTTTTTCATCAGAAAGACGATTGAGAATTTCGCCGTCTTGCTGTGACAGTTAACTAGTCCATTGTTTGCTAATAGTTCTAAATTTAGGCAGCCACCTGGAACCAGAATTCGTTGAGTTGTGTAACTATTCGATATACAAAGGATGACTTGAATAAGATCTTCGTTTCTTTTCGTGTCCATTTCAAGAACCTTTAATGTCTGCTTTATATAGAAATAATTGATGGCCCTAGAAGCTTTACGTTAAAACTGTGGCTAATCTGAATGGATCTCTTTGCTGTTCCTGCAGGTTTATTATGTGAAAGATAATCCAAGTCCGACGTGTATATATTCACATAATGAATGTATTTTTTGACCCATAAAAGTGAAAACTAGTGCTGATAGAAGAAATCATTGGGCATCCCCCAATCTATATGAT
This sequence comes from Lavandula angustifolia, assembly GCA_028984105.1. Classification (NCBI taxonomy): domain Eukaryota; kingdom Viridiplantae; phylum Streptophyta; class Magnoliopsida; order Lamiales; family Lamiaceae; genus Lavandula; species Lavandula angustifolia. Next base: position 4,713 of record CM054808.1, read on the forward strand.
CTCTAAATATTGATAGAGTGCTGCAGCCTTGGTGGGATTCTCACTACTGGAAAATGATCGTTTAGTAAGGAAGATTTTGTTGGTAATAATAGACCTTCTGCGACAAATTCACTTTTCGCTAGGAAAAATCCTTTCTAGCTAGTGCCCCGTCGGGATAGCTCCTTTCTCGCTAATACGTATCATGTATAGCGAGGAAACAGTTTCCTAGCGAATCTATGTGGCGAAAATACCAAAATACCCTTTTATTATTTTATTATTTGTGTCAAAAGTCCGATATACCCTTCCTTGCGAAAGAATTGGTTTCCTTGCCAAAACTAAACCTACTGTGGAAATTTTTTTGATTTTTTTTTAAATGAACCAATTCATTTGCTAGAAAAATGCTCCTTTCTCGCTAATACGTATCAAGTAGAATTTATCAATTCTATTTCTCAAATTAGATCAATTAAACAATAAAAAAAGTGGGTTACTAAAAGCCATCTCGCTAATACGTATCAAATAGAATTTATCAATTCTGTTTCTCAAATTAGATCAATTCTATTTCTAAAATGCTCCTTGCAAACTGGCTTTGAAGGTGGTTTTGACGTAGAACCAGGAATAGGGCCTTTGTATGGAAAATACCTATTCTTCTCAGCGTCGAAGTAAAATCCTGGAAGCTCTGCAACCGAAAATCAAAAAGTCAATTCAGCCATAGAAGCAATTTGGAAGAGAGAGAGAGAGAGAGAGAGAGAGAGAGAGAGAGAGAGAGAGAGAGAGAGAGAGAGAGAGAGAGAGAGAGAACCTTTCGGCATAACTGAATTGACGGTGTGGTGTGCGGAGCAGAGATCGAGAACAGCGAGCAAATCAATGAGGAAACTGAAGAAGACTCCGGTTCTCCATGAACAATGACTGCAACAATGCTAATGTTTTTACTAATGTTTGGAGAAGAAAGTGGGTTACTACTATATATATAAGCCTTTGGTAGGATAGAATTTTGGGTTGGTTTGAAATTTTTGGAAAGTCCCTCCATTTATTTCGTTAAAATTTTGAATTGGTGTAGCCGATTAGACGGGACTTGGAGGGAGATCGATAATATGCGAGAAAATTTGAATTTCGTTTCTGAAATTATTAGCGAGAAAAACATGGTGAAGTTCGTCACTAAATCAACAATCTCTCTCTCTCTCTCTCTCTCTCTCTCTCTTTCTCTCTCTCTCAAGAACAGCGATGCTAATGTTTTTACTAATGTTTGGTATTTAGAATTTACTATTAGCGAGGAAAACATGATGAAGTTCCTCACAAAAAATTATTCGTATTTTCGAATTTCTTTTTTTGGACTATTGGCGAGGAAAACATGGCGAGGAAAAAATATTTTCTCACTAATTATCTTTAATTTGGATTTCCTCGCTAAAACATTTCTTTAGCGAGAAAATTTAAAATGACTTCCTCGCTAAAGACCATTTTTCCAGTAGTGTCTGTAGGCTATCTTTGATTGATATATTAGGCAGCATTGCTTAGAAGAGATCATGGAGGCTGATGGTGGTGATTTATTTATAGCTTTGGTTAATATCACACCGTTTAATCTTTTTTCTACATGAGTTAGAGTTCATTTTATAATAGTCGAATGAAAAAACTCAAATTCATTAATTTCTTCTATTCTTGGAGGCTGGACGCAGGAGTTGAAGGTTGAAGTGTTACAGAATCTTAGTTTAGCAGGTTTCTTAAGTGAGTGTATATCAAACTAAGGATTTTGGTATCAGATATGCTGCTGTTTTGTGATTATTCTTTAGTGCATTATCATTTACCCTTGATATTAATATATAGCATTAAGCAGGTGATAGTAAAGCAATGGAGTATCCCTCATTTCCATTTTCCAAGTTTTATGGTTTTACTAGTTTCAAACTCATACGCGAAAGCTAGTATATTATAGATACTTAATGGTTATGAGATTTAGTTCTTCAGTTAAGTTTTCTGATCGGGTGTGCAGTGTGCTACTATCTCTACTAAGTAATGTTATTGATTGATGCTAGTTCATCAGTAATTTTAGTGTAAGCTTTCTGATTGTGTAGGTATGGTGATATTGAGTACTGTTCACTGATGTTAGTTCACGAGTAATTCAGTATAAGTATGTGCGGAATGTGTTGGCCCAAGTTTTATTGTCTCGTTGAAAAACGTTTGTAACTAAAAATCGTTCAAGTTTATGCTTGTGGGTACTTAAGGTTTTCTAATATGCAACACTTGTATGATTTTATAAAATATTTCAGTGCAGAGAGTCAAGATGCAATAAACAAAGCAATAAAGAATGCAACTATTTAGAGTGGTTCGGATACGTAAGATCCTACATCCACTTTCATGTATCTAGAATAGACTTGTATTTATCTATACATTTGATAGACCGCGACTTAGTTATAGTTCTAAGTGACTTTATAGGACCAAAAAACGCAAGATTTAAAATATTTCACATAAAAGAATTCTTATAATAAGAACAATTCAATAAATAAAATCGTTCGATTATAAGCTTATGATTTCTCTTGGTTAGCTTAGGGAAATAAATAGTGAACTAATTCACTCTAGAGTGCAGAACTAAAGCGCATTCAAATATATTCTAAGTTCTTCATCGTGTATGCTTTGAATGGGCTAGAGTATATACGCTTGATCACTTGTGTTCCCGGTGCAATGAAGATCTTCTCTATTTATAGTCGTGATTGGTAAATAGATCCGTTGGAGGGTGACCTACTCAATGTAGCTAGACGACTAGCAAAGTTTACTGTTGAGATCCTTGAATTCATGAAATTAAAGCTTTACAACAACTTTATGTCAGATCAGGTACATTGATGGTAGCTTCTAATTGGTTGAGGTCAATCTGGTATGTTTGTTCAAATTTGAAGACTGATACTGAGTTGACTTATCGTGCTCGGAGCCAGAGATGTGGCCGAGCCCGCGCCACGTGTGAGGCGGTTGACGAAAAGGCTCGCGTGCATGAACATGTGTGGCCCAAGCTCACCACATATCACTTTATTATCTCTTACTAAGTGGTAGAAACTTAAATTCCAGAACAATCAATGCTAATTAATCAATGTGAGACATTGATTAATTGATCAACTCCACAAAACCCAAATATGCAAAGTTACACCTACACTAGGTAACAACTCAATTTTATCCCCCAAACTTCGAGCCGTAATTTCTTACTCATCGAAAATCGTAATCGAGAAATTGAACACACTACGATCATCTAATCGGAACGTAGATCAACACTATGTATTTCAATTCATGAATAGGATACATTTCAAAGCTCGAAAATGTAGTCAAAGATGGCTGAATTTTTAACCAATACAACAAGCATTTAATGTTTGATTTATTTTCATAATTTACAAGATTTTCCAACAGATTTGGCCTCATCTCAACATGCCACCTACAAGAAACAGAGAATTTCATCAAATCTTGAATCCCTATACATATTGTTATAGATAAGTTGTAACTTGTAATAATGTCAAGAAGTTACTTGAATGAGACTAAAGACCATCTAAGGCAAATCAAGCTCGAGTACTAGAAAGTATCCAATCCGATAATTCTCCTCTTCTGCATAAACTGGATTTAAAAAAACAAACAAACTTTTGGAGATGAGATTCAAGACTTGGACAACAAATTATGTTCTTGGGTACCTCATAATTTGCTCAAAAACAAAGAAGCCAAATCAGGTGGGACGGATGGAGTATTTAACAACAAAAGCCTACTCGAAATATCAAGTATTATTGTTCCACTTAATTGCACATAGGATAGTTATAAAGTAACAATATATTATCTTGATTGACTATCAATATCCTACATGTCACATTTTAGTTAGTCATTAATCTAATTAATAAATCCTAAAACTAATGCATTCTGATAATAAGAACAACCATGAGAGAATAAGCTGAATTGTTGAAGTACTGAAATTAATGGTTGTAGAGTTGTCTAGTTAAAAAATACTAACCATATAAATAAGGAAAATAAGCCTTGTTGTTCGCTATTTAAATCATTCGGAATTCCTTTCCAGCTTCTGCTGCTTGCTTTTATGCAGCCATCTGTTGTCTCCCATCACTCCTGCATGAGAAATAACAGTAATATCAATTTATTGAAAATTTTATATTTCAGTGTTTAAGATGATAAATTTGTTGTCTACCAATATTTGAATGTTCCGGGTCTTCTGCCACTTCACTTTCATGTAGGTCACAATCTCCCTGCACTTGTATGGCCTTTCTCTTTCTTGCTTTCAGGTCTTCTTTTGCCTTTCTCTCTCTCTCCTGAAGTTGATTCCGGTTATCATGTTAATAATAAAATCAGCTATCAGTGAAATTATCATCAAAAGTAAAGAAACAGACCAAGTAAAATATATAACACTGAGGCAGGAATTTATCTGTTTGCTTAAAAAAAAAAGGAGAAGAGTGGGTTTAGCTTTTAATACCATCAGTTCTTCTGCAAAATGCTGCTGCAGTACAGCATTCATATCTTCCTTAGGTAAGTATTTTTGACGATCTATGCTAATACTTAGCAGAGCTGGTGTGATTATGGATCCTGCGGCATTAAAATTTCTGAGCTCGGTGCAATTCCCAATGTCGATATTCTTTAACGAGGGCAACTCTACAGCGCATCCCCATTCGCAGAAACTCTCCAATTTGGGCAATTCAAGCAGAGACAAATAATGCAACCTAGGAAACAGACATTTAGCTCTATCATCAGACACATCTTCTATCACTTTTACCATCTCCCCGCAGTCGTCAATGCTCATTGTTTGGAGATTGAATAGATTTTCGGCTATTGAAGATGAGAACAAGCTCTTGATGTTGCAATAACTACTCAATCGTAAGTGCTCTAGTCCACTGAAGAAGCAACTAGGAACTTGATCACACCATGCATTCTTGTTAGAGATACCGCCCACAGTTAAAATTTTCAAGTTACAGAATGAAACCTGCAATTTAATCAAGAAAATATCAACATTTACGGCAGTAATTGATGAACTTCATTTTATATACTCAGCTCATAAATAACATTCATTCGGCAGTTTAATATAAACTTACCTTTGGTTCGCAAAACAGATGAGTAGAATCAAGGTCGTGATAATGGTCGCTGCTGTGATCGTCTAAAGAAGCAGTAGAAACAAGGCAATTCATACTTTCGCAGGTGTTGATTTCCATCTCATCGAGTTTAGGGAATTCAATTCTTTCAGTTCCTTTGCATATACTCATCAGCTGTAGCATGTACCCAATAGACATGCTACTCAATTTTGGGAATATAGTGATCCGACTTCCTTCCCCGAGTTCAGTCGTTTCTTCGCCTTCCACGTTCTGCACCAGTAGTACATGTTCCATCGCCGAACAATCTACGATCTGAATATGTTCGAGCTGTAAATGAAGATCCTTTGTAGCTGGTGAGAATACATGGCTAAGTGCATCACAATATCTGATGTCGATGCAAGAAAGGTTGGTGAAAATGGGGGCAACATTGTTATGATCGTATGGACTCCACAATTGTTTTAGTCGAGGAAGCGATTCAAGTGTTAGTTCTTTGAGATTCTTGAACGAGTTGGATGGATCTAGACCGTCCCATATCTCTTCTAAGCTATTCATAGAAATAAGAGAGAGAGACTCTAGGAGAGGGAAAGCAACGACAGATCTCCAATCAACAATCTCAAATTTATCAAGACATAACCACTTTACATTTTGAGCTTTTCCTAGTTTCAAGGAAGCCTTAGAGCCAAGACCAATTGCATGTAAATATTCTATGCTCCTCACAAAAGTATTTGTCGACAAATCTCCCGAAAAACTCTTCATTGCTGAGAATTCAAGAAACAACTTCTTGTGATATATCTCGGATGAACACGAATATCTAGGAGTATTCTGTACACCTTCCCATAAACCAAAGGCAACGTTAAATTTCACTAACTTTGGTGAAAGGCGTAGCTGTACATCAAATAACCTAGAATTCAACACTTGAATCTCCAAGCACCTTAGATTGGTTAAGGCCTCCAGTTCTTCCAACCCTGCATTCTCTCTCTCTTTTCCCTCAACATCTGCTTCCCATTCTTTAAAGCTTTCCACCAACTTCAACTCCTCCAATGCAACCAGGCTGGATATCACCCCAGGGGCTAATTTAGAAATCGTACAATTTGAAACTTCCAACAACCTCAGGAGTTTCAAGGCCTTTAGTTCCACTGGTAACTCCACCACAACAAGTTTACACTCACGGAAAATGAGAATTTTAAGACTCACCAAGTGACTAACATCTGATATGGTCTCTAATGAATGACAGTTCCATACAACAAGTGTCACAAGATTCTTAAGTAACTGCATTTTATGCGGTAGTGTTGGTATTGATCTCAAACTACTCCTTTCGATCAACATCACACGGAGCTCTCCTGTTCTTTCAATAAAACTTTCATTAATTTGGAACTCCGGCTCTAATCTGTTATCCACAAATACAAGACGAAGATGAGGAAAAATCGACTCTTCAAGAAGTGTTGGCCGTCCTTCCACAAAAGAAGAAACCCATTTGCAATCATCGCAGTTAATTAACCCCTCATTCCGTGCGATGAATGTACATACATCTCGTACAACATCATGCATTGTTACATGATCTACATACCGACAATCTAACAACAAGAATCGGTTTTTAAGCGTCTTAATCAATTGACAAACCGTATTTCTTGTTTCTTCCAATCCCCCGATTCCTTTGAAGATGCCCAACCCCATAGCGAACCAAGTCAAATGCTCTATAGGGATATAATCATCTTCTCTAAACACGCTGCAAAGCAAGAAGATGGATTTAGCATTGATAGACAAGAAATTGCAACTTAGTTCCAAGGGATTGTACACATCTGCAATAACATCTGGTAAATCTGATGGATTAGCTTTTGCCAATTGTCCTAGTGCATTGTCCCAAATAGGTAACCTTTTCTCATCCTTCAGAGCCAGCCCAACAGTTGCAAGGGCGATGGGCAAACCTCTGCACTTTCTTACAACCTTTTCAGCTACTGATATTAAATCGGTTGCATCCACACAGACGCCAGCTTTCTTTCTAAACAGAACCCATGCTTCCTCGTCTGTCAAGATTTGTAGTCCACAAATCTTTGTTATATTCATTGCACTCAAAACATCTCTATTTCGAGATGTAACGAGAATCTTACAACCACTTCCACAAGGAATTCCTAAATCCTCCAAATTGGGGCGCCTCCATACATCATCCAGGAGTAGGAGAGTTCTTTTTGGGCCACTTAATCTAGCGTGTAGTTTTTGTGCTCTAGACTGCGGAGATTCCTTTTCCAGCTCCAAACCCAATTGCGTACCAATCTCAAGCTGAATTCTGAAGTTATCAACTTGTTGGCTGATGACCACCATCGCAACTTCATCGCATAAGTGTTCTTCCAATGCTCGGTTCATGATTTTCTTGGCCATAGTTGTCTTCCCCACACCTCCCATGCCACAAATCCCTATCATATTCACTTCCATACATCTCAATGTTTCCACGATTTCTTCCTCAAAATATTTCCTGGATTTGAACTCCATTGGTGTTTCCTGTGGAAGTGCTAGAGTTGCTGGTGGAGGTGGCGGCTGGGATATAATACTAAACTTGCACAGCTGGTCTCGAAGCTCTTTCATTTGATCGGTTGTTCTCTTAGCTCTCTTGCTGAGAGAGAAACGAGCTCTCCAACTCTTAAAACCACTTCCAACATTTGAAACTTCATTCAGGATTATATCCTTGTTGCTCTTCATCTCTTCGGAATTTATTAACCAAGTCTCAACATCAGGAAGAATGATATGTAGATTATCTTTTGCTCTGTCAACTTGCATCTGCAGTCCCTTCTTTGCATCGTCAAGCTTTCCAGCTTCGTCCCTTAGGTTCTGAATATTGTTGTTGAAGCAACGGAGATAGTCGAATTGGTCTTTGATTGGTGCAACGACTTCTATAACTGGTCCCAGAAAACTTGCCACAAGTTCTGCCATTCCCTACAATCTCCTGCCAATGTTTTGGTTCCAAATTAATGATAAAAGTTATCTAGACAAAATATCTATCAAAGGGAAAGGCATGATAAGAACGGGTATACGCGCGGAATTCCCTTCTATTTATATAAAATTCAAATTAATACTAAAAAATTCCAAAAAACAATCACAAACATTCAAATTTAATCTAATATCCAACCATAATTCCTAACAAAACAACCACAAACATTCAAATTTTAATTTGTTGTACTTTACTAAGTTAAGCACATTAACATAACATATCTATATCTATATATATATATATATATAATGCGGGTACCCGAATAGGAACAGGTAATGTAAAATAATACTCATACTTGTACCCGACCCGACACTAAATTTGTGGATACCCCCCAAAATGGGTACCCGTACCTGCTTTTCCCGACCCGAACGGGACGCGTACGGAGATGGATACCCGTTCGCTTTGAAAGTTGATTACGTGTTTCCCTCATTAAAAAATTACCATATAAAATGAAAACATACGCACATACATCTAAAGCAACCTTACTCAGAAAAGATTTATGTATACAGAAATTAAATAAGCACCTGAGAACTGCAGCAGAATATGAAGGTTTGTGAAGATATCAGACAATTCAAGAGAGAAGGAAGGGTTTGGACACCAATAATGATAGAGTGAACAGCATGTGAGGAGACTTCGTTTACCTTTCTATGTTGACGAGAGAAGTTTCGAGGAAAGGTGTAGGAGTTAATGAATTGGTTGAGACGTCTAAAACAGTTGGGATTTGAATGCTAACTTTAATGCATTATACAATTTATGTAGACAAGTTAGGGTTTGGACAACGAGTGAATGCTGTTTTAGGCGTCTCAACCAATTCATGCTGTTCACTCTATCATTGTACAATCAAATTACAGTTGGGGTTTGGACAACGAGTGAATGCTACTTTAATGCAAGTGACAAGACTTTGTTTACATTTTATGTTGACAAGAAGAGAAAGGTATAGGAAATTGGGAAATAGTATACAATGCTGAATATGTAATAGGGAAAAGCTAAATGGATCAAATTGATCCAAATCAATTATCTAAAATAGCTTCAATCAAATTTTAAAATACTATTTAAAATTAATTATTTTAAATATAATAAATATATAAGTGTGAAGAACTTAATACGATATTTATTATTGGCAATCCAAAAGTTTTCTATATTTAATTTTTCATTTCAATTCAACTTTTTAAATTTTTTTTTAATTAGAAATCATTAACTTTGAGTTCTTGACTATTGAACATTATATAATAAAAAATGTCATTTTTTATTTTATGAATAAATGTAATTTGATTGTATAATTTATTTTATGTAACCTGATCATTTTTTTTATATAATGTATAATATTTTAAATAACATAAATTTGTAATAATTTTGAAAAAGGTTAAAAGTGTATATATATTATTTTGATAGGAAACTAATTCGACAAAAAAAAAATCCAACATTTCTTTTAATATTTTTCCAACTATAATATAACCATATATTTTTTCAAATTCATTAAATCATGCATGACTCTACAATGGAGTACTATGCAAGATTAGTCAAGTAGTACTCCCTTCGGCTGACTCGGATGTAGGATTCTATTTGCAACGATGGTCAATCGGTATTAGATGCTACTTATTTTAGTCAAGGGGATTAATTGATTTTGATTCTTTATAGTTTATTAGTAACCCCTCACTAATAAACTAATAAATTATAAAGAAGTGAAAGTATACCTTATAAGATCATAATGTAATACTAAATGTACAACTTGTTACAACAAATTTTAGTTTTTATGTACCAAGATTTGTTGTTGAATGGATAGAAAGAAAATTACTCTCTGCTGCGCGCGGGTGGGGCAGGGGGGGGTCGTGGGGATGCCCCCATTGGACATCTTTGTAAATTTAATTATGTGGGTATAATATTTAAAAAATCTTAAAAAAAAATTACTCTACATATATATCCTCCTCTCTCTATAACTCATTTTCTTTTTTTCCCAAAACCTCTAGAGTGATTAACCAATATATTGTAATAGATGTATAGTTTAGTTGATCTCAATAGTCTTGATAGCTTTTCCAATAGTTATTGTTAAACTCAGTAGATTATTCTAGCGAGCGGTCTCTAAAAACTCAATTGTCTGAAGACTCGGCAGGATTCGAGACGAATCTACTGAATAATTGTTGTGGAGTCAGTATGAAAGCAACGGTCAATATGCTGAAGACATTAGAGAATGTTAGTAGAGAACTTTTCGATAAAGTGTCTGACCTATTAGGGTTTTTATTCGAAAACATAGTCGTTCTCTCTCTATCCTAAAGGCGAAACCATCAAAAAAACTTCTCCTCTTCGTTTTCTTCTAATATTTCCTTCTCATTCTTTGATTAGATAGTTTTTTTTTTCTTGTTTTCGACTCGATTTGACACCCTTTATCCAAATCTTGTGTTGATTTCATCGGATTGAACGGGTGGGTACTTATAATTTGTAGTTGTTGACATAAAAAAATGGCGATTTCTTGAGAGGGTTTCGACATCCACAAGTTTAAAAGTTTGTTCCCTTGTGTGTGGGTGTACTTTTGTGTAAAAAATGGCGATTTCTTTCTTTGTTTAGATTGATTCTTTGTTTGTTTGAGTCGTATGGTTAAGTTTCTTGGTTGATAGATAAAACACCTAAATTGGGGGATCCCTACTATGTTGTTTTTGTCAAATTTGGGGCTTTTTGCATTTTCCTAATCCAATTCAGTTTTATGTCAGCCATAATTCACTTATACGCATTTGTTAATTCACTTACAAGTGAATCTTAATACACTTTTGCTGAATTAGAATATTAATATATTATATAAAATATGTTTGAAACACTTTCACTTACATTTTGATACACTTTAATTAAATTGTATTCTCGAGGCACGAAAAATACAACCTATTGCGGATCGAAATTGCCTATGATATAATTTCCAGATATGAATGTGTACAGCTTATAACTAGGTTGATGATATCATGCTTATAAACAAATTAACGAAAGGCAGATATACACTTTCCTTAATCAATTGATACACTTGCGTTCAGAAACACAGTTTAATATACTACTATTATCTTTTACTAGTTAATACATACATTTTTCTCAATAAATTAATACAGGCAAAAAGTGTCACTATGGAGAGAGTTTGAAGCTAGGTTGTACGTATACGGACACGAGATACGATATTTTTTGAAAAATTTAAGACACGATACGGGCACTGATATAAATAATATTATATATATATATATATTTAAAATATTAATTCAAGCTTTTCAATATCAAACCCATTGTTTAAATGATCAACTAAAAGCATATAAATCATAATCATAGCATAAAAATGTGAAATATTAAGATAAGTAGATAACAATAATAAACATTAGTCTTAAAAGTTATAATAATCTAAATAAAAAATCTAATCTTTCAAGTTCTATGAATCGGTGTATGATATTTCATCCAACAAATTCTTTTCCACTTCCGACTCATCAAAGGTGAGATTTGCAATCTCTAAAATCTCAACATCATCATTCAACTCAAAACTGTTAGTTTATTGACTGTTAAGAGTCTAATTTATTTTTTTTAACTGTGTCCGTGTCCGGGAAGAGTCGGACACATAAATTCCGTGTCCGGGAAGTGTCCAAATTTTTTATATTTTTTTTATTTTATGGATACGTTTTTCCCGTGTCCATGCGCGTGTCCAAACGTGTCCGTGTCCGACACAGTACAGCGGACTTTTTCAGAGTGTCCGTGCAACATAGGTGAGAAGCCATACTGAAGAGAGAGAAGAGAAAGAAAATAAAGCATGACAGTAAAATGAAGATAAAAATTGAAAATAGAAATGAAAAATAACATTAACACCATAAATGAAATAAAGAGATGGATTAATAAAATAAAAACTCGTACAATCTCAACCCCCAAATCCCATCTCGTGATCTAATGATCAAGAAATATTCTCAATATTCTCAATTATTAATTATTACACTCAATGAAACAACAAACATCTCTTTCCAAACACATATTCCACTCACATGATCGATCGACGAGGGTAGGCTAATGTCACTCAATAATCCTACACAGCCAAGAAGACAGAGAAACAACTGTGAGAGAGAGAGAGAAAAACTATATAACTAAAAGAAAGAAGACACATATACAAGTGACTTACAGTATGGGACGATCTTCCAACGTTGATTCGCATCCTTCTTCCACTCCCAGAGGACAATCCTGGTGCCGTCGTGGACGCCGCCGTGGTTCTTGTCACCGTTGAAAGCATCCACATTTAGGCGAATGTTGCTCACCATCCTAATTGCTCGATAACCATCGCCTAAGTCTTTGCTCTCGGTCCATAGAACGGATTCATCAAGAGCATTGGAGTTGTAGTGAGTCAACTCAACCTGTTTCAGAAACACCATGCAATCATAGTTAAGATTAACTTGAAATACTCAAGAAGCTTTTCATCTATAAGAGATGACAACTGCAGTTTCCCTGACTGTCCAAACTTTGTTTTCAAGCTCTATCATGAAAACCATTTACAAAACTTGTAAATTCACAGAAGTTCAGTACACAATCAAAATAAATTACAATTTCATATACTCCCTTCGTCTCACTAGAAATGATACGTTTCCTTATAAGGATGTCTCAGTACAAATCACACGTTTCCTAGAGTAGCGGAAAGTTTATGTTAACCACATTTAACTATTAAAAATCAAACAATCTACAATACATAACATTATATTAGGATATTCAGACCCTTCAAAGTGTGACGAACAGATTCTCGGAACTCAACAGAGATAATAAACAAAAAATAACACAATGAAAAAATAATAAGACATAAAGAATTTAACGTAGTTTGCTTAATTGACCTACGTCTACGGGCGGCAATAAAGAGAAGAATATAAAATAGACCTCCGAAATATGGTCCTAGGTCTAAAAGCACATATCCATAAAAATATAGTCAATTAGTCCAACTAACTAATCTCATAGCATGAGGGTTATGATGTGCATAAGCTCATTTAAATAATTAGGTAACAAAAATAATAACAATTCATTAATTTTTGGATTGAGTTATGACTCAATTTCTTTAAAGATTAAAATTTGAACCATCAATTTCTTGACTTATTGATTCCGCCCAAAAGAAACGTATCATTTCTAGTAGGACGAGGACTACTAAAAAGAGAGAAGCCCTTTGAATTGTACAACCATCATATTTAGAAGATACTGGTTCCGTTGCTCTTGTTTCTGAAGGACGTGAGGGGACTACAGGGACTAACGTTACTCAAGAAAGGCAGGGACGCTTGGTGTCTGCGGCCCAACGTGGGAGGTGTGACGTACGGCCGGCGAGTGGTGGTGCTCTTCTTCTTTCCTACGGTGGTGACCGTCCATGTTTCTAGAAAGAGTCGTCGGTTTTGATGTTCGATAAAAGATAAATTGGAGATTTGTGAATAATTGATGGTAATGGGTTTTTTTTTTTTTTTTATTTTTTTTTATTTGAGGAACCCATATTGCCGCTTTTTGGCAGGCCTGCAGTAAACCTCAACTCGCATGCAAGAAGACACAAACCACACAGGAGATTAAACCACCCTCAGGTGGGCGGTGAATTGAGCGTTCAACCTAGCCGGTTCGGCCAGCGCCTAAAAAACCTCACCTCAACCACTCTGTCATCCCCTCTACGTAGCGGGACGATGGTAATGGATTCTTGATTTGAGAGAGAATCGTGTAGCGTTGTGAGTGGCCGACAAGGACAGATAATGAAATTAATTGAATGATGGGGTAGGTGGCAGGGCAAAAAAAAATTCCAAAATTCTAGTTGTTGTGATTTATCTATACCTATATATATAATATAAAGTTCTATAAAAAAATTCAAGCACCTCACCAATACACCCTTTTTGTCCTCTAGCGCTTTTTTTTTTTTTTTTTTTTTTAATATAAACACCACCGCTTCATTTTTTTTTGCTGTCGATTACGAGACTCTCGAGATTCTTCTCCGCCGCGATGGTGATGTTTGTGCTCTCCCCTTCTCTCCAGTCCTCCTGATGTTAGGTAATAATCATCTCTACCTTTTTCTTTTCCCTTACATTTTTCATGTTTATCTGCCCAAAGAAATTGACGATTTAAGACTTCAATTTACGTTTTAGTGAGATTCTACGATGCACTGAACTTTATGATGCTATAGCCTGCATTGAAACTCTGCTACTTTTGTCAAGTCCTGTTTGTAATCTCATCTTCTACTGTGGTCGTCCTAAGAAAGAGTATTAGATATTATGTGGATTACAGATTGTTCAAATGTAATTCTTTATACTTGATATGCATTTACAGCAAAACTTATGCTTAATTACTTCCAGCCTTTTCAAAACACTTCATGAAGCAAATAATTTTGATGTGTCTTAATTCAACCAACGATTTCAACATTTGTTATTTGTTTGATGTTGATTTCTGAATCCCTCTCCCCCAACTCTCGCCTCTCACCTAGGGTTACCAGACTGATTTCGTGAGTGGAGATTTCTTCGCCCGTCGGTTTTTGCTTATTTCCGGTGAGTTATTGGTTGAGTTTCTGTTGATTGAGTAGTACATAGATGCATAGCTTCTCTCTCTCTCTCTCTTTTTTCTTCTTTTTTTTTCGTTATTTTGTTGATTTGGAATAGTGAATCCACTTATCTGACACCAGTATGTTCCTAGGACATCACTACTATAAAATTGACAGCTGATGTCAATTACGTTACTTGACCAATTTGTTGATATTTGCTTGTTTGTGCATTGGTGTAGAACATTTCCATTGTATCCCAATTTTTACTAATTAGTCCAAGTAGTTGAGTTTCATTTAATTTTGGTATTGTTAGTGCCCAGTTTGTCCTCGTCTTTCACTTTTTCATTAAATTCTTAAGTTGATTTATCACAAAGAATATTTTCTTATCAGGTCTGAGATTGCTCATCTGACAGAACTGTTACAATCACAAGCTGCAGACGTGTCTCCTAAGGATGCAAGCCGAAAAAATGTAGTGTCTGTTTTAGATTCCGGCAGGAAAAAAGAACTTGAAAGCTGTGTACCTGAAGGAAATAGAAATGATGGGATTGGATCTTCTGTAGTACCGTTCACTCCCACAATTCAAAAGTAAGATAAACCGTGTTACAGCTTGCTCATACACACCCTGTTTTACTATGATATTGTTGCTAGGTTTGTTACGTTATGGTCCTCTCAAGTTGATTGAGTTTTAACATTCTGATGATTAAAATCTCTCCAGGTTCTTCAGAATGATATTGCCTCTCCAGCTGAACTTGCTAAGGCTTACATGGGAAGTAGGCCTTCACAAGTTTCACCATCAGTGCTGGGAATGCGCAATCAACTTGGCACAGGATTACTTTCTAACACGCTGATTGCCTCAAAGTCACCTTCTAGGACACTGATTAAGAAACCTTATCTC
This sequence comes from Lavandula angustifolia, assembly GCA_028984105.1. Taxonomy (NCBI): domain Eukaryota; kingdom Viridiplantae; phylum Streptophyta; class Magnoliopsida; order Lamiales; family Lamiaceae; genus Lavandula; species Lavandula angustifolia. Next base: position 20,105 of record CM054808.1, read on the forward strand.
CGCATGGGTGCTTCAGAAAATGGTTTTATGACCCCAAGATCTCGTGACAGATCAGCTATCTACAGAACGACCAGCACCCTATACTCCAGAGCTCATCCAACTTCCACTGTGAAGGTTTATATTTTTACTATTTTTATTTGTAAAATGACACTTTTACTTGCTAAATATTAGTCTATATATGCTCATGTTCCTTCCAAGTCTAGAGAGGTTGCGGCTAAAATATTGCAGCAACTTGAAAAGTTCAGCCCTAAGGAAAAATCATCAGAGTCCAAGATAGCTGCGCGGTAAAGGAGAAAACTCCTTCAAGGTTTATATCAAGCAGCCATCCCAGACAGCCTCTTTGGAGCTTGGAGAGTATGGGTTATTCAAAGTTGCCATTGAATGTCTCAGATGATATCCATGATTCTTCTCCCCGTAAGCAGGGTGAAGCAGTGGAAAATTACCTCAATGCATCTATTGTTCCTTCTTGCAGTTGGAACCCTGCACTGAACAATAATTCGTCTGTGTCCTTGAAATCTTCCACTTCTATTTTGAAGATTGGAGAATCCCAACCTCAAAAGCAGAATGCTTTTAGGATGCGCGCGGAAGAGGTTAGCATTGGTTTCTTGACCACATTTGCATTCTATTAACACAATATATATCGTTAAAATGTTAAAGCTGCATTTTTTATTTTATCTTTTGCAGTTTGTAGCTTAGGCTCTATCGGAGGATATTTGACTTGCCTTGTTGACAATCTTGGAAGCTAGGAAATTGAAGAACTTGATTTACTTGGATCTTTTTCTTTTCCCCCCTTAATTTGCCTTGTTGACAATCTTGTTCATTTTTTTATTGTCTATGTTGATTCATTTGTTAAAACTTGATTACTCTAATTTAGTAATAGCAAGTATAAGAATTGGTTGTACCCCAAAGTTGAGAGATTTAATAACTAAAATCGACTTAGAAGACTCCAAATCGAATTAAAATGGTGAAGATTATGTTGATTTAGCTATCACTTTTCATGTACTAGGAGCTGTTGTTTATGTTTTAACCAATGATTCTAATAATACCTTCGGTTTGTTTGTTTTGCGGATTTGTTGATGGAGGGTAAGAAAATATTTGGAACTAAATATGGTGAAAACAGCATACGGTCTGACTGCAGGCTGAAAACTCAAGGAATGACAGACTTGTTCATGCATGAGGTATTAATCTTCCTTATATTTGGAGGGATCATCATATTAATTCCTCTATCCACATTCATGAATGGTTTTTTTCATGTATTATGTAATCTTAACATTCTGTAACTGGTTTTACAGTGTGTAGATATCTCCTGGGATGATTACTTTCTGAATGATGATCGTATTGTGCCCCATCATGGTTCGAAGAGGCTCAATGATCATTTCATTCCGAGAGAACACAACAAGAGATGTCGTCACGAATTAGTTAGTAGTACAAATAACACTGGAGGATCTGCAAATAAGTATGTTGATTACGGAAATGAGATTCCACCACCTCTGAGTAAAACTAGGAATACAATGTTGGATAAAGATACATGGTCTCACAAAGAAGCATCAAGTTTAGCTTGTGAGAGTGATAGTGAACTCGTTCAGCCCGACATGATCGATTTTCCAATCGGTGACGTAAACCACACCAGCAATGAAATCTTTGGAAATGCCGAGAACAAAGATTCTAGTGATCTTATGTATTCTTCTTGGTCTGAAGTGGAGAACTCTGATGATATCGAAAGGATGTTTAGTTAACGCTGATCTTTCTTGTTCATATTGTTGTTCTTACATTCTTTTCGCTTACAAATGTGCCCTTTTCAGAACTGATCCAACATTAGGCCTGGGGATTTCCAAAGAGGATTAAATGAGTTGGTTATCATCAGCAGATGATATCGGAGGGTAACGATAGAATTATTCTTTAAGAACAAGTTACATTAGAGTAAGCCATTATTTGAAAAAAATAGCTTAAATACATATATTATTTCACTCCTATTTACGATTTCAATTTCTTCTTGATATGATATCTTGGTGATTGAATTTATATTTTTATGATTTTGCAAATAGGGCATGATCATAACATCGTGCGAAGCCGGTTAAACAATGTGCTAGTATCTAATTTATTACACTATACCGAATTAGTCGTATCAAAGATATTATTCCCTCTATTCCGTTTAATTTATCTTTATTTTTATATGAAGATTAAGATAAATATTTAGTTATACTTATATATAGAAAAATAGATTCTACAAAAGAAAAAATAATAATTTATTTAATAATTATTTTTTATTTTAAAAAATAAAATAAATAGAATGGGACAATCCAAAAAAATTAAGATAAATCAAGAGAACAGGGAATATTATTCTTGAACTAACTTGCCAAGTGTTGAGATTTTTTCAATTTCTTTAGTTATCAATTATAGTCTCATGTTGGAATATTTAAATTATCTCATTCGGAAGATATGAGGTCCCTCACGGACAAGTATCATCATTTTGTTTTTCAATTTAATGAAATGAAAAATTGAAAACACATAATTAACATAAAGAAACAAAATGAGGTCTTATAATACTCATGCGGTTGCGTTTGGGTCGTCACAGCTTACATATCGTCTTTTTTTGACTCGTTTTCACTTGTTTTAAGTCTAAATCTCGAACTGTTTTCGCTCATTTACTCGTATCTATCTGTATTTCAACTCCACTATGCTCAAACACCATGATTTTCACTCATTCCTATACAATTTCAATAAAAAAATGAACAAGTATCACATTCTACAATATTAAGCAAATTCAATCCATATACTTGTTCATATATTTTTCCATCTAAAATCAACATCAAAACATGACATGGATTAGGAAAAAATCATGTTTGTCAAGTAGTCTTAACATCTAACCAAATTCTCAGTTATCGAAGAGAAATGACGGAGATTTTTATGATGGTCCTAACCGATCGATCTAAAGAATACAATCTTAAGGGGGGTTTTGACATATGGTAATACTAATAACCAATGCAGACAAATGCAAAACAGGGCATAATACGTAAAGAGTGTTCACCTACTCCAATAGATCTCTCTCTCCAACGTTTTAATTGTGAAGAGTGAATATGAATATAAAGAGCCTTGAACCAAACAAGGTTACGGAAACAATCGCTAAACTCATACCTTAAAGTATACAAAGCACCTTCTGCAAGCCGTGTCTAACTTGAAGCTCTAAGTTCCTATTCACTCTAAGCCACTATCTTATTCAAGCTTAGATTTGAGAGGTCCAATCTTTGTAAGTACCTCTAATTTTGGAGAAAAACCACAACCCAAATCCGAACCCAACTTAAGATAGTTGTAGCATTTGTAGTGTTTGAGTAGACTTGAAGTAAAAGTCGACGACGAAGAAGAAGTGTAACAGAACTATGAGTAGTAGTGTTATCAAGGAAACTAATCTTATCAAGAAGAGTGGATGCAAGAGTTAACTTTGAACCACTATAAACATCGTGCCGTTACTGCCTTATTTATTTAATTAATCACTTGTCAGTAACACAGTTCAATCATGTCTTAAAGACACTTTCACAGGTATACACATAGAGTTTTTCAACGAGAAAGGGCCTACTATTATCCGCACATACTTCTTGTCGGCATTTGTTTTAAAGAAATATTTTTTGAAGAAACTTTAAATAAGTGTACCCCCCCCCAAAATCTATTTTCTCATTTTAGGACCGTCAATTAGTATGAGAGCGGACCTAGTCTGTTCTAGTTCGATCTTGAAAAACTCACTTTCCGAACCGAGCATCATATATAATTTTCCTTACAACTAACGTTAACTATGTCCGAAGAAAATTCGGTTATCGGGGTATACCCATGTTCGATAAAACCAACTACGATATCCGGAGGATCGGGATGGAAGCAAACCTGAACTCCATAAATGACTACATGTCAGGCATAGTAGAAATTTTACCCATCGCGATAACCAATTTAATATATTCGTCCTAGACAAATGAAATAAATAAATTACAAAATTTGAGATCCACCAGATCTCATATTTATTCTTGAAAAGAAATTAAACCACAATAGCACATTTTAAATGCAATTTTCAAGCATAAAAGAGCTATTTCTACCACTCCATATAATTAGGGCATGAATGAAATTAAAATATACCTTAAAATATGCATTGTTCTTTCGGAGCATGTAATATATTCTTCAAGAATATTAATTGTGTCATTTTAGGAGAAACAATTTAAGTACAATCTTGTTATATATGATTCTAAAGTGATAAATTTGAATATTCTTCAAGAACATGTGGAGTTAAGTGAAGAGTTAATTGGGTGATTCTAAAGTGATAAATTTGAATAGCTTCTTTTGTTTTTTCACTCTTTAGAGGCCGTGGCCAACATTTTGTTTCATTTGATTTGTACATTGTTTCAGTATATGCTTCGTGTTTGGTTTATAATTATGCAATGTACAGTTCTAAAGAACAATTGTCATGATATTGAAATGGCACTTTTGGATGATATAATTCTGCTACTTCGGGAGCAATAATTTTAGATTAAAACATTAAATAAATAAATAAAAGCGTATGTAGAAACATTGATTGTAAATACTTTTCAAGAGCATATAACATTCTTCAAGAATATTGATTAAGCTACTGAAGGAGCAACAATATTAACATCTCAAAAATAAATAAATTTGACTTGCTTTTTAATAGCAAAGTAATATTTTTCAAGAATATGAATTGTGTTTCTTCATGAGTAACAATTTAGAAAAATCAAAGCATAAGCAAATTAGCATATATAGTGATGATCCATTCAATGGACATATTAGCAAATTAGCAAATTAGCATATACGGATATCCTCAAGTTATCTAAAAAATCTTGGTCAATGATCCATTCAATGGACATATTCGAATAGCATAAGCAAATTAGCATATATGCACATATGACTACAACACAACAATTTGTTGACATTGTAAAGAAATTTCTCTCATCTCATTAAACCAATTCAACATATTAAATTATGTATAAAGAATCTTTGGAAAAAAAAGTAAAATTATGAATATATTTTTTAAAAGAAATTTGTCTCGTAATCCATCTTGTCAATTTGAAAGATATCAAATAATATTATATAACCAAAATTTGTTTGAAGAAATTTACTCCGAGAAGGATCAACGCTAGTTGGTTGGAGCGTGTTGATAACGTGTTATAAACTAAAGTGAATAAGAGAAAGAGATAGAGCGTAATAGATATATATTATTATGAGGACCAAAGACATCTATTTATAAAGTACACATGAACTATTGGAGTTTTGAATTTACATAGTTTTTGCTATATATGACAAATATATATATGTCAAATATACAACAATACAAATATCAGTTTTGGGGACTTTTTATTGAGTATTTATAGTAGGGAGTCTATCTAGCAGCTTACCATTCATTGGATACATAAATGTTATACTCCCTCAGTCCAATAGAGAGTGTCATTTTTCTATGGGGCACGGAGATTAAGAAACTAGTATTGTGTGGTGTGTGTTGTTTGACTTTTGGGTTGTTAATTTTGGTCCACACATTGTTTGTTTTTTTAGAAACATGACACTTTCTATGAGACAACCCAAAAAGGAAAACAAGACAATTATTTTTACAAAAACATTATTAACCTGTCTCATTATTTGTGGTTATATTCTTTTCAGTATGAAAATTTAGAAAACAGATGATAAAATATGAGAGAGATGTAGATAATAAAGTATAAGAAAGAACTACTCATTAGATACATAAATGTTATATTAACAATTAATTTTTACAGAAATATTTTTTACCCGTCTCATTATTTGTGGCCATTTTTAATAAGCCGGAGATAGTATTTCAATTATGTATGGCGTTAGTTTGACCTAAAAAACAAAATCATATTAGGGTTAGGGGGAAGTGAAATAGTTATTGTTATTAAGGGGCTGTTTGGTACGAATTTATGAATGGGAATGACAATGTGTACGATAGTAGGGTGATTAGGTATGGGTATGGGGGAGTCCTTTAATGGTGTTTGGTATTTACTAGTGAATGAGAATGATAACCAAATGTGGTGTTTGGTTGTATTTAGGCCTCAATGGGTATTGAATTAATTTTGTAATCAAACAAATGTGAGGTTGAATATGTTATAGGTTACAATTTTCACATTCTCAATCCCAAATATTCTACGCTCTCAAATATTGCACCTCATAAATCCATACAAAGTGGCACAAAACCGCTCAAATTCGTTGTTCAATCTAAAAAACTATTACAAGATAAGAATGTAAAAAACGAGTACATAGTGTATCAATGATTACTCCTCCATTTATTAAACATCCCTTGGGCTACTCCATTTCTAAAATTCGTCCACTTATCAGTGGATTGGATAGTAGTGATATATTCGAATCATGGAATTTCTTCATTAGAATCTGAGTCATTAAAGTTTGCATAAGCATTGAATTCATCATAATCTTCATCTTCATGTATTAGCCCTTGTCTCCTACATAAGTTCTCGAGTAGACAACAAGCTAAAAGTATTCTCCCTTGCGTTAGAATGGGAAAAAATGGGAAAAAATGACGGAGACGCAAGAATTTTCCATTTTCCCTTTAGTACCCCAAAAGCTCTTTCAATTACATTTCTGGCTCTAGTATGTTTCATATTGAAATATTCTTGTGCAGTTTGTGACACCCTCCCTTCAAATTGATTGAGATGGTATATTTGACCTCAATAAGGAGCAAAAAAGCCATTTGAGTTGCAATACCCACAATCAACCAAGTAGTAACAACCATCTAGAGCACCTAGACAATTCTACAATACCAACAACCAAGCAAACATTTCATATGCTTAATATTGAATAAAGGATAAATGTGAATAACAAGAGAAATTACCTCAAAACAACTCCATCTTTCATCATCATTTTCATTGCTGATTGGTTCGGGTAATTTAAGCAACACTCTCTGTAATTTCAATAGGGCTACTAGACATAAATTGAAGTGTCTACTAACGGTTTCTTAACTCCTCAAAAAGTCCACGGGAATGGTTCTATTTTTTTGATGATGTGCTAAGGTGTATACGAACATTGCTACAATTTCAGTCAAACTCATATTACTAGTGTCACTCAGACCTCCTATGTCTCTCAACATCTCACACAAAATGTAGAACGTGTTTCTATCCATACGAAGTTGACTTCTACAAGCTATTTCACTTTCACTAACAATTCTATAAATGAATATCATCTTGTCACTCTTCAATCATAATTACTTGTTATTACTTGATTCTTGTTAGTTAAATACAAAAGAGTGAGTTGATACCACATAGCTAAAATATTAGCCATAGATGCAGCAAGTGTAACAAGCACAATATAAGGAACAAGCATAAACATTATGCTAATTAATACCACAACAATCAATGCTAATTAATCATTTGAGACATCGATTAATTGATCAACTCCACAAAACCTGAATATGCTAAGTTACACCCACATTAGGTAACAACTCAAAATGTAGTCAAAGATGGCTGGATTTTTAACCAATACAACAAGCATTTAATGCTTGATTTATTTCCATAATTTCCTTAATTTACAAGATTTTCCAACAGATTTGGCCTCATCTAAACATGCCACCTCAAGAAACAGAGCATTTCATCAAATCTTGAATCCCTAAACATATTGTTATAGATAAGTTGTAACTTGTAATAATGTCAAGACGTTACTTGAATGAGACTAAAGACCATGTAAGGCCAATCAAGCTCGAGTACGTGTCAAGACATACTTATATTTAAGACATTACTTGAATGAGACCAAGAGAATGGAACAAAAAACTAAGAGCTCTTAGAAATGATAAGAAGCATAAGAGATATATGCTGAAATAGAATCACGTAGAAAGTATCCAATCCGACAATTCTCCTCCACTGCATAAACTGGATTTATTAAAAAAAAAACTTTTGGAGATGAGATTCATGACTTGGACAACAAATTATGTTCTTGGGTGCCGCATAATTTGCTCAAAATAAATGCAATTTGCATTGTTCAAGTTTGTAGGACTACATAATAAATCATTAAATGTTAATATTGGAGGAATATCAATTTTTGGTAAGAGGGCCTAGCGTAAGATGACTAAATTTAGATTTTAGTCATTCTACTTGAAATTTACAAATCTTATACTCCCTCCGTCCTGTTCCATTTGTCTTATCTTCTTTCCGAAAATGGAAAATAATTCCTACACACCTCCACTTTTCTTTGTGGGACCCATCTATGGACTCACTCATCTAAACATAACCAACTATTCATATTAAACTTCACGCAAAAAAAAGTAAGCCAAAGTCGGGTGGGACGGATGGAGTATTTAACAACAAAACCTACTCGAAATATCAAGTATTATTGTTCCACTTAATTGCACATAGGATAGTTATAAAGTAACAATAAATTATCTTGATTGACTATCAATATCCTACATGTCACATTTTAGTTAGTCATTTATCTAATTAATAACCCTAAAACTAATGCAATAGGCTGGTAATATGTACAACCATGAGAGAATAAGCTGAATTATTGAAGTATTGAAATTAATGGATGTAGAGTTGTCTCGTTAAAAAATACTAACCATATAAATAAGGAAAATAAGCCTTGTTGTTCGTTATTTAAATCATTCGGAATTCCGTTCCAGCTTTTGCCGCTTGCTTTTATGCAGCCACATGTCGTCTCCCATCACTCCTGCATGAGAAATAATAGTAATATCAATTTATTGAAAATTTTGTATTTCACGCGTGTTTAAAATGATAAATTTGTTGTCTACCAATATTTAAATGTTTCGGGTCTTCTTCCAATTCACTTTTTGCTCTTGTATTGCCTTCCTCTTTCTTTTGTTCAGGTCTTTTTTTGCCTTTCTCTCTCTCTCCTGAAGTTGATTCCGGTTATCATGTTAATAATAAAATCAGCTATCAGTAAAAATATCATCAAAAGTAAAGAAATAGACCAAATAAAATATACAACACTGAGGCAGGAATTTATCTGTTTGCTTAAAAAGAAAAAGAAAAGGAGAAGAGTGGGTTTAGCTTAATACCATCAGTTCTTCTGCAAAATGCTGCTGCAGTACAACATTCATATCTTCTTTAGATAAGCATTCTTGACCATCTATGCGAATACTTAGCAGAGCTGGTGTGATTATGGATCCTGCGGAATTAAAATTTCTGAGGTCGGGGCAATTCCTAGTGCGGATATTCTTTAACGAGGGCAACTCTACAGCGCATCTCCATTCGCAGAAACTCTCCAATTTGGGCAATCCAAACAGAGACAAATGTTGCAACCTAGGAAACAGACGTTTAACTCTATCATCAGACATATCTTCTATCACTTTTACCATCTCCCCACAGTTGACAATGGTCATTCTTTGGAGATTGACAAGATTTTGGGCTATTGAAGATGAGAACAAGCTCTTGATGTTGCAATAACTACTCAATTCTAACTGCTCTAGTCCACGGAAGAAGGAACTAGGAACTTGATCGCACCATGCATTCTTGTTAGAGATACCGCCCATAGTTAATTTTTTCAAGTTACAGAATGAAACCTGCAATTTAATCAAGAAAATATCAACATTTAGGGCAGTAATTGCATGAACTTCATTTTATATACTCAGCTCATAAATAACAATCATTCGGCAGTTTAATATAAACTTACCTTTGGTTCGCAAAACAGATGAGTAGAATCAAGGTCGTGATAATGGTCGTTGCTGTGATCGTCTAAAGAAGCAGTAGAAACAAGGCAATTCATACTTTGGGTGGTGTAGATTCCCATCTCAACGAGTTCAGGGAATTCAATTTTTTCAGTTCCTTTGCATATACTCATCAGCTTTGGCAGGCTCGAAATAGACAGACTCTTCAATTTTGGGAATATAGCGATCCGACTTCCTTCCCCGAGTTCAGTCGTTTCTTCGCCTTCTTTGTTCTGCACCAGTACTACATGGTCCATCACATCACAATATGCGATCTGAATACGTTCGAGCTGTAAATGAAAATCCTTAGTAGCTGGTGAGAATACATGTCCAAGTGCATCACACCTGTAGATGTGGATGGAAGAAAGGTTGGTGAAAATGGGGACAACAATGTTATGATCGTATGGACTCCTCCACAATTGTTTTAGTCGAGGAAGCCATTCAAGTCTTAGTCGTTTGAGATTCTTGAACGAGTTGGACGGATCTGGACCGTCCCATATCTCTTCTAAGCTATTCATATAAATAAGAGAGAGAGACTCCAGGAGAGGGAAAACAGCAGCTACGGATCTCCAATCAACACACTCTGTCATATTCTTATTCTCAAATGCAACAAGACATAACCACTTTACATTTTGAGCTTTTCCTAGTTTCAAGATAGCGTTAGAGCCATGACCATATGCGTGTAAATATTCTGTGCTCCTCACAAAAGTATTTGTCGATAAATCTCCTGAGAATTCAAGATACAACTTCTTGTGATATATCTTGTCTGAAGACCGTGCACCATCATATCGACCAAAGCTAACGAGAAATTTCACTAACTTTGGTGAAAGGCGTAGCTGTACATCAAGTAACCTAGAATTAAACACTTGAATCTCCAAGCACCCGAGATTGGTTAAGGCCTCCAGTTCTTCCAACCCTGAATTCTCTCTCTCTTTTCCCTCAACATCCGCTTCCCATTCTTGGAAGCTTTTCACCAACTTCAACTCCTCCAACGCAACCAGACTTGATATCACCCCGTGGGCTAATTTAGAAATCCTACAATATGAAACTTCCAACAACCTCGGGCGTTTTAGGGCCCTTAGTTCCACTGGTAACTCCTCCACAAAGAAGTTTACAATGACGGAAAATGAGAATTTCAAGACTCACCAAGTGACCAACAAGTGAGATGGTCTCTAATGAAGGACAGTTCCATACAACAAGTGTCACAAGATTCTTAAGTGACTGCATTTTATGTGATACTGATGGTATTGATCTCAATGTACTCCTTTGGATGAACATCACATGGAGCTCCCCTGTTCTTTCAATAAAACTTTCATTTTTTTGGAACTCCGGCTCAAATCCGTTATCCACAAATACTAGACGAAGATGAGGAAAAATCGACTCCACAAGAAGTCTTGGCCTTCCTTCCACATAAGAAGAAACCCATTCGCAATCATTACAGTTAATTAACCCCTTCTTCCACGCGATGAATGTACATACATCTCGTACAACATCATGCATTCTTACATGATCTTCATCCCAACCATCTAACAGCAAGAATCGGTTTTTAAGCGTCTTAATCAATTGACAAACCCTATTTCTTGTTTCTTCCAATCCCCGATTCCTCCGAAGATGCGCAACCCCATAGCGAACCAAGTCAAATGCTCTATAGGGATATTATCATCTTCTCTAAACAAGCAACAAAGCAAGAAGATGGATTTAGCATTGCTATCCGACAAGAAATCATAACTTAGTTTCAAGGGATTGTACACATCTGCAATAACATTTTGTATATCTAATGGATTAGCTTTTGCCAATTGGCCTAGTGCATCTTCCCAAATAGATAACCTGTTCTCATCTTTCATAGCCGGCCCAACAGTTGCAAGGGCGATGGGCAAACCACTGCACTCTCTTACAACCTTTTCAGCTACTGATTTTAAATCGGTTGCATCCACACAGACGCCAGCTTTCTTTCTAAACAGAACCCATGCTTCCTCGTCTGTCAAGATTTGTAGTCCACGAATCTTTGGTATATCCATTGCACTCAAAACATCTCTATTTCGAGATGTAACAAGAATCTTACAACCACTTCCACAAGGAATTCCTAAATCCTCCAGCTTGAGGCCCCTCCATACATCATCCAAGACTAGGAGAGTTCTCTTTGGGCCACTTAATCTAGCATGTAGTTTTTGTGCTCTAGACTGCGGAGATTCCTTTTCCAGCACCAAACCCAATGGCATACCAATCTCAAGCTGTATTCTCAAGTTATCAGCTTGTTGGCTGACGACCACTATCACAACTTCGTCGCATAAATGTTCTTCCAATGCTCGGTTCATGATTTTCTTGGCCATAGTTGTCTTCCCCACACCTCCCATGCCACAAAGCCCTATCATATTCACTTCCACACATCTCAACGTTTCCATGATTTCTTCCTCAAAATATTTCCTAGATTCGAACTCCATTGGTGTTTCCTGTGGAAGTGCTAGAGTTGCTGATGGAGGCGGCGGCTGGGATATAATACTAAACTTGCACAGCTGGTCTCGAAGCTCTTTCATTTGATCGGTTGTTCTCTTAGCTCTCTTGCTGAGAGAGAAACGAGCTCTCCAGCTCGTAAAACCACTTCCAACATTTGAAACTTCATTCAGGATTATATCCTTGTTGCTCTTCATCTCTTCGGAATTTATTAACCAAGTCTCAACATCAGGAAGAATGATATGTAGATTATCTTTTGCTCTGTCAACTTGCATCTGCAGTCCCTTATTTGCATCGTCAAGCTTTCCAGCTTCGTCTCTTAGGTTCTGAATATTGTTGTCGAAGCAACGGAGATAGTCGAATTGGTCTTTGATTGGTGCAACGGCTTCTATAACTGGTTCCAGAAGACTAGCCACAAGTTCTGCCATTCCCTACAATCTTCTGCCAATGTTTTGGTTCCAAATTAATGATAAAGGTTATTTAGAGGAGGAGGATGAAATATCTATAATCTATCAAAAGGGAAAGGCATGGTAAGAACGGACACACCCGCGGAATTCCCATCTATTTATATAAAATTCAAATAAATACTAAAACATTCCAAAAAACAACCACAAACATTCAAATTTAATCTAATATAAAACCATAATTCCTAACAAAACAACCACAATCATTCAAATTTTAATTTGTTGTACTTCACTAAGTTAAGCACATTAACATTATATATATATATATGTGTGTATATATATATATATATATATATATATATATATATGGGAATGATCAAATAAGAATCAACCCTCGTATGAAAACTAAGAACAAATGATAATCATATACATATAAAATGGGGATACCCGAACGGGAACGGGTATTGAAAAGTAATACACATACATGTATCCGCCCCAACACTAAAATTGCAAATACCCATGAAACAGGTACCCGTATCCACTTTTTCCGATCCGAATAGGAAATACCCGAACGGAACGGGTATGAGGACGGATACCCGTTCCTTTTTCCCACCCCTAGCCACTGTAAAAAGTTGATTAGGGGTTTCCCTCATAAAAAAATACCATATAAAATGAAAATATACGTACATACATCTAAAGCTGCCTTACTCAGAAAAGATTTATGCATACTGAATTGATAAAAGTACCTGAGAACTGCAGCAGAATATGGAGGTTTGTGAAGATAAGCCTATTAAAGAGAGAAGGATGGGTTTGAAAACCAATATTGATAGAGTGAATGCAGGTAGAGAAGCGTGGGTTTGGACACCAATAATGATAGTGAATGCAGGTTCAGCATGTGAGGAGACTTCGTTTAATGTTGTTGAGAGAATTTTCGAGGAAAGGAGAAGGAGATCGTGGGACTTCAATCAATTATCTAAAGTGGGGAAAAGCTTCAATCTATTTTGTCTTTTTCACTTTTATTCATTTTAATAAATATAATAAATATATAAAATATATAAGTATGAAAAGTAGAAGCAGGGTTTGGAGGAAAGGCGTAGGAGGTAGTGGGACTTTATCAAAGGTTTGGAGTTTGGATAACGAGTTAATGGTATTTTAATGCAAGTGACAATATTTTTTTACATTTTTTTATGATTAGTAACATTACGCATTGATAAACTCTGTTTTTGTATAATATAGTACGAAAACGGAGAATTTGTAAAGGTGTAGGAAATTGGGAAAGTAGGGAAAGGTGTAGACAATATTTTTTTACATTTTTTTTTTCTTTTTACATTTTATGTAGACGACGACATGTAGGGAAAGGTGTAGGAAATTGGGAAAGTAGTTTACAATTGCTTTAATCAATTATCTAAAATAGGGAAAAGCTTCAATCAATTATCTAAAATAGGGAAAAGCTAAATGGATCAAATATTATTGATCCAAAATAGCTTCAATCAAATTTTAAAATACAATTTTGTCATTTTCACTTTCAGTTTTATTTATTTTAAATATAATACAGATATAAATATGAAGAACGTAATACAATATTTATTATTGGCAATCAAAAAGTTTTCTATATTTAATTTTTCATTTCACCTCAACTTTTTCAATTTTTAAATTAAAAATCATTAACTATTAAATTCTTGACTATTGAACTTTAAAAAATACAAAACGTCATTTTTTTTATTTTATGAATAAATGTAATTTGATTGTATAATTTATTATATGTAATCTGATTATTTTTATTTATATAATGTATAATTATTTTAAATAAAATAAATTTGTAATACTTTGGAAAAAAAGGTAAAAAATATATATATATTATTTTGATAGGAAACTAATTATACAAAAAAAATAAAAAATATAGCTTTAATTTATCATTATATTATAAATAAGTAAATCAAAAATTCCAATAGAAAGCATTATAAATATTTCCATTTATTTTGTTTAATTTGTTTATGAATAAAATAAATTTGTAATAAATTGAAAAAAAGTAAAAAAGTAAAAAGTGTATATATATTATTTTGATTGGAAACTAATTCTAAAAAAAATAGCTTAGTTTATCATTATTTTATAAATAAGTAAAAGAAAAGTTCCAATGGAAGCCTAATAAATATTTCCATTTTCTTAACTTGCTTATAAAAAATAAAAATATTAAAACTACACTTGTATCAAAAAAACCGGAAGAAAGTAAATTCGTAGAAATGAAATATTTGTCGGCTCGTATTCAGTTCAAATTTTCAAATTCGAGTTGAGCTTTAGTGATCTCGTGCCCGAACTATTCATATAAAGCTTGGTTTGTTAATAGCCCTAGTGACATACATGTCAATAAGCTTCTATTATTGTCAAATGTTTAATGTTCAAATCTTAATGATGTCTCTATTAGTGTTCAAACAAGGGCGTTCAAATCTCAGTGATGTCTCTATTAGTGTTCAAATAAGGGCAGATTTAGAGGGGGTCAAGAGAATCGATCCACTCATCGGCCACCAGAATTTTTGCATGGTCAGGTATACCATCATAATGTAGTAATAACTAAAATTACTAATATGTCTAGTTTAGTGGTTAGCACCTCTAGCACTTCTCTGTTAATATTTGTATTCTATTTTCGTACAATTCTTAACATTTCTTTTAATATTTTTCCAACTATAATATAACCACATATTTTTTCAAATTCATTAAATCATGCATGACTCTACAATGGAGTACTATGTAAGATTAGTCAAGTAGTACTCCCTTTGGCTGACTCGAATGTAGGATTCTATTTACAACGATGGTCAATCGGTATTAGATACTACTTATTTTAGTCAAGGGGATTCATTGATTTTGATTCTTTATAGTTTATTAGTAACCCCCTTCACTGATAAACTAATAAACTATAAAGAAGTGAAAGTATACCTTATAAGATCATAATGTAATATAAATATACAACTTGTTACAACAAATTTTAGTTATTATGTACCAAGATTTGTTGTTGAATGGATAGAAAGAAAATTACTCTCTGCTGCGCGCGGGTGGGGGGTGGGGATGGGGTCGTGGGGATGCCCCCATTTGGACATCTTTGTAAATTTAATTATGTGGGTATAATATTTAAAAAATCTTTAAAAAAATTACTCTACATATATATCCTCCTCTCTCTATAACTCATTTTCTTTTTTCCCAAAACCTCTAGTTGAGTGATTAACTAATATATTGTAATACATGTATAGTTTAGTTATTGTTAAACTCAATAGAATATTATAGCGAGCGGTCTCGAAAACTCAATTGTCGAAGACTCAGGGAATTCGAGACGACCCATCGAATAAGTGTTGTGGAGTCAGTATGAAAGCAACGGTCAATATGCTGAAGACATTAGACGAATCTAAAAAACTTCTCCTCTTCGTTTTGTTCGAATATCTCCTTCTCATTCTTTTATTAGATAGTTTTTTTTCTTGTTTTCGACTCGATTTGACTCCCTTTATCCAAATCGTGTGTTGATTTCATCGGATTGAACGGGTGGGTACTTATAATTTGTAGTTGTTGACATAAAAAAAAATGGCGATTTCTTGAGAGGGTTTCGACATCCACAAGTTTGAAGGTTTGTTCCCTTGTGTGTGTGTGTTTTTTGTGTGTAAAAAATGGCGATTTCTTTCTTTATTTAGATCGATTCTTTGTTTGTAATTTGTGTCGTATGGTTAAGTTTCTTGGTTGATAGATAAAACACCTAAATGGGGGGATCCCTACTATGTTGTTTTTGTCAAATTTAGGGCTTTTTGCGTATTCCTAATCCAATTCAGTTTAATGTCAGCCACAATTCACTTATACGCTTTTGTTAATTCACTTACAAGTGAATCTTAATACACTTTTGTTGAATTAGAATATTAATATATTATATAAAATATGTTTGAAACACTTTAGTTAAATTTTATTCTCGAGGCACGAAAAATACAACCTATTGCGGGATCGAAATTGCCTATGATAGAATTTCCAGATATGAATGTGTACAGCTTATAACTAGGTTGGTGATATTATGCTTATAAACAAATTAACGAAATGCAGATATACACTTTCCTTAATCAATTGATACACTGTCGTTCAGAAACACAGTTTAATATACTACTATTATCTTTTACTAGTTAATGCATACACTTTTCTCAATAAATTAATACAGGCAAAAAGTATCACTATGGAGAGAGTTTGAAGCTAGGTTGCATGTATACGGACACGGGATACAATATTTTTTAAAAAATTTAAGACACGATATGGGCACTAATATAAATAATATTATATATATATATATATATATATATATATATATATATATATATAAAATAATTAATTAAGCTTTTCAATATCAAACTCATTGTTTAAATGATCAATTAAAAGCACATAAATCATAAATATAACTAAAAAATGTGAAATATTAAAATAAATAAATAACAATAATAAACATTAGTCTTAAAAATCATAATAATCTAAATAAATAGTCTAATCTTTCAAATTCTATGAATCCGTATATGATATTTCATCCAATAAATTCTTTTTCACTTCCGACTCATCAAGGACGAGATTTGCAATCTCTAAAATCTCAACATCATCATTCAACTCAAAACTGTTAATTTATTGACCTGTTAAGAGTCTAATTTATTTTTTTTAATTGTGTGTGTCCGGAAATAATTTCCCATGTCCGAAAAGTTTCCATTTTTTTATTTTTTTTATTTTATGGACACGTTTTTCCGTGTCCGACACGTGTCGGGCGCGTGTCCAAACATATCCGTGTCCGACACATGTCCGACACGTGTCCGACACAAGATACGACGGACTTTTTTCGGAGTGTCAGTACAACATAGATAAGAAGCCATACCGAAGAGAGAGAAGAGAAAGAAAATAAAGCATGACAAGTAAAACGAAGATACAAATTGAAAATAGAAATCAAAAATAACATTAACACCATTAATGAAATAAAGAGATGGATTAATAAAATAAAAACTCGTACAATCTCAACCCCCAAATCCCATCTCTTGATCTAATGATCAAGAAATATTCTCAATATTCTCAATTATTAATTATTACACTCAATGAAACAACAAACATCTCTTTCCAAACACATATTCCACTCACATGATCGATCGACGAGGGTAGGCGAATGTCACTCAATAATCCTACACAGCCAAGAAGACAGAGAAACAACTGTGAGAGAGAGAGAGAAGGGTGCAACTATATAACTAAAACAAAGAAGACACATATAGAAGTGACTTACAGTATGGGACGATCTTCCAACGTTGATTCGCATCCTTCTTCCACTCCCAGAGGACAATTCTGGTGCCGTCGTGGACGCCGCCGTGGTTCTTGTCACCGTTGAAAGCATCCACATTTAGGCGAATGTTGCTCACCATCCTAATTGCTCGATAACCATCGCCTAAGTCTTTGCTCTCGGTCCATAGAACGGATTCATCAAGAGCATTGGAGTTGTAGTGAGTCAACTCAACCTGTTCCAGAAACACCATGCAAATTATAGTTAAGACTAACTTCAAATACTCAAGAAGCTTTT
This sequence comes from Lavandula angustifolia, assembly GCA_028984105.1. Classification (NCBI taxonomy): domain Eukaryota; kingdom Viridiplantae; phylum Streptophyta; class Magnoliopsida; order Lamiales; family Lamiaceae; genus Lavandula; species Lavandula angustifolia. The sequence goes on from CM054808.1 coordinate 38,190, forward strand.
CATCTATAAGAGATGACAACTGCAGTTTCCCTGACTGTCCAAACTTTGTTTTCAAGCTCTATCATGAAAACCATTTAAAAACTTGTAAATTCAAAGAAATTCAGTACACAATCAAATAATTTACAATTTCATATACTCCCTTCGTCTCACTAGAAATGATACGTTTCCTTATAAGGATGTTCCACTACAAATCACACGTTTCCTAAAGTGGCGGGAAAGTTTCTATTAACCACATTTAACTACTAAAAATTAAACAATCTATGCTACATAACATTATGTTAGGATATTCGGACCCTCCAAAGTGTGAGGAACAGGTTCTCGACCCAACAGAGACAATAACAAAAAATAACACAATGAAAAAATAATAAGACATATAGAATTTAACGTAATTCGGTTAATTGACCTACGTCCACGGGCGGCAATAAAGAGAAGAATATAAAATAGACCTCCGAAATATGGTCCTAGGTCTAAAAGCACATATCCACAAAAATATAGTCAATTAGTCCAACTAACTAATCTCATAGCATGAGGGTCATAAGCACATTTAAATAATTAGGTAACAAAACTAATAACAATTCATTAATTTTTGGATTGGGTTATGACTCAATTTCTTTAAAAGATTAGAATTTGAACCATCTATTTCTTGATTTATTGATTTCCGCCCAAAAGAAACGTATCATTTCTAGTAGGACGAGGGACTACTAAAAAGAGTGAAGCCCTTTGAATTGTGCAACCATCATATTTAGAAGATACTGGTTCCGTTGCTCTTGTTTCTGAAGGACGTGAGGGGACTACAGGGACTAACGTTACTCAAGAAAGGCAGGGACGCTTGGTGTCTGCGGCCCAACGTGGGTGTGATGTACGGCCGGCGAGTGGTGGTGCTCTTCTTCTTTCCTACGGTGGTGACCGTCCTTATTTCTAGAAAGAGTCGTCGGTTTGGATGTTCGATAAAAGATAAATTGGAGATTTGTGAATAATTGATGGTAATGGATTCTTGATTTGAGAGAGAATCGTGTAGCGTTGTGAGTGGCCGACAAGGACAGATAAAGAAATTAATTGAATGGTGGGGTAGGTGGCATGGCAAAAAAATTCCAAAGTCTAGTTGTTGTGATTTATATCTAATTTATTGTATTGCATTATACGGAATTAGTCGTATCAAATATATTATTCCCTCTATTCCGTTTAATTTATCTTTTTTTTTATATGAAGGTTAAGATAAATAATTAGTTATATGTAGAAAACAGTTTCTACAAAAGAAAAAATAGAAATTTATTTAATACTTATTTTTTATTTTAAAAAATAAAACAAGTAAAGTTGGAACAATCCAAAAAAATTAAGATAAATCAAGAGAACGGGGATTATTATTCTTGAACTAACTTGCCAAGTGTTGAGATTTTTTCAATTTCTTTAGTTATCAATTATAGTCTCATGTTGGAGTATTTAAATTATCTCATTCGGAAGATATGAGGTCCCTCACGGACAAGTATCATCATTTTGTTTTTCAATTTAATGAAATGAAAATTTGAAAACACATAATTAACATAAAGAAACAAAATGAGGTCTTATAATACTCACGCGGTTGCGTTTGGTCGTCACAGCCTACATATCGTCTTCTTTTGACTCGTTTTTACTTGTTTTAAGTCTAAATCTCGAATCTGTTTTCGCTCATTTACTCGTATCTATCCGTATTTCAACTCCACTATGCTCAAACACCATGATTTTCACTCATTCCTATACAATTTCAATAAAAAAATGAACAAGTATCACATTCTACAATATTAAGCAAATTCAATCCATATACTTGTTCATATATTTTTCCATCTAAAATCAACATCAAAACACGACATGGATTAGGAAAAAATCATGTTTGTCAAGTAGTCTTAACATCTAACCAAATTCTCGGTTATTGAAGAGAAATGACGGAGATTTTTATGATGGTCCTAACCGATCGATCTAAAGAATACAATCTTAAGGGGGTTTTGACATATGGTAATACTAATAACCAATGCGGACAAATGCAAAACAGGGGCATAATACGTAAAGAGTGTTCACCTACTCCAATAGATCTCTCTCTCCAACGTTTTAATTGTGAAGAGTGAATATGAATATAAAGAGCCTTGAACCAAACAAGGTTACGGAAACAATCGCTAAACTCATACCTTAAAGTATACAAAGCACCCTTCCGCAAGCCGTGTCTAACTTGAAGCTCTAAGTTCCTATTCACTCTAAGCCACTATCTTATTCAAGCTTAGATTTGAGAGGTCCAATCTTTGTAAGTACCTCTAATTTTGGAGAAAAACCACAACCCAAATCCGAACCCAACTTAAGATAGTTGTAGCATTTGTAGTGTTTGAGTAGACTTGAAGTAAAAAGTCGACGACGAAGAAGAAGTGTAATGTAAAACTATGAGTAGTAGTGTTATCGGGAAACTAATCTTATCAAGAAGAGTGGATGAAAGAGTTAAACTTTGAACCACTATAAACATCGTGCCGTTCTTGCCTTATTTATTTAATTAATCACTTGTCAGGAACACAGTTCAATCATGTCTTAAAGACACTTTCACGGTATACACATAGAGTTTTTCAACGAGAAAGGGCCTACAATTATCCGCACATACTTCTTGTCAGCATTTGTTTTAAAGAAATATTTTTTGAAGAAACTTTAAATAAGTGTCCCCCCCCAAAATCTATTTTCTCATTTTAGGACCGTCAATTAGTATGAGAGCGGACCTAGTCCATTCTAATTCGATCTTGAAAAACTCACTTTCCGAACCGAGCATCATATATAATTTTCCTTACAACTAACGTTAACTATGTCCGAAGAAAATTCGGTTATCGGGGTATACCCATGTTCGATAAAACCAACTACGATATCCGGAGGATCGGGATGGAAGCAAACCCGAACTCCATAAATGACTACATGTCGGGCATAGTAGAAATTTTACCCATCCGATAACCAATTTAATATATTCGTCCCTAGACAAATGAAATAAATAAATTACAAAATTTGAGATCCACCGGATCTCATATTTATTCTTGAAAAGAAATTAAACCACAATAGCACATTTTAAATGCAATTTTCAAGCATAAAAGAGCTATTTCTACCACTCCATATAATTAGGGCATGAATGAAATTAAAATATACCTTAAAATATGCATTGTTCTTTCGGAGCATGTAATATATTCTTCAAGAATATTAATTGTGCCATTTTAGGAGAAACAATTTAAGTACAATCTTGTTATATATGATTCTAAAGTGATAAATTTGAATATTCTTCAAGAACATGTGGAGTTAAGTGAAGAGTTAATTGGGTGATTTTAAAGTGATAAATTTGAATAGCTTCTTTTGTTTTTTCACTCTTTAGAGGCCGTGGCCAACATTTTGTTTCATTTGATTTGTACATTGTTTCAGTATATGCTTCGTGTTTGGTTTATAATTATGCAATGTACAGTTCTAAAGAACAATTGTCATGATATTGAAATGGCACTTTTGGATGATATAATTCTGCTACTTCGGGAGCAATAATTTTAGATTAAAACATTAAATAAATAAATAAAAACGTATGTAGAAACATTGATTGTAAATACTTTTCAAGAGCATATAACATTCTTCAAGAATATTGATTAAGCTACTGAAGGAGCAACAATATTAACATCTCAAAAATAAATAAATTTGACTTGCTTTTTAATAGCAAAGTAATATTTTTCAAGAATATGAATTGTGTTTCTTATGAGTAACAATTTAGAAAAATCAAAGCATAAGCAAATTAGCATATATAGTGATGATCCATTCAATGGACATATTAGCAAATTAGCAAATTAGCACATACGGATATCCTCAAGTTATCTAAAAAATCTTGGTCAATGATCCATTCAATGGACATATTCGAATAGCATAAGCAAATTAGCATATATGCACATATGACTACAACACAACAATTTGTTGACATTGGAAAGAAATTTCTCTCATCTCATTAAACCAATTCAACATATTAAATTATGTATAAAGAATCTTTGGAAAAAAAAGTAAAATTATGAATATATTTTTTAAAAGAAATTTGTCTCGTAATCCATCTTGTCAATTTGAAAGATATCAAATAATATTATATAACCAAAATTTGTTTGAAGAAATTTACTCCGAGAAGGATCAACGCTAGTTGGTTGGAGCGTGTTGATAACGTGTTATAAACTAAAGTGAATAAGAGAAAAAGAGATAGAGCGTAATAGATATATATTATTATGAGGACCAAAGACATCTATTTATAGAGTACACATGAACTATTGGAGTTTTGAATTTACATAGTTTTTGCTATATATGACAAATATATATATGTCAAATATACAACAATACAAATATCAGTTTTGGGGACTTTTTATTGAGTATTTATAGTAGGGAGTCTATCTAGCAGCTTACCATTCATTGGATACATAAATGTTATACTCCCCTCAGTCAATGGAAAGTGTCATTTTTCTATAGGGGCACGGAGATTAAGAAACCTAGTATTGTGTGGTGTGTGTTATTTGACTTTTGGGTTGTTAATTTTGGTCCACACATTGTTTGTTTTTTTAGAAACATGACACTTTCTATGAGACAACCCAAAAAGGAAAACAAGACAATCATTTTTACAAAAACATTATTAACTTGTCTCATTATTTGTGGTTATATTCTTTTCGTATGAAAATTTAGAAAACAGAGATGATAAAATATGAGAGAGATGTAGATGATAAAGTATAAGAGAGAACTACTCATTAGATACATAAATGTTATATTAACAATTAATTTTTACGTAAATAGTTTTTACCCGTCACATTATTTGTGGCCATTTTTAATAAGTCGGAGATAGTATTTCAATTATGTATGGCGTTAGTTTGACCTAAAAAACAAAATCATATTAGGGTTAGGGGGAAGTGAAATAGTTATTGTTATTAAGGGGCTGTTTGGTACGAATTTATGAATGGGAATGACAATGTGTACGATAGTAGGGTGATTAGGTATGGGTATGGGGGAGTCCTTTAATGGTGTTTGGTATTTACTAGTGAATGAGAATGATAACCAAATATGGTGTTTGGTTGTATTTAGGCCTCAATGGGTATTGAATTAATTTTGTAATCAAACAAATGTGAGGTTGAATATGTTATAGGTTACAATTTTCCCATTCTCAATCCCAAATATTCTACGCTCTCAAATATTGCACCTCATAAATCCATACAAAGTGGCACAAAACCGCTCAAATTCGTTGTTCAATCTAAAAAACTATTACAAGATAAGAATGTAAAAAACGAGTACATAGTGTATCAATGATTACTCCTCCATTTATTAAACATCCCTTGGGCTACTCCATTTCTAAAATTCGTCCACTTATCAGTGGATTGGATAGTAGTGATATATTCGAATCATGGAATTTCTTCATTAGAATCTGAGTCATTAAAGTTTGCATAAGCATTGAATTCATCATAATCTTCATCTTCATGTATTAGCCCTTGTCTCCTACATAAGTTCTCGAGTAGACAACAAGCTAAAAGTATTCTCCCTTGCGTTAGAATGGGAAAAAATGACGGAGACGCAAGAATTTTCCATTTTCCCTTTAGTACCCCAAAAGCTCTTTCAATTACATTTCGGCTCTAGTATGTTTCATATTGAAATATTCTTGTGCGCTTGTGACACCCTCCCTTCAAATTGATTGAGATGGTATATTTGACCTCAATAAGGAGCAAAAAAGCCATTTGAGTTGCAATACCCACAATCAACCAAGTAGTATTAACCATCTAGAGCACCTAGACAATTCTACAATACCAACAACCAAGCAAACATTTCATATGCTTAATATTGAATAAAGGATAAATGTGAATAACAAGAGAAATTACCTCAAAACAACTCCATCTTTCATCATCATTTTCATTGCTGATTGGTTCGGGTAATTTAAGCAACACTCTCTGTAATTTCAATAGGGCTACTAGACATAAATTGAAGTGTCTACTAACGGTTTCTTAACTCCTCAAAAAGTCCACGGGAATGGTTCTATTTTTTTGATGATGTGCTAAGGTGTATACGAACATTGCTACAATTTCAGTCAAACTCATATTACTAGTGTCACTCAGACCTCCTATGTCTCTCAACATCTCACACAAAATGTAGAACGTGTTTCTATCCATACGAAGTTGACTTCTACAAGCTATATCACTTTCACTAACAATTCTATAAATAAATATCATCTTGTCACTCTTCAATCATAATTACTTGTTATTACTTGATTCTTGTTAGTTAAATACAAAAGAGTGAGTTGATACCACATAGCTAAAATATTAGCCATAGATGCAAGCAAGTGTAACAAGCACAATATAAGGAACAAGCATAAACATTATGCTAATTAATACCACAACAATCAATGCTAATTAATCATTTGAGACATTGATTAATTGATCAACTCCACAAAACCTGAATATGCTAAGTTACACCCACATTAGGTAACAACTCAAAAATGTAGTCAAAGATGGCTGGATTTTTAACCAATACAACAAGCATTTAATGCTTGATTTATTTCCATAATTTCCTTAATTTACAAGATTTTCCAACAGATTTGGCCTCATCTAAACATGCCACCTACAAGAAACAGAGCATTTCATCAAATCTTGAATCCCTAAACATATTGTTATAGATAAGTTGTAACTTGTAATAATGTCAAGACGTTACTTGAATGAGACTAAAGACCATGTAAGGCCAATCAAGCTCGAGTACGTGTCAAGACATACTTATATTTAAGACATTACTTGAATGAGACCAAGAGAATGGAACAAAAAACTAAGAGCTCTTAGAAATGATAAGAAGCATAAGAGATATATGCTGAAATAGAATCACGTAGAAAGTATCCAATCCGACAATTCTCCTCCACTGCATAAACTGGATTTATTTAAAAAAAAAAAAAAACTTTTGGAGATGAGATTCATGACTTGGACAACAAATTATGTTCTTGGGTGCCGCATAATTTGCTCAAAATAAATGCAATTTGCATTGTTCAAGTTTGTAGGACTACATAATAAATCATTAAATGTTAATATTGGAGGAATATCAATTTTTGGTAAGAGGGCCTAGCGTAAGATGACTAAATTTAGATTTTAGTCATTCTACTTGAAATTTACAAATCTTATACTCCCTCCGTCCCGTTCCATTTGTCTTATCTTCTTTTCCGAAAATGGAAAATAATTCCTACACACCTCCACTATTCTTTGTGGGACCCATCTATGGACTCACTCATCTAAACATAACCAACTATTCATATTAAACTTCACGCCAAAAAAGAAGAAGCCAAGTCGGTGGGACGGATGGAGTATTTAACAACAAAACCTACTCGAAATATCAAGTATTATTGTTCCACTTAATTGCACATAGGATAGTTATAAAGTAACAATATATTATCTTGATTGACTATCAATATCCTACATGTCACATTTTAGTTAGTCATTTATCTAATTAATAACCCTAAAACTAATGCAATAGGCTGGTAATATGTACAACCATGAGAGAATAAGCTGAATTATTGAAGTAATGAAATTAATGCACGTAGAGTTGTCTAGTTAAAAAATACTAACCATATAAATAAGGAAAATAAGCCTTGTTGTTCGTTATTTAAATCATTCGGAATTCCGTTCCAGCTTTTGCCGCTTGCTTTTATGCAGCCACATGTCGTCTCCCATCACTCCTGCATGAGAAATAATAGTAATATCAATTTATTGAAAATTTTGTATTTCACGCGTGTTTAAAATGATAAATTTGTTGTCTACCAATATTTAAATGTTTCGGGTCTTCTTCCAATTCACTTTTTGCTCTTGTATTGCCTTCCTCTTTCTTTTGTTCAGGTCTTTTTTTGCCTTTCTCTCTCTCTCCTGAAGTTGATTCCGGTTATCATGTTAATAATAAAATCAGCTATCAGTAAAAATATCATCAAAAGTAAAGAAATAGACCAAATAAAATATACAACACTGAGGCAGGAATTTATCTGTTTGCTTAAAAAGAAAAAGAAAAGGAGAAGAGTGGGTTTAGCTTAATACCATCAGTTCTTCTGCAAAATGCTGCTGCAGTACAACATTCATATCTTCTTTAGATAAGCATTCTTGACCATCTATGCGAATACTTAGCAGAGCTGGTGTGATTATGGATCCTGCGGAATTAAAATTTCGAGGTCGGGGCAATTCCTAGTGCGGATATTCTTTAACGAGGGCAACTCTACAGCGCATCTCCATTCGCAGAAACTCTCCAATTTGGGCAATCCAAACAGAGACAAATGTTGCAACCTAGGAAACAGACGTTTAACTCTATCATCGACATATCTTCTATCACTTTTACCATCTCCCCACGAGTTGACAATGGTCATTCTTTGGAGATTGACAAGATTTTTGGGCTATTGAAGATGAGAACAAGCTCTTGATGTTGCAATAACTACTCAATTCTAACTGCTCTAGTCCACGGAAGAAGGAACTAGGAACTTGATCGCACCATGCATTCTTGTTAGAGATACCGCCCATAGTTAATTTTTTTCAAGTTACGGAATGAAACCTGCAATTTAATGAAGAAAATATCAACATTTAGGGCAGTAATTGCATGAACTTCATTTTATATACTCAGCTCATAAATAACAATCATTCGGCGTTTAATATAAACTTACCTTTGGTTCGCAAAACAGATGAGTAGAATCAAGGTCGTGATAATGGTCGCTCTTGTGATCGTCTAAAGAAGCAAGAGAAACAAGGCAATTCATACTTTGGGTGGTGTAGATTCCCATCTCAACGAGTTCAGGGAATTCAATTTTTTCAGTTCCTTTGCATATACTCATCAGCTTTGACAGAGCTCGAAATAGACAGACTCTTCAATTTTGGGAATATAGCGATCCGACTTCCTTCCCCGAGTTCGGTCGTTTCTTCGCCTTCTTTGTTCCCGCACCGTACTACATGGTCCATCACATCACAATATGCGATCTGAATACGTTCGAGCCGTAAATGAAAATCCTTAGTAGCCGGTGAGAATACATGTCCAAGTGCATCACACCTGTAGATGTGGATGGAAGAAAGGTTGGTGAAAATGGGGACAACAATGTTATGATCGTATGGACTCCTCCACAATTGTTTTAGTCGAAGAAGCCATTCAAGTCTTAGTCGTTTGAGATTCTTGAACGAGTTGGACTGGATCCGGACCGTCCCATATCTCTTCTAAGCTATTCATATAAATAAGAGAGAGAGACTCCGGGAGAGGGAAAACAGCAGCCTACGGATCTCCAATCAACACACTCTGTCATATTCTTATTCTCAAATGCAACAAGACATAACCACTTTACATTTTGAGCTTTTCCTAGTTTCAAGATAGCGTTAGAGCCATGACCATATGCGTGTAAATATTCGTGCTCCTCACAAAAGTATTTGTCGATAAATCTCCCGAGAATTCAAGATACAACTTCTTGTGATATATCTTGTCCGAAGACCGTGCACCATCATATCGACCAAAGCTAACGAGAAATTTCACTAACTTTGGTGAAAGGCGTAGCTGTACATCAAGTAACCTAGAATTAAACACTTGAATCTCCAAGCACCTCGAGATTGGTTAAGGCCTCCAGTTCTTCCAACCCTGAATTCTCTCTCTCTTTTCCCTCAACATCCGCTTCCCATTCTTGGAAGCTTTTCACCAACTTCAACTCCTCCAACACAACCAGACTTGATATCACCCCAGGGGCTAATTTAGAAATCCTACAATATGAAACTTCCAACAACCTCAAAGGCGTTTTAGTGGCCCTTAGTTCCACCGGTAACTCCTCCACAAAGAAGTTTACAATGACGGAAAATGAGAATTTCAAGACTCACCAAGTGACCAACAAGTGAGATGGTCTCTAATGAAGGACAGTTCCATACAACAAGTGTCACAAGATTCTTAAGTGACTGCATTTTATGTGATACTGATGGTATTGATCTCAATGTACTCCTTTGGATGAACATCACATGGAGCTCCCCGTTCTTTCAATAAAACTTTCATTTTTTTGGAACTCCGGCTCAAATCCGTTATCCACAAATACTAGACGAAGATGAGGAAAAATCGACTCCACAAGAAGTCTTGGCCTTCCTTCCACATAAGAAGAAACCCATTCGCAATCATTACGCTTAATTAACCCCTTCTTCCACGCGATGAATGTACATACATCTCGTACAACATCATGCATTCTTACATGATCTTCATCCCAACCATCTAACAAGCAAGAATCGGTTTTTAAGCGTCTTAATCAATTGACAAACCCTATTTCTTGTTTCTTCCAATCCCCGCATTCCTCCGAAGATGCGCAACCCCATAGCGAACCAAGTCAAATGCTCTATAGGGATATTATCATCTTCTCTAAACAAGCAACAAAGCAAGAAGATGGATTTAGCATTGCTATCCGACAAGAAATCATAACTTAGTTTCAAGGGATTGTACACATCTGCAATAACATTTTGTATATCTAATGGATTAGCTTTTGCCAATTGGCCTAGTGCATCTTCCCAAATAGATAACCTGTTCTCATCTTTCATAGCCGGCCCAACAGTTGCAAGGGCGATGGGCAAACCACCGCACTCTCTTACAACCTTTTCAGCCTACCGATTTTAAATCGGTTGCATCCACACGTACGCCACTTTCTTTCTAAAGCAACCCATGCTTCCTCGTCTGTCAAGATTTGTAGTCCACGAATCTTTGGTATATCCATTGCACTCAAAACATCTCTATTTCGAGATGTAACAAGAATCTTACAACCACTTCCACAAGGAATTCCTAAATCCTCCAACTTGAGGCCCCTCCATACATCATCCAAGACTAGGAGAGTTCTCTTTGGGCCACTTAATCTAGCATGTAGTTTTTGTGCTCTAGGACGCGGAGATTCCTTTTCCAAGACCAAACCCAATGGCATACCAATCTCAAGCTGTATTCTCAAGTTATCAGCTTGTTGGCCGACGACCACTATCACAACTTCGTCGCATAAATGTTCTTCCAATGCTCGGTTCATGATTTTCTTGGCCATAGTTGTCTTCCCCACACCTCCCATGCCACAAAGCCCTATCATATTCACTTCCATACATCTCAACGTTTCCATGATTTCTTCCTCAAAATATTTCCTAGATTCGAACTCCATTGGTGTTTCCTGTGGAAGTGCTAGAGTTGCCGATGGAGGTGGCGGGCTGGGATATAATACTAAACTTGCACAACTGGTCTCGAAGCTCTTTCATTTGATCGGTTGTTCTCTTAGCTCTCTTGCTGAGAGAGAAACGAGCTCTCCAGCTCGTAAAACCACTTCCAACATTTGAAACTTCATTCAGGATTATATCCTTGTTGCTCTTCATCTCTTCGGAATTTATTAACCAAGTCTCAACATCGGGAAGAATGATATGTAGATTATCTTTTGCTCGTCAACTTGCATCTGCAGTCCCTTATTTGCATCGTCAAGCTTTCCAGCTTCGTCTCTTAGGTTCTGAATATTGTTGTCGAAGCAACGGAGATAGTCGAATTGGTCTTTGATTGGTGCAACGGCTTCTATAACTGGTTCCAGAAGACTAGCCACAAGTTCTGCCATTCCCTACAATCTTCTGCCAATGTTTTGGTTCCAAATTAATGATAAAGGTTATTTAGAGGAGGAGGATGAAATATCTATAATCTATCAAAAGGGAAAGGCATGGTAAGAACGGACACACCCGCGGAATTCCCATCTATTTATATAAAATTCAAATAAATACTAAAACATTCCAAAAAACAACCACAAACATTCAAATTTAATCTAATATAAAACCATAATTCCTAACAAAACAACCACAAACATTCAAATTTTAATTTGTTGTACTTCACTAAGTTAAGCACATTAACATTATATATATATATATATATGTGTGTATATATATATATATATATATATATATATATATGGGAATGATCAAATAAGAATCAACCCTCATATGAAAACTAAGAACAAATGATAATCATATACATATAAAATGGGGATACCCGAACGGGAACGGGTATTGAAAAGTAATACACATACATGTATCCGCCCCAACACTAAAATTGCAAATACCCATGAAACAGGTACCCGTATCCACTTTTTCCGATCCGAATAGGAAATACCCGAACGGAACGGGTATGAGGACGGATACCCGTTCCTTTTTCCCACCCCTAGCCACTGTAAAAAGTTGATTAGGGGTTTCCCTCATAAAAAAATACCATATAAAATGAAAATATACGTACATACATCTAAAGCTGCCTTACTCAGAAAAGATTTATGCATACTGAATTGATAAAAGTACCTGAGAACTGCAGCAGAATATGGAGGTTTGTGAAGATAAGCCTATTAAAGAGAGAAGGATGGGTTTGAAAACCAATATTGATAGAGTGAATGCAGGTAGAGAAGCGTGGGTTTGGACACCAATAATGATAGTGAATGCAGGTTCAGCATGTGAGGAGACTTCGTTTAATGTTGTTGAGAGAATTTTCGAGGAAAGGAGAAGGAGATCGTGGGACTTCAATCAATTATCTAAAGTGGGGAAAAGCTTCAATCTATTTTGTCTTTTTCACTTTTATTCATTTTAATAAATATAATAAATATATAAAATATATAAGTATGAAAAGTAGAAGCAGGGTTTGGAGGAAAGGCGTAGGAGGTAGTGGGACTTTATCAAAGGTTTGGAGTTTGGATAACGAGTTAATGGTATTTTAATGCAAGTGACAATATTTTTTTACATTTTTTTATGATTAGTAACATTACGCATTGATAAACTCTGTTTTTGTATAATATAGTACGAAAACGGAGAATTTGTAAAGGTGTAGGAAATTGGGAAAGTAGGGAAAGGTGTAGACAATATTTTTTACATTTTTTTTTCTTTTTACATTTTATGTAGACGACGACATGTAGGGAAAGGTGTAGGAAATTGGGAAAGTAGTTTACAATTGCTTTAATCAATTATCTAAAATAGGGAAAAGCTTCAATCAATTATCTAAAATAGGGAAAAGCTAAATGGATCAAATATTATTGATCCAAAATAGCTTCAATCAAATTTTAAAATACAATTTTGTCATTTTCACTTTCAGTTTTATTTATTTTAAATATAATACAGATATAAATATGAAGAACGTAATACAATATTTATTATTGGCAATCAAAAGTTTTCTATATTTAATTTTTCATTTCACCTCAACTTTTTCAATTTTTAAATTAAAAATCATTAACTATTAAATTCTTGACTATTGAACTTTAAAAAATACAAAACGTCATTTTTTTTATTTTATGAATAAATGTAATTTGCTTGTATAATTTATTATATGTAATCTGATTATTTTTATTTATATAATGTATAATTATTTTAAATAAAATAAATTTGTAATACTTTGGAAAAAAGGTAAAAATATATATATATTATTTTGATAGGAAACTAATTCTACAAAAAAAATAAAAAATATAGCTTTAATTTATCATTATATTATAAATAAGTAAATCAAAAATTCCAATAGAAAGCATTATAAATATTTCCATTTATTTTGTTTAATTTCTTATGAACAAAATAAATTTGTAATAAATTGAAAAAAGTAAAAATGTAAAAAGAGTATATATATTATTTTGATAGGAAACTAAATCTAAAAAAATAGTTTTAGTTTATTATTATTTTATAAATAAGTAAAACAAAAGTTCCAATAGAAGTCTAATAAATATTTCTATTTTCTTAACTTGCTTATAAAAAATAAAAATATTAAAACTACACTTGTATCAAAAAAACCGGAAGAAAGTAAATTCGTAGAAATGAAATATTTGTCGGCTCGTATTCGGCCTTCAAATTTTCAAATTCGAGTTGAGCTTTAGTGATCTCGTGCCCGAACTATTCATATAAAGCTTGGTTTGTTAATAGTCATATTGACATACATGTCAATAAGCTTCTATTATTGTCAAATATTTAATGTTCAAATCTTAATGATGTCTCTATTAGTGTTCAAACAAGGGCGTTCAAATCTCGATGATGTCTCTATTAGTGTTCAAATAAGGGCAGATTTAGAGGGGGTCAAGAGAATCGATCCACTCATCGGCCACCGAATTTTTGCATGGTCGAGTATACCATCATAATGTAGTAATAACTAAAATTACTAATATGTCTAGTTTAGTGGTTAGCACCTCTAGCACTTCTCCTGTTAATATTTGTATTCTATTTTCGTACAATTCTTAACATTTCTTTTAATATTTTTCCAACTATAATATAACCACATATTTTTTCAAATTCATTAAATCATGCATGACTCTACAATGGAGTACTATGCAAGATTAGTCAAGTAGTACTCCCTTTGGCTGACTCGAATGTAGGATTCTATTTACAACGATGGTCAATCGGTATTAGATACTACTTATTTTAGTCAAGGGGATTCATTGATTTTGATTCTTTATAGTTTATTAGTAACCCCCTTCACTGATAAACTAATAAACTATAAAGAAGTGAAAGTATACCTTATAAGATCATAATGTAATATAAATATACAACTTGTTACAACAAATTTTAGTTATTATGTACCAAGATTTGTTGTTGAATGGATAGAAAGAAAATTACTCTCTGCTGCGCGCGGGTGGGGGGGTGGGGATGGGGTCGTGGGGATGCCCCCATTTGGACATCTTTGTAAATTTAATTATGTGGGTATAATATTTAAAAAATCTTTAAAAAAAATTACTCTACATATATATCCTCCTCTCTCTATAACTCATTTTCTTTTTTCCCAAAACCTCTAGTTGAGTGATTAACTAATATATTGTAATACATGTATAGTTTAGTTATTGTTAAACTCAATAGAATATTATAGCGAGCGGTCTCCGAAAACTCAATTGTCTCAAGACTCGGCGGATTCGAGACGAATCTACTTGAATAAGTGTTGTGGAGTCGTATGAAAGCAACGGTCAATATGTCAAGACATTAGACGAATCTAAAAAACTTCTCCTCTTCGTTTTGTTCGAATATCTCCTTCTCATTCTTTTATTAGATAGTTTTTTTTCTTGTTTTCGACTCGATTTGACTCCCTTTATCCAAATCGTGTGTTGATTTCATCGGATTGAACGGGTGGGTACTTATAATTTGTAGTTGTTGACATAAAAAAAAATGGCGATTTCTTGAGAGGGTTTCGACATCCACAAGTTTGAAGGTTTGTTCCCTTGTGTGTGTGTGTTTTTTTGTGTGTAAAAAATGGCGATTTCTTTCTTTATTTAGATCGATTCTTTGTTTGTAATTTGTGTCGTATGGTTAAGTTTCTTGGTTGATAGATAAAACACCTAAATGGGGGGATCCCTACTATGTTGTTTTTGTCAAATTTAGGGCTTTGTGCGTATTCCTAATCCAATTCAGTTTAATGTCAGCCACAATTCACTTATACGCTTTTGTTAATTCACTTACAAGTGAATCTTAATACACTTTTGTTGAATTAGAATATTAATATATTATATAAAATATGTTTGAAACACTTTAGTTAAATTTTATTCTCGAGGCACGAAAAATACAACCTATTGCGGGATCGAAATTGCCTATGATAGAATTTCCAGATATGAATGTGTACAGCTTATAACTAGGTTGGTGATATTATGCTTATAAACAAATTAACGAAATGCAGATATACACTTTCCTTAATCAATTGATACACTGTCGTTCAGAAACACAGTTTAATATACTACTATTATCTTTTACTAGTTAATGCATACACTTTTCTCAATAAATTAATACAGGCAAAAAGTATCACTATGGAGAGAGTTTGAAGCTAGGTTGCATGTATACGGACACGGGATACAATATTTTTTAAAAAATTTAAGACACGATATGGGCACTAATATAAATAATATTATATATATATATATATATATAAAATAATTAATTAAGCTTTTCAATATCAAACTCATTGTTTAAATGATCAATTAAAAGCACATAAATCATAAATATAACTAAAAAATGTGAAATATTAAAATAAATAAATAAATAACAATAATAAACATTAGTCTTAAAAATCATAATAATCTAAATAAATAGTCTAATCTTTCAAATTCTATGAATCCGTATATGATATTTCATCCAATAAATTCTTTTTTCACTTCCGACTCATCAAGGACGAGATTTGCAATCTCTAAAATCTCAACATCATCATTCAACTCAAAACTCGTTAATTTATTGACTTGTTAAGAGTCTAATTTATTTTTTTAATTGTGTGTGTCCGGAAATAATTTCCCATGTCCGAAAAGTTTCCATTTTTTTATTTTTTTATTTTATGGACACGTTTTCCGTGTCCGACACGTGTCGGGCGCGTGTCCAAACATATCCGTGTCCGACACATGTCCGACACGTGTCAGGCACAAGATTTGACGGACTTTTTTGGGAGTGTCAAGTACAACATAGATAAGAAGCCATACGAAGAGAGAGAAGAGAAAGAAAATAAAGCATGACAGTAAAACGAAGATACAAATTGAAAATAGAAATCAAAAATAACATTAACACCATTAATGAAATAAAGAGATGGATTAATAAAATAAAAACTCGTACAATCTCAACCCCCAAATCCCATCTCTTGATCTAATGATCAAGAAATATTCTCAATATTCTCAATTATTAATTATTACACTCAATGAAACAACAAACATCTCTTTCCAAACACATATTCCACTCACATGATCGATCGACGAGGGTAGGCGAATGTCACTCAATAATCCTACACAGCCAAGAAGACAGAGAAACAACTGTGAGAGAGAGAGAGAAGGGTGCAACTATATAACTAAAACAAAGAAGACACATATAGAAGTGACTTACAGTATGGGACGATCTTCCAACGTTGATTCGCATCCTTCTTCCACTCCCAGAGGACAATTCTGGTGCCGTCGTGGACGCCGCCGTGGTTCTTGTCACCGTTGAAAGCATCCACATTTAGGCGAATGTTGCTCACCATCCTAATTGCTCGATAACCATCGCCTAAGTCTTTGCTCTCGGTCCATAGAACGGATTCATCAAGAGCATTGGAGTTGTAGTGAGTCAACTCAACCTGTTCCAGAAACACCATGCAAATTATAGTTAAGACTAACTTCAAATACTCAAGAAGCTTTTCATCTATAAGAGATGACAACTGCAGTTTCCCTGACTGTCCAAACTTTGTTTTCAAGCTCTATCATGAAAACCATTTAAAAACTTGTAAATTCAAAGAAATTCAGTACACAATCAAATAATTTACAATTTCATATACTCCCTTCGCCTCACTAGAAATGATACGTTTCCTTATAAGGATGTTCCACTACAAATCACACGTTTCCTAAAGTGGCGGGAAAGTTTCTATTAACCACATTTAACTACTAAAAATTAAACAATCTATGCTACATAACATTATGTTAGGATATTCGGACCCTCCAAAGTGTGAGGAACGAGGTTCTCGACCCAACAGAGACAATAACAAAAAATAACACAATGAAAAAATAATAAGACATATAAAATTTAACGTAATTCGGTTAATTGACCTACGTCCACGGGCGGCAATAAAGAGAAGAATATAAAATAGACCTCCGAAATATGGTCCTAGGTGCCTAAAAGCACATATCCACAAAAATATAGTCAATTAGTCCAACTAACTAATCTCTTTAGCATGAGGGTCATAAGCACATTTAAATAATTAGGTAACAAAACTAATAACAATTCATTAATTTTTGGATTGGGTTATGACTCAATTTCTTTAAAAGATTAGAATTTGAACCATCTATTTCTTGATTTATTGATTTCCGCCCAAAAGAAAGCGTATCATTTCCAATAGGACGAGGGACTACTAAAAAGAGTGAAGCCCTTTGAATTGTGCAACCATCATATTTAGAAGATACTGGTTCCGTTGCTCTTGTTTCTGAAGGACGTGAGGGGACTACAGGGACTAACGTTACTCAAGAAAGGCAGGGACGCTTGGTGTCTGCGGCCCAACGTGGGTGTGATGTACGGCCGGCGAGTGGTGGTGCTCTTCTTCTTTCCTACGGTGGTGACCGTCCTTATTTCTAGAAAGAGTCGTCGGTTTGGATGTTCGATAAAAGATAAATTGGAGATTTGTGAATAATTGATGGTAATGGATTCTTGATTTGAGAGAGAATCGTGTAGCGTTGTGAGTGGCCGACAAGGACAGATAAAGAAATTAATTGAATGGTGGGGTAGGTGGCATGGCAAAAAAATTCCAAAGTCTAGTTGTTGTGATTTATATCTAATTTATTGTATTGCATTATACGGAATTAGTCGTATCAAATATATTATTCCCTATTCCGTTTAATTTATCTTTTTTTTATATGAAGGTTAAGATAAATAATTAGTTATATGTAGAAAACAGTTTCTACAAAAGAAAAATAGAAATTTATTTAATACTTATTTTTTATTTTAAAAAATAAAAACAAGTAAAGTGGAACAATCCAAAAAAATTAAGATAAATCAAGAGAACGGGGATTATTATTCTTGAACTAACTTGCCAAGTGTTGAGATTTTTTCAATTTCTTTAGTTATCAATTATAGTCTCATGTTGGAGTATTTAAATTATCTCATTCGGAAGATATGAGGTCCCTCACGGACAAGTATCATCATTTTGTTTTTCAATTTAATGAAATGAAAATTTGAAAACACATAATTAACATAAAGAAACAAAATGAGGTCTTATAATACTCACGCGGTTGCGTTTGGTCGATCACTGACTTACATATCGTCTTCTTTGACTCGTTTTTACTTGTTTTAAGTCTAAATGCTCGAACGTTTTTCGCTCATTTACTCGTATCTATCTACGTATTTCAACTCCACTATGCTCAAACACCATGATTTTCACTCATTCCTATACAATTTCAATAAAAAAATGAACAAGTATCACATTCTACAATATTAAGCAAATTCAATCCATATACTTGTTCATATATTTTTCCATCTAAAATCAACATCAAAACACGACATGGATTAGGAAAAAATCATGTTTGTCAAGTAGTCTTAACATCTAACCAAATTCTCGAGTTATTGAAGAGAAATGACGGAGATTTTATGATGGTCCTAACCGATCGATCTAAAGAATACAATCTTAAGGGGGTTTTGACATATGGTAATACTAATAACCAATGCGGGACAAATGCAAAACGGGCATAATACGTAAGAGTGTTCACCTACTCCAGTAGATCTCTCTCTCCAACGTTTTAATTGTGAAGAGTGAATATGAATATAAAGAGCCTTGAACCAAACAAGGTTACGAGAAACAATCGCTAAACTCATACCTTAAAGTATACAAAGCACCCTTCTGCAAGCCGTGTCTAACTTGAAGCTCTAAGTTCCTATTCACTCTAAGCCACTATCTTATTCAAGCTTAGATTTGAGAGGTCCAATCTTTGTAAGTACCTCTAATTTTGGAGAAAAACCACAACCCAAATCCGAACCCAACTTAAGATAGTTGTAGCATTTGTAGTGTTTGAGTAGACTTGAAGTAAAAAGTGGCGACGACGAAGAAGAAGTGTAAACGAGAACTAATGAGTAGTAGTGTTATCGGGGAAACTAATCTTATCAAGAAGAGTGGATGAAAGAGTTAAACTTTGAACCACTATAAACATCGTGCCGTTCTCGCCTTATTTATTTAATTAATCACTTGTCGGTAACACGGTTCAATCATGTCTTAAAGACACTTTCACAGGTATACACATAGAGTTTTTCAACGAGAAAGGGCCTACAATTATCCGCACATACTTCTTGTCAGCATTTGTTTTAAAGAAATATTTTTTGAAGAAACTTTAAATAAGTGTACCCCCCCCAAAATCTATTTTCTCATTTTAGGACCGTCAATTAGTATGAGAGCGGACCTGTACGTTCTAATTCGATCTTGAAAAACTCACTTTCCGAACCGAGCATCATATATAATTTTCCTTACAACTAACGTTAACTATGTCCGAAGAAAATTCAGTTATCAGGGGTATACCCATGTTCGATAAAACCAACTACGATATCTGGAGGATCAGGATGGAAGCAAACCTGAACTCCATAAATGACTACATGTCAGGCATAGTAGAAATTTTACCCATCCGATAACCAATTTAATATATTCGTCCTAGACAAATGAAATAAATAAATTACAAAATTTGAGATCCACCGGATCTCATATTTATTCTTGAAAGAAATTAAACCACAATAGCACATTTTAAATGCAATTTTCAAGCATAAAAGAGCTATTTCTACCACTCCATATAATTAGGGCATGAATGAAATTAAAATATACCTTAAAATATGCATTGTTCTTTCGGAGCATGTAATATATTCTTCAAGAATATTAATTGTGCCATTTTAGGAGAAACAATTTAAGTACAATCTTGTTATATATGATTCTAAAGTGATAAATTTGAATATTCTTCAAGAACATGTGGAGTTAAGTGAAGAGTTAATTGGGTGATTTTAAAGTGATAAATTTGAATAGCTTCTTTTGTTTTTCACTCTTTAGAGGCCGTGGCCAACATTTTGTTTCATTTGATTTGTACATTGTTTCAGTATATGCTTCGTGTTTGGTTTATAATTATGCAATGTACAGTTCTAAAGAACAATTGTCATGATATTGAAATGGCACTTTTGGATGATATAATTACGCTACTTGGGAGCAATAATTTTAGATTAAAACATTAAATAAATAAATAAAAACGTATGTAGAAACATTGATTGTAAATACTTTTCAAGAAAGCATATAACATTCTTCAAGAATATTGATTAAGCTACGAAGGAGCAACAATATTAACATCTCAAAAATAAATAAATTTGACTTGCTTTTAATAGCAAAGTAATATTTTCAAGAATATGAATTGTGTTTCTTATGAGTAACAATTTAGAAAAATCAAAGCATAAGCAAATTAGCATATATAGTGATGATCCATTCAATGGACATATTAGCAAATTAGCAAATTAGCACATACGGATATCCTCAAGTTATCTAAAAAATCTTGGTCAATGATCCATTCAATGGACATATTCGAATAGCATAAGCAAATTAGCATATATGCACATATGACTACAACACAACAATTTGTTGACATTGGAAAGAAATTTCTCTCATCTCATTAAACCAATTCAACATATTAAATTATGTATAAAGAATCTTTGGAAAAAAAAGTAAAATTATGAATATATTTTTTTAAAAGAAATTTGTCTCGTAATCCATCTTGTCAATTTGAAAGATATCAAATAATATTATATAACCAAAATTTGTTTGAAGAAATTTACTCCGAGAAGGATCAACGCTAGTTGGTTGGAGCGTGTTGATAACGTGTTATAAACTAAAGTGAATAAGAGAAAAAGAGATGAAGCGTAAAGTATATATATTATTATGAGGACCAAAGACATCTATTTATAAGATGTACACATGAACTATTGAGTTTTGAATTTACATAGTTTTTGCTATATATGACAAATATATATATGTCAAATATACAACAATACAAATATCAGTTTTGGGGACTTTTTATTGAGTATTTATAGTAGGGAGTCTATCTAGCAGCTTACCATTCATTGGATACATAAATGTTATACTCCCTCAGTCGATAGAAAGTGTCATTTTTATGGAGCACGGAGATTAAGAAAGCTAGTATTGTGTGGTGTGTGTTATTTGACTTTTGGGTTGTTAATTTTGGTCCACACATTGTTTGTTTTTTTAGAAACATGACACTTTCATGAGACAACCCAAAAAGGAAAACAAGACAATCATTTTTACAAAAACATTATTAACTGTCTCATTATTTGTGGTTATATTCTTTTCAGTATGAAAATTTAGAAAAGCAGAGATGATAAAATATGAGAGAGATGTAGATGATAAAAGTATAAAGAGAGAACTACTCATTAGATACATAAATGTTATATTAACAATTAATTTTTACGAAATAGTTTTTACCCGTCACATTATTTGTGGCCATTTTTAATAAGTCGGAGATAGTATTTCAATTATGTATGGCGTTAGTTTGACCTAAAAAACAAAATCATATTAGGGTTGGGGAAGTGAAATAGTTATTGTTATTAAGGGAACTGTTTGGTGCAATTTATGAATGGGAATGACAATGTGTACGATAGTAGGGTGATTAGGTATGGGTATGGGGGAGTCCTTTAATGGTGTTTGGTATTTACTAGTGAATGAGAATGATAACCAAATATGGTGTTTGGTTGTATTTGAGCCTCAATGGGTATTGAATTAATTTTGTAATCAAACAAATGTGAGGTTGAATATGTTATAGGTTACAATTTTCCCATTCTCAATCCCAAATATTCTACGCTCTCAAATATTGCACCTCATAAATCCATACAAAGCTAAGTGGCACTAAAACCGCTCAAATTCGTTGTTCAATCCTAAAAAACTATTACAAGATAAAGAATGTAAAAAGCGAGACATTAGTGTATCAATGATTACTCCTCCATTTATTAAACATCCCTTGGGCTACTCCATTTCTAAAATTGGTCACTTATCGGTGGATTGGATAGTAGTGATATATTCGAATCATGGAATTTCTTCATTAGAATCGAGTCATTAAAGTTTGCATAAGCATTGAATTCATCATAATCTTCATCTTCATGTATTAGCCCTTGTCTCCTACATAAGTTCTCGAGTAGACAACAAGCTAAAAGTATTCTCCCTTGCGTTAGAATGGGAAAAAATGACGGAGACGCAGAATTTTCCATTTTCCCTTTAAGTACCCCAAGGCTCTTTCAATTACATTTCTGGCTCCTAGTATGTTTCATAATTGAAATATTCTTGTGCGGTTTGTGACACCCTCCCTTCAAATTGATTGAGATGGTATATTTGACCTCAATAAGGAGCAAAAAGCCATTTGAGTTGCAATACCCACAATCAACCAAAGTAGTATTAACCATCTAGAGCACCTAGACAATTCTACAATACCAACAACCAAGCAAACATTTCATATGCTTAATATTGAATAAAGGATAAATGTGAATAACAAGAGAAATTACCTCAAAACAACTCCATCTTTCATCATCATTTTCATTGCCGATTGGTTGGGCAATTTAAGCAACACTCTCTGTAATTTCAATAGGGCTACTAGACATAAATTGAAGTGTCTACTAACGGTTTCTTAACTCCTCAAAAGTCCACAGGGAATGGTTCTATTTTTTGATGATGTGCTAAGGTGTATACGAACATTGCTACAATTTCGGTCAAACTCATATTACTAGTGTCACTCGGACCTCCTATGTCTCTCAACATCTCACACAAAATGTAGAACGCGTGTTTCTATCCATACGAAGTTGACTTCTACAAGCTATATCACTTTCACTAACAATTCTATAAATAAATATCATCTTGTCACTCTTCAATCATAATTACTTGTTATTACTTGATTCTTGTTAGTTAAATACAAAAGAGTGAGTTGATACCACATAGCTAAAATATTAGCCATAGATGCGACAAGTGTAACAAGCACAATATAAGGAACAAGCATAAACATTATGCTAATTAATACCACAACAATCAATGCTAATTAATCATTTGGGACATTGATTAATTGATCAACTCCACAAAACCCGAATATGCTAAGTTACACCCCATTAGGTAACAACTCAAAAATGTAGTCAAAGATGGCTGGATTTTTAACCAATACAACAAGCATTTAATGCTTGATTTATTTCCATAATTTCCTTAATTTACAAGATTTTCCAACAGATTTGGCTTCATCTCAACATGCCACCTACAAGAAACAGAGCATTTCATCAAATCTTGAATCCCTATACATATTGTTATAGATAAGTTGTAACTTGTAATAATGTCAAGACGTTACTTGGATGAGACTAAAGACCATGTAAGGCCAATCAAGCTCGAGTACGTGTCAAGACATACTTATATTTAAGACATTACTTGAATGAGACCAAGAGAATGGAACAAAAAAACTAAGAGCTCTTAGAAATGATAAGAAGCATAAGAGATATATGCTGAAATAGAATCACGTAGAAAGTATCCAATCCGACAATTCTCCTCCACTGCATAAACTGGATTTATTAAAAAAAAAAAAAACTTTTGGAGATGAGATTCATGACTTGGACAACAAATTATGTTCTTGGGTGCCGCATAATTTGCTCAAAATAAATGCAATTTGCATTATTCAAGTTTGTAGGACTACATAATAAATCATTAAATGTTAATATTGGAGGAATATCAATTTTTGGTAAGAGGGCCTAGCGTAAGATGACTAAATTTAGATTTTAGTCATTCTACTTGAAATTTACAAATCTTATACTCCTACGATCTTGTTGCCATTTGTCTTATCTTCTTTCCGAAAATGGAAAATAATTCCTACACACCTCCACTATTCTTTGTGGGACCCATCTATGGACTCACTCATCTAAACATAACCAACTATTCATATTAAACTTCACGCCAAAAAAGAAGAAGCCAAGTCGGGTACAGCGGACGGATGGAGTATTTAACAACAAAACCTACTCGAAATATCAAGTATTATTGTTCCACTTAATTGCACATAGGATAGTTATAAAGTAACAATATATTATCTTGATTGACTATCAATATCCTACATGTCACATTTTAGTTAGTCATTTATCTAATTAATAACCCTAAAACTAATGCAATAGGCTGGTAATATGTACAACCATGAGAGAATAAGCTGAATTATTGAAGTAATGAAATTAATGCACGTAGAGTTGTCTAGTTAAAAAATACTAACCATATAAATAAGGAAAATAAGCCTTGTTGTTCGTTATTTAAATCATTCGGAATTCCGTTCCAGCTTTTGCCGCTTGCTTTTATGCAGCCACATGTCGTCTCCCATCACTCCTGCATGAGAAATAATAGTAATATCAATTTATTGAAAATTTTGTATTTCACGCGTGTTTAAAATGATAAATTTGTTGTCTACCAATATTTAAATGTTTCGGGTCTTCTTCCAATTCACTTTTTGCTCTTGTATTGCCTTCCTCTTTCTTTTGTTCAGGTCTTTTTTGCCTTTCTCTCTCTCTCCTGAAGTTGATTCCGGTTATCATGTTAATAATAAAATCAGCTATCAGTAAAAATATCATCAAAAGTAAAGAAATAGACCAAATAAAATATACAACACTGAGGCAGGAATTTATCTGTTTGCTTAAAAAGAAAAAGAAAAGGAGAAGAGTGGGTTTAGCTTAATACCATCAGTTCTTCTGCAAAAATGCTGCTGCAGTACAACATTCATATCTTCTTTAGATAAGCATTCTTGACAACATCTATGCGAATACTTAGCAAGAGCTGGTGTGATTATGGATCCTGCGGAATTAAAATTTCTGAGGTCAGCCGGGCAATTCCTAGTGCGGATATTCTTTAACGAGGCCAACTCTACAGCGCATCTCCATTCGCAGAAACTCTCCAATTTGGGCAATCCAAACAAGAGACAAATGTTGCAACCTAGGAACCAGACGTTTAACTCTATCATCGGACATATCTTCCCTATCACTTTTACCATCTCCCCACAGTTGACAATGGTCATTCTTTGGAGATTGACAAGATTTTGGGCTATTGAAGATGAGAACAAGCTCTTGATGTGTGCAATAACTTTACTCAATTCTAACTGCTCTAGTCCACGGAAGAAGGAACTAGGAACTTGATCGCACCATGCATTCTTGTTAGAGATACCGCCCATAGATTAATTTTGTTCAAATTGACGAATGAAACATAGCGATTTAATCGAAGAAAATATCAACATTTAGGGCGAGAGTAATTGCATGAACTTCATTTTATATACTCAGCTCATAAATACACAATCATTCAGCGGAGTTTAATATAAACTTACATTTGAGTTCTCAAAACGAGATGAGTAGAATCAAGGTGGTGATAATGTGCATTCTTCCTGTGATCGTCTAAAGAAGCGGGAAAACAAGGCAATTCATACTTTGGGTGGTGTAGATTCCCATCTCCAACGAGTTCGGGAATTCGGTTTTGAGGTTCTTTTGCATATACTCATCGGCTTTGACGGGCTCGAAAAGAAACCCAGACTCTTCAATTTTGGGAATATAGCAGTCCGACTTCCTTCCCCGAGGGGATTGATCGTTTTCTTCGCCTTCTTTGTTCGCACCGGTACTACATGGTCCATCACATCACAATATGCGATCTGAATACGTTATTCGTAAATGAAAATCCATAAGTAGTTGGTGAGAATACATGTCCAAGTGCATCACACGTAGATGTGGATGGAAGAAAGGTTGGTGAAAATGGGGACAACAATGTTATGATCGTATGGACTCCTCCACAATTGTTTTATTCGAAGAAGCCATTCAAGTCTTAGTAGTTTTGAGATTCTTGAGCGAGTTGGGACGGATACTGGACCGTCCCATATCTCTTCTAAGCTATTCATATAAATAAAGAGAGAGACTCGGGGAGAGGGGAAAACGGCAGCCTACGGATCTCCAATCAACACACTCTGTCATATTCTTATTCTCAAATGCAACAAGACATAACCACTTTACATTTTGAGCTTTTCCTAGTTTCTAGATGGCCGTTAGAGCCATGACCATATGCGTGTAAATATTCTTACATGCTCCTCACAAAAAGTATTTGTCGATAAATCTCCCGAGAATTCAAGATACAACTTCTTGTGATCTATCTTGTCTGGAAGACCGTGCACCATCATATCGACCAAAGCTAACGAGAAATTTCACTAACTTTGGTGAAAGGCGTAGCCCTGTACATCAAGTAACCTAGAATTAAACACTTGAATCTCCAAGCACCTGAGATTGGTTAAGGCCTCCGATTCCTTCTTCCAACCCTGAATTCTCTCTCTCTTTTCCCTCAACATCTGCTTCCCATTCTTGGAAGCTTTTCACTCAACTTCAACTCCTCCAACGCAACCAGACTTGATATCACCCCAGGGCTAATTTAGAAATCCTACAATATGAAACTTCCAACAACCTCGAGGCGTTTTAGGGCCCTTAGTTCCACTTGGTAACTCCTCCACGGCAAGTTTACAATGACGGAAAATGAGAATTTCAAGACTCACCAAGTGACCAACAAGTGAGATGGTCTCTAATGAAGGACAGTTCCATACAACAAGTGTCACAAGATTCTTAAGTGACTGCATTTTATGTGATACTGATGGTATTGATCTCAATGTACTCCTTTGGATGAACATCACATGGAGCTCCCCTGTTCTTTCACTAAAACTTTCATTTTTGGAACTCCGGCTCAAATCCGTTATCCACAAATACTAGACGAAGATGAGGGAAAAATCGACTCCACAAGAAGTCTTGGCCTTCCTTCCCACATAAGAAGAAACCCCATTCGCAATCATTACAGGTTAATTAACCCCTTCTTCCACGCGATGAATGTACATACATCTGCATCCTGTACAACATCATCACATTCTTACATGATCTTCATCCCAACCATCTGCCCGGCAAGAATCGGTTTTAAAAAGCGTCTTAATCAATTGACAAACCCTATTTCTTGTTTCTTCCAATCCCCAGTTCCTCAGAAGAATGCGTAACCCCATAGCGAACCAAGTCAAATGCTCTATAGGGATATTATCATCTTCTCTAAACAAGCAACAAAGCAAGAAGATGGATTTAACATTGCTATCCGACAAGAAATCATAACTTAGTTTCAAGGGATTGTACACATCTGCAATAACATTTTGTATATCTAATTGATTAGCTTTTAAAAAATAATTTAAAAAAAAAAGCTATTTATTTTATTTTAGTTTTCATGTTTAAATTGTTGAAGACGGTAAGAACATAAATTGAGTCGCGAAAACACCGGAAACAGGGATTCGACCGAGGAGTAAAAGATGAAGATGACCTGGAAGAAAAACGTGAACGACAGCAAAGAACAAGACTAGAAAACGGCCCATTTCTCTTAATCCAAACCTTCCGTTTGAAGATGTTAATTCCAGTTCCGATGCGAACTCTGCTGCAGAGCTGTTAAACGAGGCGAATTGCCGCGGAACAGTGACCTACCGAGAAGAAAGACACGAGTAGCGATGAGGAAGCACGGGAGAGGAGGAATCTTGCTGCGCAATATGAATCTCAAGGAAATAAACTTGCTGAGGTAATTTTTAATTTTTTAGAATTGGGGTTTATTGCTTGTGTTGCTTCCGCTGAAAGGTTTGATTTCATATGCTATATGTTGCTTCTTTTATGTTCTGATTATTGAATTTAGTTGATTGATGGGTGTGAAATGAGAAAATTGGTCTTTGAGGGCGATGCTTCATTTAGATAATTACCTTATTTGCGGACAAGGAATGAATTATTCAATGGTTTATGTATGAAAAGAGAATGACTAATGATCTGAAAACTTGCAATAACAATTGTAGTTCTGAGGATTGCTGGTGTGCAATTGTGCTTTCACTACACTAGACGGTTTTGAGGTCGTCCTCTAGACCTTGCAGACGGCGGATAAGGGTGATTTGAAGTTGGTCACTAGTACTTTGACAACTTTGCGGCGAAATTAAAGAGGAAAACTGTTCTGCCTCTTAAGCCACTTTGCAGGAATGTAGCTTTTAGTATTGCCAGTGCGTTATTCTTATATAGAAGAAATGAAGCACTCATTGCCTCATTGATTGTATAGAAATGTATGAAATAAGTGGATAGCCGTTATGTTAGAATGCTTGTTTGCTCATTCACTCCCTTGGGTTATTCGATATGTGCTCTTGCATAGGGAGATAGCTCTAAAAGGAGTTGCTGCCTTAATGGATGTAAGCGAACCGTCACCAAAATCTCCATAGTTGCTTTTGTGCCCCTCTAATATCTCTGAAATAGCCACCAACTCCTAAGAAGATTAGGATATGATGTTTCATTCATTTCAGATTTCCTATAGATGCTATTTTCTAATCAAATTGGCTGTTGCTCCACTAGTTGCATGCCTAGAGGAGGAAAAGCTTTACAGAGATAGACAATTGTTCTGTGTGTAGTACTTAGTTTTTGTATAAAATGCTGCTTTTTCACATTTATAGGAGGTTATTTGCTTCGTTGCTCACTGGATTGCATTTACTCACTTCTTTCTCTGTGAAGGTGGGAAAATGCCGTGAAGCACTCGGGAAGTGAGGCTTCCTGTACTTTGATGCCTGAGAAAGCTCTTTTTGCACGAACCGAAAGCTCAGGTTCTACTTGAAATTGGAGAAACATGGAATGCTTTGAAGGCTGCAACTCGTGCGTACTCTTTACATTTTTTGCTTCCATCATCACATACTAGCAGAGTCTAATATTATCTGTCATATTACAATATTTGGTGTCCTCATTTATTGTCAAATCAACTTTCCGTTATGGTATACAACTATACATCTGTTAAAATCTGGAGTTCTTCTTTTACACACAGTCAGCTTGTACT
>CM054808.1:68008-137470 GCA_028984105.1 Lavandula angustifolia
TCATTGAGGTAAATATTGCCTATAAACTGTGGTTACTTTGGGAGCTATAACTGTGGATAAACACCTTGTTAGTGAAACACGACTCTTTAAAAAGTCGTGATTGGATACTAAGTAAGATTCGGAGCCGAGCTAGTATATACACTTTTCGTATACTTCTGTAGTGTGTACTACACCACAAGAGTATTGACATGTGGCATTTCCTATTAAATCAAGTGGCCATATTTAACACGTAGCCAATACCTTGCTCATGCAGATTCCATGCGAGATACGAAAGTACGTACATAAAAGCTTTGTGGTAAGATTATATTTCATTCTTCTTGATCAGCTGAGGCAGAAGGCTGATTTGAAGGTTTATCCTGGTGCGGAGGTTCATCTGCAGGTCCGTTCGAAGGTTCACTGGAGGCAGACTCCTTGGGAGTTGAAGGAGAAACAGAGGAAGCAATGCTGGTCTCTAGTTGAAAGAAGATATAAATGTGTGAGCTATCTTCAACACCATAATCTTTGAGACAAGTTTCGTCTTTATCAAGGGAATAACGCTCCTCAGCAGCATCGAGCAGCAGAATGAGACGATCGCCTGGAAGATTTTCTTGCTTCCCGATCTCCTTCTTGAGAAGTCGCCTACGGTGGCATCCTCTCCCACCTCCACGTAGAAGAGGCTCCCGGTCAGTATCTCTGCTACCACCTTCATTCTAATGCTATCAGACTTCCAGTTACTTCTTAATTTGTACCAATGTGATTGTTATTGCGTGTTCTCTATGCCCTTGTGCGTGTGTGGGCGCGCAGAGAGAGAGAGAGGAGAGAGAGAGAGAGAGAGAGGCGTTCACAAAAGATTGCATTGCGGAGAGTTTGTTTGAGGGCAGGCTTGGTGATTGGGGTTGTTGAATCTGGAAGCTTTGAATGGAAGGGAAAAATGTTTTGAACAAGTCCGTGGATCCAAATCACTTGAGCTCTGCATAAATATTAATCAGCCCCCAACCTATGTTTTAGGAAATCATCTTAATTCCAAAAATATTACTCTTAAAAAATTCCCAAAATATTGTTTAGGAGAATAGTATTTTGGGAATTATGTTTCTCAAGAACAATATTATGGAATTTAAAAAATTGGGTCTAATTAATAATATTATATTAGTAGATTTTGTATTAGTTGGTTGGGTGTTAAATTGCATTGATTATTATTTCCATATCTAACAAATTACTAATAGTTATCAGTAAAAGTGTGAAAATTATCCAAAATGGCCCGACAATGGGTAAGCCCTAGCCTACTCATACTTTGGGCTAGGAAGGTCCAAAAAAATCAAGCCTAATAGATCCGTCCAAATGACCCAATGGACTAATTGGACTTTGAGCTGAAAAAGCTCATGAATTATGGGTTAAAAACCCCCTTTGGAAGAACTTATAAGCAAATTTATTTTAGTTTATTCTAAAAAATAAGTTGTTTACGAGTTTAGCAGATAACTTATAAAAATAACTTATTCTAAAAAAGTTATTTTTTGGCTTATTTTCATAAGCGGGTAGTAATAGACTTTTTAAGAAAAATACATCCTCATATCAAATCCCTCTATCAACAATTTTTTTAACTATATATTACTCATTCCATCCCGCCCGACTCTTGCTTTTGCTTCTTTTAAGTAGCAAGATTAAGATAAATAGTGAATGTGTGTAGATAATGGTGGGAGAATTTTTTACTTCCTCCATCCCACTCCAATTGTCCAATTTATTTTTGACAAGATTAAGAAAGTTTTATATGTAAAAGAGTCATAAATGAGTGGGGTCCACCAACTTTGTAAAGTGTTATTTTACGTAAAAAGGAAATCAACAATTTAAATGGGACAACCCGAAATGAATACTTAGACAATTGAAATGGGACGGAGGAATATTTTTTCTAGTTAAATTGGATCTTGGATCCGGATCAAACTGTTGGAGCTCAGCTCTTCGAAAGTGACGATCTATATTCATGTATATCATGATGCACCCAAGTTTTTGTATATTCGTTATATAGCCTGACCATAGTCCAAAATCTGACCTTTGTTGAACAAAGCATTAAACTGATTTTTACAAAATCAATCATTTTGTTTAAAATTAATTGCAAATATTTTGACAAACTTAAAAAAATTTGAAATAGGAAAAATGTCTGAACTCCAACAAGCATACAGATCTAGATCGTTGAATGATCGTAGAACGAAATATCTCGGCAAAACCTTCAACAAATATATAAATCAAAAATTTCTCACAAAAATTTTTCCTTCTCTTTCCGACACGGCATTTAAGGAGAATAGTTGGTTGTGAGTAGAAGGTAGTTGTCTTAAAGGAGTGATTGATTGTTTATAATAATTTGTTATTTTTTAAAATGGGACATTATTTGTAAAAGGACCCGAAAAGAAAAGAAAAAAAACATATTTGTGGGATGAAAAAATACATAATTACGGGAAAAAAACAAGAATTTTGTAATGAAAATAATATTTTACTCTCTAGTTATAATTCTACGTACATTGAGATACTACTACAACTAAAATAAATAAATGTATATAACCAGCAAAGAAGGTGCATTTTTGAACTCTTCCAAGTTGAGAAAACCCAAACATAAAGAGGAGCTATTGCATTGATGGCTTCCTGTCTGGTGGATCAAAGGGAGCTGCAATCGAGCTCAAGAAAGCCGAAAAGCCATCGGAAGGGGCTTCACCGGCTGCCATTCCTAATCCGAGAAAATCAAGCGTGGTCGGCCTACTGCCGAAAGGGCTCATCATTAGTTCACTAAATCCGGAAGGCCCGGGGCCGGAGCTGCTCTCGACCTTCACACAGTTGGTCTTGGTATCACTGTCAGGAGTTGGAGTTGGAGTTGGAGTCGGCCCCGACAACCATAGGCCGTGGAGGAATGAGGATTTGGACGTGGCGGATCCCATCTGGGCCGCTTTCTGGAGCAACGCTGTGGCGGAGAGCGCGGTGGAGGCTTGGTGTGATCGAGGGTTTTGGAATATAGATGGTGGTCCGTACAATGAGGATGATAATGAGAGGGAGATGGGATCGATGGCGGAGTATGAGGGTGAACTGAAGATACTGGGCAAGACTCCCTGTTGACGGGGATGGATGTAGATGAGCTGCTACATGTAGCAGTGCTGGTTGTTGTTATTGTTGTTATTATTGATGATGGTAAGTGGACAGTATTAGTGTGATTCTCAAGCAAGCCAGCTGTAGTGGATAGTGAAAGATTAGTATACGAAGAAAAGTACTCCCTCCGTCCCATTATTTCGGGTGTTTCATTTCGGCATTGAGAATTTATGATTATTATAGATAATATAAATGATAAAATATGATAGAGATGATAAAAATACGGTAGAAAAAAATGATATCCCATGTCTGTGTCTCCACTTCTCAAAAGGAGTGTACACGTTATTTGTTCACTTTCCTAATTTGGTAAAAAATTATTATTATATCTTCTACTCTATCATCTTCTCTTTCCTTCTTTATTACATTCTCTCATACTTTATCATCATTTCTCTCATCCTCTCTCATTATCTTACTCATCTTCTCTCTCATACTTTATCATATACTCTCTCTCTCATACTTTATCATCTACTATTTCTCATATTTTATCATCTACTTCTCTTAATTCTCGTGTCGAAAGAACGTGGCCACAAATAGCGAGATCGAATAGAGTAAAATAGATAAATTAGGAAAAGAGAAGATAAAAAAGAAAAGGAAATTAATTGATTTTTGCAAAATTAGTAATGGTACCACAAATAATGGAACGCCTCAATAAAGAAAGTGAGTCAATTTCTTTTTTGTATTGATATACAAACTTAGGTGAATAGATTAAGTTAAACACTATATTAATATATCACTATTTAAAAATACAAATATATAATCATAAAAGTACACTTTATAGCCGAGATATAATAATTGGCAAGGAAAAAATTGTCCAGGTCGATGAAGGCCAATAGCCCCATCAGCCCTCAACATATTTTTTTTATAAAAAAAAAAATTAATGAATAGGCATCTACATGTTGGCCAAAACATCAATCTCATTGACCAGATGATTCGGCCTCAACAATTTTTTTTTTTAACTTGTTGAGAACGATAACCCTTCATTATTTTATTTTATTTATTTATTTATTTTAAATATATTGGTAGGGGCTATCCTCCCTCGGACCCTGATAATTTTTTATTCTAATATTATAACTACCATAAAATGTACTTTTAAGATTATTTTTGTATTTTTAGATAATGATATGTTAATATAGTGTTTAATTTATCCTATTTGACTAAAATTAAAAATGTCCCTTCTTTTTTCCCCAAAAGGAAAATCTTTTTAGAATCATGGATGAAAAAGTGAATTTTTGGAGCAAAAGCAGCAATCATGCAACTCATGAAATCATCTCTCTCATTTTCTCATGTATTAACTTTAGTCGGAATTTACCTGAACTTTGTATCGAGAGCACCGGAGACAGCTAGCCCCGTAGACGACGACGGAGTAGGCGGAGGTTGCGGCGGACTGGAAGCAGCCTCAACAACTTCATCAGTCATAGCAGGTTGATCAGGATGGGTAATAATCTCCTGCGCCAAGGCATCACAAAACGCCCTGTGCGTGATAAAACTATCCCTCCTATAACATTATTAATTAAGAACGACACAATTGAGATATAAACCCTAAATTCAATCTCAAGTCGGAGTTCGTCCGACCTGGAAAACAAAGTGCCGCAATCGCAGCGGTATTCCCTGGAGCCGCAAGTCTTCATGTGAGCTTTGCGATCGGACTGCACCGCGTATTTCTTGGAGCAGCGATCGCATTTGTACTTCTTCTCGCCGTGCTTCCGGCAGAAGTGTTTCTTTATTCCGGTGAGATCGCCGAGGGCGCG
This sequence comes from Lavandula angustifolia, assembly GCA_028984105.1. Lineage (NCBI taxonomy): Eukaryota > Viridiplantae > Streptophyta > Magnoliopsida > Lamiales > Lamiaceae > Lavandula > Lavandula angustifolia. The sequence goes on from CM054808.1 coordinate 72,862, forward strand.
CGACGCCTCGTGGTGGACGCAGCTGCTTTCCGGACACACGTACACGCGCTTCCGGAGTTCTTTGCTGGTCCGCTGCCGGAGCTTCCACGGCAGGTTGTGGCCGCGCCGGTGCAGCTGCAGATTCTGGTCTCGCTGGAACCCTTTGCTGCAGATCTCGCACACGAACCTGTTCGTCGCCAGCAGCGTTTTCGGCGATAGGGCGATCACTTCCGCATCCGGATCTATTTATAATAATTTCAACAAAACATTAATAATTTATAAACGGGCCATAAAAGTTAAAATTGTATATATTTACCGGGCATTCCGGGAAGATTTCGCTTTCTCTTGGCGGCCGGAGTTGCTTCCTCGGCGGCAATGGATGATGATATCTCCATTTCTACCATGCTCCACTTACACTTACAGCTGAAAATATATATATCACAATCGCAGCTCAAAGAAACTCTTTCTGAAGATCTCAACTTCACAATCCGAGATCATGTGTAAGCGCCGCCACCGTCAGCACACACGTCGGCGCTTTCTTCTTTTGTAGAAATTTTAATTGAAAGAAGAGAGAGAAGCAAAAGCTGGGTTTGAACTGAATTTATTATTGCAAAAATCAACTCTTAATTAAACAAGGTGTAATCCTTCATACTGTAAGCGGTGGTAGTAACCGTGGTTCGGGTATTTAACCGCGGTTGAGAAATGAGAGTTTTCAGTAACACCTGCTTCTTCGTTATGAAGGTATCAGAAACTTGAGACTCACCGTACACGTGGCGTTTCTGCAGGCTCTGAAATCTGTCGGAAGAACTCACTCGCCTCTATCGAATTGCTTTGTCGTCTAATGCATCTTCTTGTTGTCAATGAATTAAAATAATAATTTTTTTTTATCCCGATATAGGTTAATGTACTAAAATAATATTCGATAAAATAAATATTTTTTATCAATCTCGGCGTTATTACTTTATCGGGGTTTAACCGTATTCTTTTCGTTCCATTACTATTGTCATATAAAGGCTTTGGCACGAGTTTAAGAAGATGTATTTTTATGTGTATATTATGTGGGTTACATGACTTTTTGTGATTTGTAGTATTGTTTTTTTTTTTTTGGAAACAAGACAGTATTATTGGAACATCTCAATTAGATATACATGACAGTATTAATGGGACAGAGTGAGTACATATTTAGTCTTCTACTAAAAGAAAACATAAAAATAACCATGTTAGTATACTTTTCTGGCATAATATAGCCATATTAATATACTTTGCAGTTGACGTCTGTTTTTTGTCTGCCCAGCGCAAATTCTGTTAAAGATTGTCAAAGGACCGATGGGACAAAATATGAATATCATATCCGACTAGTTATTTCAATAGCAAAAACCGAATGGAAATTGCACTTGCCATCGGCCCGTTTGCACTTTTGCAGTTAAAACCTTTCATGTTGTATCGTTTCGAAACCTATCTCGAACAAAGGGGAACATGAACAACTAAAAAGAGAACCGACGAAGAGCCTAGGATATATTCGGGTCCTAAGCGGCTCTAGTAATTGCTTGTACTCTTTCAAGTGGTTCGACCGATGGGACTTAGCTCGACCTTAGTTTTTTTCTCTCGCCCAGGTGGAGGGCCGATGGACGGCCTCCTTCCGCCCCTTCGGCCTCTGACGTTTCCAAACGAAAAAAAATAATATTTGCATCATCCAATGATTGGGAAGATGTGATGAAGGACAAAAAGGAATCCTAAATAGCTAGATTTGTGTTTTATTTTAGTGTTAGACTATTGTTGCTTTTCACTTAGTGTATATGACTACTAGTGCAAATGCCTCATCAAACAAATATACAGCTTTAAAATCCAATCAAACCGCTGAATCGAAGCACAAAAACATGTCATTCTCTTCACCGACTTACATAAGGTAGACTTCAAATGAAACAGCCAAATCGAATGAACCAATCTGAAACATTACAACATTGTGAATGGATAATTTTGTTCCGAGTAGTGATCGAGAGGCCTTAGCACAGACTATCATTTCAAAAGTTGAATAAGAGAATAATTACCAGGCCTTCTTCATCCGCATCATAACACAGGCAAGGAAAGTATTCGGTGACACTTCAATGCAGATACCTGCGATGGAACATGGAAAAATGAACAAACAAATCTCTCAGAATAAGAACTGCAGTTGGAATGAAAATATTGAGTTCCCATTGAAAATGCATTATTGCTGACCAAATGCAAGAATTTTCACCACAATTCTAAATCATTGTTAGAGTTAAGAGCAATTCCTCCCGATAAACGAAGAATATAAGATAAACTGGATTAATCAAAGGAAACGTAGAACACACTCGGAATCACTAGATTCTCCCCACAGCGCAGCAGCGCAAAACCAGATGCAAAATGTTCGATGCCTTCACACGGAAAACCCTAGCACTACTTAACCAAGTTCAAACAAGACTAAATTACTCCGGCCCATTAAAACTCCGGTCCAATGCCACAATCTCAACTCAATCATTGTCCATTCCTTCGTCTATCGCGACGCCGACCTCTTCGTGCGTAGACTCGATCCGTAACAACTCCTCCAGTCTTCCAAAGAGTCTTGTCCTCAAGACTAAATTCGGAAATTGACTACGGAACTCCTATTTGCAAATCCACATCGCGTCGTCCTCGCTTTTGCCTTGCCCGATGCACCAAATCGTCTCTTTGGCATTTGTCTTGTTGCCAAACCCAACGGTCCCTTAGAATATACTCCCTGCGTCCCATTATTTATGTCCCATTGGGACTCGCCACTTGAAATTAAAAAAGTTAGTGGAAAGGTGTAAAATTGTGTTGTAAAAGCATAAATGTGTAGAGTTGTGTTGTAAAAGCATAAAGGGGGTGTAAAGTTAGTGGAAAGGTGTAAAATTGTTCAAATTGATTGTGGTATTTATTTCCTTATTTGGTATGAGACATAAATAATGGGGGAAACTAAAAAAAAGCGAAGTGGGACATTAATAATGGGACGAAGGGAATACATAGAAATGAATTTCGGGTCCATCACCCAAATCTCTCGGGCAGCTCCTCAATTGATTGATCGCCTACATTAGCCTTAAGTTGAGAAACATGGAATACGGGTGGATACAGAGCCCGGGGGCAAGCGCAACCAATATGCCACAACGCCCACGCGATCTACAATCTCATACGCCCGTAATAACGAGCCGCAAGCTTGGCATAATCACGGCGCACCAATAGGACGCAGCTTCAAGACACCTACGTACCCACTTCAAACCTCTACTTCTCGATGATGTTTGTTGGTTGTCCTTACCATGCGTTCTCGCTGACGCCGGAGGTGTGCCTCCAAATGGGTCGAATGTCATCACGGGTCCATAACTCTTCGGCTACCGCAGGACAGCGGTTTCATCTCGCTGGCATGACCCCCCTTCCGCGGGATACACATGCCTTGAAGGGGGGGGGTCATGCCGGCAGCAGATTGGAAACTAGTATTATAATAACAATACTCTCCCCAAGCAAGCCATTGACTCCATTGTTTGGGACGGTCCGAAGCAAAACATTGTAAACAAGCAAAACATTGTAAACAGGTCTCAACACCTCAGGTCAAAACTTCCATCTGTCCATCGATCTCCGGATGGAACGCGGAGCTCATACGTAATTTGTTTTTCAAGGCTTGGAAAAGTGTCGTCCAGAACTCACTTTGAAAGACTTTATAACGAACACATATAATGGATTTCGGAACACCATGAAGGCAAATGATGATCTCCCGAGCAAATAATTCAACCACATCTCTCACGGTGAATGGGTGGCGGAGACCCAGGAAATGGGCATACTTAGATAACCTGTCAACCACAACCAAAATACAATTAAATGTCCCGGATAGAGGAAGCCCTTCAATAAAATCCATGCTTATATCTTCCCAAATACGGTTAGGGACGGCAAGGGGTTGTAATAGTCTGGCTGGGGATCGCGCCTCATATTTGTGCATTTGGCATGTAAGGCACTCCGCGATGAACTTAGTGACCATTCGCATCATACCAGGCCAATATACGCTAGCCGCAAGACGACGTTAAGTGTGAGGCATGAAATTCGGTCAACGGGTTGGAATAAATACTGGGGTAAGAACCAATCTACCTTGATAATATAACACCCCAACGATAAGCTTGTAGTGGGGATGCGCCATCAGGTTCCGCAGAATCTCTTCTCGAAACCACAGATGCTGCTTAGTTTCCTCATTCACCACTCGCCAACCCAACCAAGTAGGTGTGGACATGGCTGCCAAATTACATTCATCAAAACTCCTCGATAATCTGCCGGCTACCTTATTTGAGGCGCCACTTTGTACTCTATGTCAAAATCGTAACCAAGTAATTTTGCAAGCCAATACTAATGAGCGGGGGTAGAAGCGGTCTGCTGCAATAAATATTTCAAGCTCCGCTGATCCATGAGAACTATAAAATGTGGTCCCACAAGATATAGGCGCCAATGCTGAACTGCTAGCACTAACACCACAAGCTCGGTCTCATAAGGTGACTTGGCAAGGCTTTTGCCTGATAATGCCTTGTTGAAATAAGCGTCAGCCCTCTTGCATTAAAACTGCTCCTAACCCCTTTTCGGAAGCATCACACTTGATCACGAAGGGTTGATTGAAATCTGGAATAGATTACACCGAGGTGGTCGTCACCGCTTTTTGTAATTTCTCGAACACAGCTTGCGCAGCTGCCGACCATTCGAGTTTGGACCCTCGGTCCTTCTTAAGTAATTCGGTCAGAGGCCGGACAATTTGGCCATAATTCTTGATGAATCTTCGGTAATATCCGGTGAGGCCTAAGAACCCTCTCACACCCTTCATTGGCGTTGGTTGAGAGGTCAGCGCATGATGGTTGAAATGTTCCCGGGGTCCATTTGCACTCCCTTCCGCGAAACTACATGGCCAACGTACTCAACTTCTCGCGGTCCCCACGCGCATTTTTGTAACTTAACCACATAAGAATTCTTACCCAATAACTCAATCACCGTAGACAAGTGATCCACATGCTCTTCATAACTTCGATTATAGATTAAAATATCGTCGAGAAAAATGAGTACAAACTTTCTTAGGTGAGGCCTCAATAAGTCGTTGATCGCCGATTGGAACGTCGCCGGGGGATTAGGTAAGCCGAAAGGCATCAATTGCGAAATTACTCTTCTCCAATGCATCAATCTTTCCCTCCATAACTGTTCGCACTCGCACTCGTTGCCGGGTTTTGGGCATGCGCAATTGAGTTCCCCACAGACGGCGCCACTTGTTAGAGTAAAGAGCAATTCTTCCCAATAAACGAAAAATAGAAGACAAACTGGATTAATCATGGGAAACGAAGAACACAATCGGAATCACTCGATTGCGCTGGCCAGAAAACCACAAAATCTTTATTGCCCTCGCAGGGGAAAACCCTAACACTACTTAACCAAGTTTAGACAAGACTAAATTACTCTAAAGCCATTATAACACCAGCCCATTCGCCATAACACTCCAACCCAATACCACCAGCCCAATTCGATCACATTGATTCCTTCGTCTATCGCGACGCCGACCTCTTCACGTGTAGACTCGATCGGTAACACTCATCAATATCAATCTAGAAAGGAAAACGAGGATGTCATTTCATAGCCTGTGCCCATGGCAAGGTTCTAGCGCTAAGTGTCAAGCCGTAGCACTGCTCTAGCGAAGTGAGATTGTGTTAGCAGCCTATGCCAATTCAACGTTGAAATAGGATTAAGCGAATCAAAAGCAGCAATTGGATAATAACAAACTACAGAATCAAGCTTCAACTATTCTTGCTTATGTAAGTGTAGTTGTTCCCAATATTTGATCGGTGTTTTTCACACTCTAAGAAGTTTGCTTAAAACCAGTTCAAGCTGACAAACCAAAAGAGGCTTAATAGACTGGAGGAAAGTACAGAGTTTTCAACAAAATGATATTGTGCTTGCCCTTATACTCTCCAGAGAAGCAATACTTGGACTCTCACTGAACTCCCACCCGAAAATAACGATGGATGAAAATGGTTTTTGAGCTGAAGAAGTATGCTGATTGCAGCATATCCAGAAATAAGTCTACATTGGTTGCCCAGGGATACTATAAGAAGTTTGATTTGAGTTTGACTACACTAGGACTTTCAGTCCAGTAGTGTTAAGCCAACCACCGTTACCGTTAGGATAATTTTTGTTAAGTTATTTCAAAGAACATTTTTACGTGCACTGTGCTCCATAGAATAAATATTGTCCACGTATCATACTAGCATCTCGAATCTAGTATTACCACAATCTGTGATATTAATTTCTACTTCAATACATGTAACCACTACTCACCAACAAAGAGTTGCATGCTCATACTCCTACAATAACATTTTTATTTCCCTAATAAATGTTTCCTTTCCAGCATCTCAGCCGTACAAAGAGAAATAGAATTTCTAGCATCAGTGCATCACTCACCACATTCGGTTCAAAAAATTGACTCAATAAGACCCTCAAGGTAGACACAAAAATAGCAAATATAAATAATAAACAGATGAATGAAATCCGCTTTCAATAGAAGTACCAAAAAAGAGGAATGATAATTTTTGCCCTACAGAAAAAGAAAAAAACTGCTGAGAACAGACGAGATATAGCGAGCAAAAGGAAACGAGAAATATAGCGATCAACAAACAATATTTTGAAAGCTAACCTTTTGCAGAACTCAGCAACATTTCTCGAGCTGTTGTAGAAAATAAACCACATCAACATAATAACAAGTATATCTTTCCATATTTAAGGCCACAAAGATTAAATCATCGGTAATTTGAGAGAAACATTACGCTTGCTAATCAAAATACTCGAAATCTGAAATTAAGAACAGATCAAATCAAAAGAAAAAAGAACTGATAAGAAGAACATGTGCCTGCACAAGCACTCACACACAGAAGGACTTAATACAAAGAGAGAAGGATACTGAAAAGATATCTCTCCCACCAGTCGAGCATGTAGAGCCCGAAAGTAACATTGTAAAGATAAATCTTGCGTTGAACCCACTGCATCGCTGTAAGAATTTCTGAAATGCATAGCCGAAAAAAATATCATAGATTTAGAATCTACAGTGTAGCTAAATACAATTCAATATCTCCCCCTCCACCTCCATCAAATTAATTCAAAAGACATGAACTCGGTAAATTGAATTTAATGATTCAATTGAATTTATAATCTTGAGCTATTCAAGTAAAGAAATTAGACATGAACTCGATAAATTTTGTACAAGTGCAACAAACACCCCATTATAAAACTGTAAACTAGATCGAATCATGTAATAGTGAATTATAACCCAGAAAACCTCCATCGCGAAAATTGAATAAGAAGCATAAAAACATTTTTCAAGAAGACAGCGGGTCCAAGCATAGAAGCCATTCAGTAATAATGCTTTGCACATAACTCGGGAATATCCTAAATCTGTTGTATCTACTAAGATCTACTTCACAGTTTACTACAAGATAGAACGAAGCTAGGAGTTTCAATCGAGTCTTTTACAATTATCAACTACAACAATCAGGAACAACCAAGTTCAAATTATTTAGAAGAAAATAAGGTAATTTGCAAGCAACTGTTTCTTAGTAAATTACAAATCGAGTTAAAGAAGAATACCCATAGAACAAGATGTGGAAATCACGTGAACATTAAAGTTAAAGAGATTGAGAAATCCAGCCAATTAAGGCAAACATACCTGAATTAACCGGAGAACACAAAAAGGAAATTGCTCCAAGAGAAGAAGAAAATTCAAAATCAAAGAAGAAGAATGAAGAGGGACGCCTCTTTCCAAGTCAGAGCTACTTTGTTTTATTTTATTTTAAGAAAAAATTTTGCGGTAGAGCTTCTTCTCTTGTTTTAAGAAATGAAACTTGTTCAAAGGTAGCCACTGCGGTTATTCGTCATTAAAAAAAATAATTAAATAATAATAATAATTGAGAGTGTTATTTGCTTCAAAATACATTAATTTTTTTCAGTTTTTCATTTTATATACGAACTTTAAAATTTGTCTTAAAATACGTAAGGGAGATTTATAAAGAAAGCATTCCATTTTATTTTCATAATTAATAAATTTATATGATAAAAGATTATATCTATAGTATTTTCGAAAATTTTCTTTTTTATTCGATAATAAATAGGCTTCGGATTTTTTTGGGAACCAACAAATCGGTTTTTTTTCATATGAATGACAGTTGCTTAAATTTTCCTTTTTAGCTTTGTTTTAAATTTCATACTGGTCAAAAATTCGATCAAATCAAAATTGACATTGATATTTTTCGACGTGACGTACTACATGGCAATCAATCAGCATTTATCAAAAGTTTGCCTTTTTCTTATAAATACACAAACTTTGTAATTATTCTTTCGCTTTGACACGAACTTTGAATTTCATAAATTTTTACAAGAACTTAGAATTCATTTCAATTTTTACATAAAGTTCGTAATTCATTTAAATTTTATAATTGTCAGCTCAATGTGTATCAAAAATTGGGAATTATACTGGTTCTTGATTACAATGTAATTAAATCCATAAAAATTAAACTAAACTCATTCATTAGAAAGAAATATAATTTTATTATAGAATATACCTTTCCTGCCTAGATGAAAGTATAGATAAAAAAACATTAAAGACAAGAAACAACATCTCCACCTATCCATAAATTCGAATGCATTCTCCCATAAATTAGTCACATAAATCCAAATGCATTATCCTAGAAACAGAAAAAGTTCACAACTACATGCACAAAAAAGGTAGGAAGATCCAAAGGCCAATTTGCAAAAATAGAAGCACATCATTTCATATTTCTAGTTACGACTTTCTTGAGTGATGGGAAGGTCGGTCGTAGTCCCATAAGCTCCATAAAGTTGCTCCAAAAGCCGATGATCGTGATGCTCTTCTTGATGGTAGTTTGCTTGGAGGGTTCACAAGCAATACTTTCCTTTGAGGATTCACCTGCAAATCAAGAATAATTAAGATAGAAAAAAGTTTGAACTACACAAATTAAGTATTATGGTTGAATCACTCAAGACCTTACCTACATGTATATATTTCCGAGTATCGGTGCAATTTAGCACTCCCATGCTACTTTTCGCAGTGGCTTTCTCTCTCCCTTGCAATGAGTGATCGATTTGAGGTTGAAGTCGCAAGTTGATTACCACTTGATTTGCTCAATTTGTGTTGTAGTATTTTTTCGATGCCTTCCAACTTTTCTCTATAATAAATAAAATAAAATATTAGTCACATAAATTAGTTTATTTGCATCACAATAATTAGTTTACCTTTTCCGTACACTTCGAATTGCCTCATTTTTGCAAGTTCTTTGATTATGTCCTTTTTTGCCGATATTTTTAGCATGTCATCTCGAACTCCACATCTTTTCAACTTGGTTGGATTCTTGGGATCTCTTTCATGAGGATCTCGACTCTCTTCTTCTTAGGCCTACCAAGCATCTTCTTGATGAAGGGTGGCAAGATATGAAGGGTGGCGATATAGCATATCACTCAAGGCCACATTTTTTCACCCCCCTACGGTTCCAACCCGAACCCGTGTGCTATCTTATATCTTTCTACTGTGTAATAGTCATTTACATATGCAAAATGGATCATCTTTCAAGTAGTGAATAGTAGAACAAGCATGTATATACGGGATCCGTGTGATATCCCAAACCCTGCACGAATAAGACTTCTCCCCAATAATAACCACAAACTTATCTTCCATGCAGTCAACCTCAAATTTATCACCAATTGCTAGATGTGGAGTAAAAAGCCTACTATCATATCTTAGTTTTTCTAGTTTTTTTTTTTATATATTAGGTATATTCTATCTCACACCCTTAATTTGCATGATTTTCTTATATTGTCTCTCCATAATTGAACACTTTATTTCATCTAACATATGAATCACATGCTTCCCCGTAGCATTTAATATCCACCTATTGAATGTCTCACTTATATTGTTATCTAACATGTCACAACGAGGAAAACAAGATATGAATGCCTTACAGAATTTTTGTATGTCCGTCCCAATGAAGTCTTCATATGCTGCAACATATTCTTGTTTGAGGTCCTCAAGAACCAACATGTACTCCTCTAAGTATGTGTTTCTAACGAGCCTCCAAAACAAATTCTTCAATGGTAAACCCTTATGTTCTTTCTTCCAGTTACTGGTACACATGTCTTGCGCACACTCTATAATCAGCATTTGGTGCAAACTTAGCAAATGCATCCAAGAGCCCTTATACAACAAAAAACTATATTATAAAGATTATAAAAATATAATTAATAAGATGTTATAGTAAATATATTTCAATTACCTTCTGTTTGTCTGAAATGAAAGTTATTTCAAAGTCATCATTGATCCCTAACTCCTCTAGAAGAATTTTGATAACTTATTAAATTTAAGCACTTATATCATACATTGAGAATAACTTATACAAAAATCAAAGAGTTTTGATGCATTTTTACATAAGCATTTATCAATAATTGAGATTGAGATTTAAAATATATACTTCAAATTAAGAGGAAATTACCTTTACAACGTTTGAAGCAGTCGATCTAAATTTTGCCAAATTCATTTTTGTTCCGGTTTACAGAGTTGAATTCAAAGTAAGTGTGAAAACTTATCCCTACCGTCGCTCATATCTCCAAAACAAAGGTTGTGCCAATAATCTCTAGATGCACTTTTATCAAATAAAAATTGAAACTTATATAGTTAAATCAAATACGCATTATTCACCCCTCCCCTCCTCCACCACACTGACACACACACTCTAAAGTAATCAAGATTTTAGTGTGCTTGAACTGTGTGGCTGATTCCTCCGTGTTTCTACAATCAGGTTTGTTAGAGCCATTTTTCTTATTGGAACTATCAAACTTACTCGAGAGCATTTAATAACTCTTTTCAGCTTCCTGAAGTAGCTTGTAGATGTTGTTGGTGTGATAACTATTGCCTTGAAAAATAATCTACTAGGATGTCAGCGTGGCCCTTGGAGTTCTTTGTAGGAGGTTCAGCTCGAACACCTCTATTTTTTATTATGAAAATATATGATAAGGATAAAAAAAACATCAAGGTTAGAACGTCTTAAATTAGTGATAAGAGAATTTCACTCTGCTTTTGGTAATGCTCTGAGTATCTTCATGTTCATCTCCTTATTGGTAAATGTTCTTCCTAGCCCGTCGATAGTGTTGATCATATTAGTAAATCTGATGTTGAGATCTTCAGTTCTTTCACTGGGAAGCATGGTGAACGTCTCGAAACTTCTAAAGTTCTAGCTCGAGCTTTTTGTCCTTGATCTTCTGAGTTCTCTTGCTTAGAAGTGCTAGAGCGTCCCAGAGTTCTTTAGTTATCTTGCAATCTTGAACTCTCCCGAGGTAAGAGTTATTGAGCGTGGTCAGTATGGCATTTTGCACGACTCAGTTAAGATTATGCAGCTTTCTCTCTTGTGGCGTGAAGGCGTTTTTGTCTCTTGGAATTTTTTTTCCGGTAGCAGCTTTGCTAGCCTTACTATATAATACATACTATCGATCATGGGAACAATAGGCCTTGTCTCCAACACGTCAGTCATGCTGTCGTGGAGTGACGTTAAGTGCACTTTCATTCTTACTCGCCATACTCCACAATTCTCTACTGAGAACATGTGCATCATCCTAATGCCTGACATATCATACATGAAGAAAATTAGGATGCATGAAATAAGAGATGCAGTGAAAATATTTTTCATGATCTGTTCAAGCATACCATAGAGTTTCAGAAAAACAATGGTTTGAGGAACACCACTCTACTACCAATTATTGGTATAGAGACAAGTCTTTAAGTATATCCTCCAACACACCTGAAGATTCATCTTTGAACCAACGGTATATGGAACTTATGCAGAGATCTCTCATGCTACCAAGTTTTTATTATTTATTATTGTATAAATTATTATCAATATATGCACCCAAACACAAATAACTTATTAAATTTAAGCACTTATATCATACGCCCTTATTTAAGTTTTCTCAAACCGGGCTTAATCTATGTTAATGACCTCGTGATTTTTTGTACAAGTATGTTTTTAAACAAAATATATATAGTAGCAAAATAGATCAATTTACGAATTTAGATTAGATTTAAATGGGAAACATTTGGTCGAGCTTGGGATGACATAGCGTTTAAGGTGGGTAGCATGTGGTCAGAAGGTTATGGGTTCAAAACCCACCAAGATCGCTATGTGTGAGTCTGTCACTTATGGTTAGCCTAGTGGTCAAGGGTAGGGTTGTGCACTATTCGGTCGAACCGGGCCGAAACCGGCCGAACCGAATTTATTCGGTCGAACCGAACCGAACCGAAGGCTTTCGGTCCGGTCTTCTGGTCGTATTAGTTTAATGCTTTCGGTTTTCAGTCGATTCGGTTTTTCCGAACGAAAATACCGAACCGAATAACTAAATTTAATATTTAAAAAAAATTAAAATGCAATTAAATATTAATTTAACTAAAGTAAGTAAGTAAGTCGCGAACGAAAAACCCTTCTCATAAATCCTTCTCAGTTCTCAGAAATCCCTATTCCCTTCGGCCTTCTCAGAAATCAGAATCTGCGTCTAGTCGAAACTCTCGTCTTCCCCCCTGGCAGCTCATGCTATCGCTCGAGACTCTAGACGATTCTTAAGTCGCAAGTCCAGACGCTCGCACGTCGCAAGTCGCTCGCACGATGATTCGTCTCTCCTATGGTTGTGTTTGGCCTATGGTTGTGTTTGGCCTGAGATGGAAGTGTTTATCCTTTCCAGTTTATGTCTTGTGTGATGATAGTACGTACTCGTTTCTTTTTTAGTTGATTAGTTGGTATCTTTATGATTTATGATTTATGATTCGAGTTTCATTCTAAAATCACCATGCAAAATCTGAAAAAGATTGCAGATCTATTTCTATTTTTCTTCATTGGGAATTTAAGATAGTATCATGTGCGATTAAAAAAAAAAATACGGTCAATTTGGCCGATCCGGGAAACCGGCCGAAAATTTCGGTCAACAAACCGGACCGAACCGAACAATTTGGTCCCGGTTTTGGTCATGAATTGGCGGAATCGAATTTCCGGTCCGATTTTTCGACCGAACCGGCCGTTGCACAGCCCTAGTCAAGGGCGGATCCAAGGGGGGCGGGTGGGTGCGACCGCCCCCCCGAATTTTTGTGCAATACTACGAGTTATCTTTTATTTCTAGTAATTTTTATACTTATTCCAATTAAATTTTCGAATTCGCCCCTCCGAAATTTTTAAATTTGTTATCCTAACTTTGAAAAATATTAAAAAACGTATATTAAGTGTCACATATTTTAGTGGTGGTGTAGATTTTGAGTTTTGGATACCTAGTTTGGTAGAGTCAACCTATATAACTTGATGCAATTAATATACTATGTTTGTGTTTGATGCAATTAATATACTATGTAGATATTTTCTTTTTTCATGTACTTATTGATATAAAATGAAGAACATTTGAAGTATAAATAAACTATCATTTAAATACTTATTAATTCCTTAGTTAGATATTGTTATTCTTCATAATTTCTTCTAATTAAATTTAGAGTGATGTCAAAATAGGATTGTGTACTTAAATAAGTTATAAAGAGTAAGTATAATTAGATTTAAGTAGAAAAATGTGCTAAATTTTTTTTTTCGGGGGCTCCGCCCCCGAACCCCCGTACAAAGAAAACTCAAGCTCGATAAATTTTGCCCCCCCTAACCGAAAATCCTAGATCCGCCCCTGCCTAGGGTGGTTGAACCCTCTTGTATTGTTTACAAGTAGAGGGTTAGCCTAGGGTGGTTGAATCATCTTATGTTGTTTGCGAGTAGAGGGTTAACCTAGGATAATTGAACCCTCTTATGTTGTTTGCGGGTAGAGAGTTATCCTCGTCATATAAAAAAATAAAATGATAATAATAATCATACTCGTGTTCCGAAAAAGTTATAGTTAATTATAAAAATAAATATTTTGACAACTATACGTGAAGGCAGGCAGGGTTGTAAGTTAAAACCCCAGAAAGAAAGCTAGAACAACTCTTAAGAAGTGCAGCGATGGAGAGCGCGTTCGCCAGCGCCTCGGCAATCACTGACCAACGCCAGAAGATCGAACAGTACAAGCACATTCTCGTTACCGTCCTCTCCTCCAACGATGTTGATCAAGCCAAACAGTTCGTCGACCACAGTTGCGTTCATCCTCGCCCCTCTTCTTTTCTTTTTCTTGTTAATTTATCAGTTGTATTTGATGTTTTTCAGTGCTATCCGACGATGTGCCGCTTGTGGTTTCGAGGCAGCTTCTTCAGGCATTTGCCCAGGAATTGGGAAGGTTGGAGCCTGAGTTTCAGAAGGAAATTTCCCATTATACCCTCAACCAGATCCAACCCCGTGTTGTTTCCTTCGAAGAACAGGTTAATTTATAAATAATATCTTAGGTTCGCACTTATCTTTACTGGTTTGTGAAAATTGCTATCTCTTGTTTAAGATGCCAACTAGTTCAGATTGGTTATGCTAGATTTTCTTTGTTCCTAAACAACTGACTGAAGTTCCGGAGACTTTTTTCCACTTGCGGTTGTGACTGAAAGATGTTACTGTATAAACATTGGGAAATAAATGCTAGAAAGGGCGATAAGATAGCGTCCTGGGGGGCAGTCTTTTGAAAATGTAAGGCTATTTTAGTTGAATTGAGTGTAACAAACCTGAAGTGTGTTAGTCTGTGACGTTTCAAGCTTTATCTATTATCTCGTGATATGATATGTTTCGGACTGTCAACGTTGGCAGTTGAAGTGATGAAAAAAATAACCCCACCAGAACAATAAAGGTATCTACTACAGAAATGTTGAATACAGGTTAATCTTGTTTATATAAACCTTTAGGCATGCAGGTAAAACAGTTATGCATGATACTGCTTGGTGGTAGTTCATATTTACTTATATTCTGTAATCTTAATTGTGTCAATGCGGAACTACTTTGTTGGTTAGTCGGTCATTTTTGTGAAGTTTGATATTGTGGCAATCATAATTTCAATATATACTCTCATTGCCCAACTCTAGTTTGAACTGTTATTTTCCCATTAGTTTCATATGGTGCAAGGTTTTAATAATCAGGGGAAAAAGTGGTTAATATTATCCATATGGGCATATAGGTAAAGCTTATATTCATAGTACAACATACTACTGCTTGATGGTAGTTCAAATTTAATATCTCAGTAATCATAATTAAGTTAATTTGTATCCACTGTTTGATTAGCATTTTTACTGAGTTTGATTGCTATCGTGACAATCATGTTTCAGTCTGTACTGTCATTACCCAACTCTATTCGAACCATTGTTTGCCCATTAAGTTCATGTGATGCAAACCTTTGCCATCATTTCAGGTATTGATTATCAGGGAGAAACTGGCGGAGCTGTATGAATCGGAACAACAATGGTCAAAAGCTGCACAAATGCTTAGCGGCATTGACCTGGATTCTGGAATGAGGTATGGGAGCAGATCTCGCTCTTCAGTTACTGCTAAACATACTCCATGTAGTGCATATTCATATTTTCTGTGTGCGCTCATATTCTGGCAGAGTAATTGATGATACCTTCAGGCTTTCAAAATGTGTCCAAATTGCCCGTCTTTACCTTGAGGTAGGTCTGCTGTATACTGTTCCTTCATCTGTTGCATATTTCATGATCATTGCTTTTTCAATCCAAATCAGAAATTTATTGACTTGTGGACTTACGTGCATAAAACCTGAATGGGATTCGTAATGAAGTTTGACTTAGACCAAACCACATATCTGCATTCTATTTTCTTCCAGTAATCTTTGTCCCGATATAAGAGCTCATGGAAAATGTTACTGGCTTCATGTGCTTGATTCATTTTGTATAGGATGATGATGCAGTTAATGCGGAAGCTTTTATAAACAAAGCTTCATTTTTGGTTAGCAACAGATCAGCATGAAGTGCTGAATTTGCAATACAAGGTTAGTATTTGGCTTGACCAAGGTTTTAGAAAGCGTAAACGGGTTTCGAGGTATTTTTCCATGGTTTCACGAGGCATAAGCCTCGAAACGGAACGAGGCGTAAATTTAATTTTTTTCCCTAATAAATATATAATGACACGTAAGTTCAAAATACTCTCAAATTCAAAATACATGGGATTCAATATTCTCCACAAGCCTAGGATTTTAACTTTTTAGTGAAATACATGGGAATTGGTGGCCAAAATGTCTTTTTTGGAAGAAGAATACAATTAATCTTACTAGGTCATAGCTAACCTCTTCGTTTTATTAAGCTAAATAATTAATTATACCCAGCTATCTAATAAAACTTTAGGCAACTAATCACATAAAGAAATATCTAATCTAATATAACCTCTTCGTTTCTAGAAGCAACACTAATAATGGGTGTCTAGAAGCAGCATTAATTTCATGGAGGAGTAGCGGCTGCGGCAGGGAGGAGCAGTAGTGGTTTCGGCGATGGTGGCAGGGAGGAGCGGTGCGAGAATGCAATTCACGATTTCACGGCGCGAGAATGCAATTTCACGGCGGCAAGGAGGAGCGCCGCGATAATGCAATTCACAATCCAACCTGTTTTCTACTCAATTTTGATTCTAATCTAAATATTTTGGGTTGAGCTGACTGAAAATCTAATTAATGATTTAGGTTTAAGCCCAATTACATTTTATTTCATAAGAATTCGAATTCTGGCCCAATAAAAAAAGGGACCGCCTCAATGAAAAAAATGCCTCAAAGGCGCGCCTCGAGGCGCGCCTTGCCGGAACGAGGCGCTCAGAAGAAGCGCATGGACTGAGGCGTACGCCTCAAGGCGTTTTTTTGCCGTTTCGATTCAAGGCGCGCCTCGAGGCGGGCCTCAATTGGGTTTTTTAAAACCTTGGGCTTGACAATCTATGTGTGAACACCTGCTGATATAGTACTCTTTTTAAATCCAGGTTTGTTATGCTAGGATTCTAGATCTAAAAAGGAAGTTTTTGGAAGCTGCATTGCGCTATTACGATATTTCCCAAATCGAGAAGCGGCAAATCGGAGATGAGTAAGTATGAAGAATAGTTTTGGTTCACTATTATGTCATGGAGTTCCCCCTTTATATGGTCACACGAAATTTCTTGTACTACTTACATAACATAACTCCAACCATATAGTATTCCTGCCAAGCTTTAGTCAGCTCAGATCCAGTACGCACTACTTCCGTAGTATAGTGCTTAATTTATTCTTTAATATAATCCTTACCTTTAAATGATGAATCAAGGCATGCTCATTCAGTTTGCAATTATGGCTTTAACAGAAGGCATCTTGGGTTTTTCTCTCTCATTATATACTATACGTATCATTGTGAACATCACAGTTTGCATCACATCATTGTGAACGATCCTCAGCCTTTCGGTTTCCCAGTTAATCTCTACGAAATTGAAGGAATTACTGCACCACCATGGTGCAATAACCTTAAATTTTAGTTTTATAGTTTTATATTTGCTATGTGGTACTCCAGAATATCGAGTCAATTAAAGTTAGCAAGATGAAACTTAATAATGAGAAACCTACAAAACTCTTCTTATAGCTTTTCTTTGTGGATG
Organism: Lavandula angustifolia; assembly: GCA_028984105.1. Lineage (NCBI taxonomy): Eukaryota > Viridiplantae > Streptophyta > Magnoliopsida > Lamiales > Lamiaceae > Lavandula > Lavandula angustifolia. The sequence goes on from CM054808.1 coordinate 90,420, forward strand.
TGTTATGATTTCTGAATGTTAACTAGGAAGTAGGTACAATTAATAGATTTGTTGCATTCAGCATGTGGACAATTATTAATGGAGCAAATATGGTTGATACCTTATTCTACTATCCCTTTTTATGGTTATCATTGTAAATTTTCAGATTTTCACAAACACTATGTTTAGCTATGCCTATTTGAAGGAGGTACAAGCTCCTAGATCTTATAAGATTCATTTAGAGCTTATTACAGTTGATCTTAAATTAAAATAAGTTGTTGAAATGTTGGATGATTTGGCTGTTAAGATGTCAGTATTTAGTAATGGTGAAGATGAAATTAAGATGACTAGAATTCAAGAGTTTTTGATTAGGATATTATTTGGAAAAAGTGGAGCTCCTCACTTTTAGAAAGTTACTTATAAGCTGCTAACATCTATACGAGCAAATAAGATCTATTTTTACAAATAGTTACCAAATACATCGAAGAAGATGCTTACACAAGATGTTTTTGATCCTATAAGCTTCAGCAATTTTATAGGGCAGTCTCAAATTTTGATTGAGTGTAATTTCTTTGACTGTGAAGCTGACCGTATTCTTGGATATGACTTCCAATTCCTCACTTGAGAGTCTTATGAGATTGCTGTACGTGGGCATATGATCTATTGCAGAGAGATCGATGAAGAAGCACTGGAGCAAGCTCTAGCTGCTGCTGTGACCTGCACAATTTTGGCTGCTGCTGGGCCTCGCCGTTCTCGTGTTCTTGCAACCCTGTACAAGGTATTAAAATCTGCTTACCTGGTTATAAAATGTGTTTGGATTCTTTCAGTTGACAGTGAAGGCTCTATTATAACTGTTACGAGGCAAGGACTAATTTTCAAAATTTTCACTTTATTATGGATTGAAAAGCGAATATATATACTAACTCTAGGAAACTAAAAAAGATAATAAAAAATGATATCCTAATCCTGCAAAAGTTATTTACATTTTTAAACAATAACCCTGGATTTTAAGAATCTGTTCAAATGCTCCTTTATAAAATCAAATAATAAACTCTGTGGAGAAATGCATCATGTCATCACCATTGTCAAAGATACCTCAGTTATTAACTTATTATTGGAGCTAACTCTTCTAGTAAAAATATATAGTTTTTGTTGTTTCTAGTTGAGTACTACAGCATGCTTAAGCCCCTGCCTGTTTCATCTGTCAATTCTCCTTTGGAAAGTAGTTGGTTGTTTGTTTTGGTTTGGTTTATGTGATATATGAGATGAAGTGCTTTTGCCCTTGTAACTGATTGAACTATTAGCATATATAATATCTTTTGCTGTGCATTCTGATACAAATAATTCATATTATTTTCAACTTAGATTTGTTTTTAATGTTCGTATTATTAATATTTTAATTTGTCATTTCAATATCTTTCCAGGATGAGAGATGCTCTAAGTTAAAGATTTACCCCATCTTGCAGAAGGTATGTTTGACTCTTGATTACTGACTTCATCCAGCCTATTTCGCACGCACACGCAAATATATCGTTGGTAACGTTAAGTATGCGAATTTAAGTCCTACATTGCGAATCATAGGTTTATCTGGAGAGGATTTTGAGAAAACCTGAAATTGATGCCTTTTCTGAAGAATTGAAGCCACATCAGGTTAGTTCATTAAAGGGCTTACATACTGTCAACTGTCAAGTAGTCCAAATTTTTCCTTTTTTATTTTATTATTGTTTATATTCCTTACATGTGATTCTGAAATGTTGACAGAAAGCAACTTTGCCGGACAATTTTACCGTTCTTGATCGTGCCATGATTGAGCACAATCTCCTTAGTGCTAGCAAACTTTATACAAATATTAGGTGGGTGGGCATGTCTTTGGATCTTTCATTTCTGTAGATTGAGTATTTAGTCTATGACAAGCGGCTAACTTCTAATTCTGTTGTACAGCTTCGAAGAATTGGGCGCACTGCTGGGCATCGCTCCTCAAAAGGTTTTAGTTCCATCTTCAACCAAAATAGTGCCAATATTGTCGAATTAGGTTCTGCGGAAGAAACAATTTCTTACATTTCTCGAAATTCCTCGTATTCGAACTCTTATCGTTCATCTTCTTCATACTTCTTAAGGCACAACAAAGGTTGTACTACCTCTGTCCCGCTATTTCCGGCACACTTCATTTGGGCACGGAAATTAAGAAAGTAGATGATTAAGAATGAGATATGGGTAGATGATAAAGTAGGAGAGAGAAGATGAATGATAGTAGATGATAAAGTAAGTGAGAGAAGATGGTAAAGTAAGAGAGAGAAGATGATAAAATAAGTAAAAAGTAGGAAAGATAAGATGGTAAAGTATGAGAGAGATGGTAGTTATTTCTAAATTAGGAAGTGTGCCAGAAATAGCTGGACGTCCATTTCGGGAAAGTGTGCCAGAAATAGCGGGACGGAGGTAGTACTATATATAGGGCCTGCCAAGATTTCTTCTGCATTTAGCTCTATTTCAAATTTGCTCGATTTTTCATGGTACCGATTTGCGAATTTCTCGGCACTAGTCTAAACATTAGCGGAATGTGATTTAGACATCTTACTAAAGCTTCAAATTTTTGGCAGGCTGAGAAAATAGCTTCAAGAATGATATGTGAAGATAGGATGAGGGGATCTATTGATCAGGTAGAACTGAACTTTCAATTAGTTAGGTTTTTAGATTTATGGCCATCAGTATTTAGTCATTTTCTTCTTGATATGCATTTAAACATACATTCAACAATCTTTGCCAGGTTGAAGCTGTCATACATTTTGAGGATGATACTGAAGAATTGCAGCAATGGGATCAACAGGTAAAACATTTAACATCCTTTTAGAAATTAAATAGTCTTTCCTTCCTAATATGATCTTGTCATCTAGTTAGCATGCCATAGATAGGCTCGAAAGATTATTGGATGTATGGGAACAGATTACTATTTGGGATGAAGGGCAAAAAATGCTCTATTAGCACGCTGATGGGCCGGGAGCATACTATGCGTAATGATGAAATCATTCACGATAAATAAAAAGAAAAAGTCATTCCAAAGACCCACACCCAAGTTCCATAGCTATTGGTCCGCTATCCCGATCATGATTTTCCTACCCCCAGAGGGAAAGGTACTTCCCTTTTGCGCCGGTTGTGGGCGAGGATCTCAGCCGTAAACATGTACTATAGTCGTCTTATGACACTTCAGACTCCTAATTCTCATAAAAGTAAAGCTCCCTCCGTCCCGCTTGACTTGTCTTGTTTTCCTTTTTGAGTTGTCCCGCTTGACTTGTCTTGTTTCTTAAAATAGATAATTACTATACAAACTCCCACTTTATCTTTGTGATGCTGACTTCTTTACACACAATCACCCACTCATTTACACATAACCATCCATTCATCTTAATCTATGTGCCGAAAAGAAACAAGACAAGTAAGGCGGGACGGGGGAGTAAGAAATTCACTATATATGAATGTTATTAATGTATAATTTGTTAGTTTCACGTTTAGTATTAAGATTTCATTGTTATTTTATTTATTTTGAATTTATTAAATTTTATTTTATGTTTGATTATAGATATTTATGTACGTAAAGCACCATGTCATGCCGTAGGTTTTTTAGAACTACCGTGTCTCGTGTTTGTATCGTGTCGGTGCGTTATAGGCTGACAATAATCCATAGAATGAAAGGTTGGTCAGATCTTGATGCTAACATTTTATTTGGACTTGCAGATATTTGGGTTGTGTCAGGCTCTCAATGAAATTCTTGACAGCATGGCTAAGAAGGGTTTGCCCATTCCTGTTTAGTTTGCTTCACATTTTGTATGTTGAATTTGATGAAATCCAACTCTTTAAAGCACTTTTCTACATTTTTACTTTAGTAATATTTTTTGGATAGAAATTATTATTATTATTATTATTATTATTATTATTATTATTATTATTATTATTATTATTATTGTGTGTGAAGGAGATTGTAGGAGCTTATGAAAATTTACAATTTGATGCAACTTTATAAATTATAATATTACATTTTTGTAATGTTGCGATGTACTGGATAACATTATTGAGTAATGAAAAATATTTCAGAATATATAATTAAAGTTATTTTCATGGATCAATGATAAAATTATTGTGGTTTTGATGAGAGTTGTTCTTGGACTTTTAGAAAATAAGACTTCTTACATGGATTTATGAAGATAAATACCACTCTCAATAAGATCTTAGTAAGTAAAAGTAAATAAAGTAAATTAAGAATTCGCCCTAGAAATTTCATGCCATTTCCAAGACGAAGTCTTGTTTCAAATGATCTTTCGTATCTAAAAGATGAATTATTACATAAGGGTTGACCTCTATTTATAGAGGCAAGATTTAATCACTACATAATACAATATCTAAAACTGACATAAGCAAATCTCCGAAAGGACAACATAATCCCTCAAAAAGGACAACTAAATCTCCATTTACTATTCTATATCTCCTGAAGTACATAATACTCCCTCCGTCTCATTGGAACGTCTTGTTTTCCATTTTGCTGCTCCATTGGAAGCGTCTTGTTTCTAAAAAATACAAGAATATGTGGACAAGATTTAACTATCCAAAAGTCAAACAATATACACCACACATTATCATTTTCTTAACATCTGTGCCCATTGGAAACAAGACGCTTCCAATGGGACGGAGGGAGTAATAGCTAGGCAAATCTCCCTCAAATCCCCATAGGTTCCCCCCAAATACTGCTTCCTTTGCCACTAACCTATAATATGTAGATTAGTTGGTATTTCTAATATTGTTTGAATAGTTGAATTGTGGCCAATTCTTGTTATCATTGATTTAATAATAAAGTAAAACTCTAAAAAAAAAAGAGCTAGACATAAAGTCCTCTGATTAACATATGATTAACATTTTGGGAACCACACAATTTTACAATTAACACTTCATTTTAAACTTCACATCCAAATCCAACGAAACAAGATCAATGAGATGGGGGGAGTATTAACGAAAGTGTTTACTATTAAGCCCACCCTAATATCGATTTCTTGGTAGAGGCTTGCATGTTTCGTAAATGTTTGGCATAATGTTTGCAATTTCGTACAGTTAAACCTCGATAAAGTAATAACATTAGGACCGAGAAAAAATATTCATTTAACGAGGTTATTACTTTATCGAACAATATTTTAGTGCACTGACCCATATCGGGACCGGAAGAAATTATTATCTTAGCGAGATTATTACTTTCTCGAATATTACTTTAACTGTATATCCATTTATTTCCACAAGTTTTTATTACTACATCAATAGATAGACATGAAAGTATTAGACGAAGATGGAGTAGAGATTCTTATGATACTTTAGAATGTGGAGAGTAGACTTCCCTCCATATCTCAGAAAAAGCCTTCAAGATTGCCTTGTGATGCGTTCTTGAATTGAGAGAGACAAACCTCATCAAAAGCTGCTCCATTTCTCTTGGCTCGAAAATCTCTCTCTCAAGAATCATCTCCATCATCGATTTCTTGAAATCTTTGTACGGATCGGTTGACCTCTTCACCACCACAAAACTCTGTTTGTCCGTCCAATCTTTGGAACCACAACGTTTGAATCTACGTGGAGGCTCCTCCACTGTTGATGGATCATGATGAGTTTCATGATTGACAGGCAAAGCTGGTTGGTTTGGTTTGGTTTTGTCATTATTCAGCTGATCATACAATCTCTGTTTATCTTTTGATTTTGATTGAGGGTCTGGGAAAGTGGGTAGTGAGATGGAGTTGTATGTGGATGTGAGAGAAGGGTTGATTAATGTAGAGGGATTGTTGGGACGACAGATTTGTATGGAATTGAGAAAAGAAAGACGGAGTTTTGGAGCTTTGCCCATCTCTTAATTTACTTAAGCAGTAGTAATTAAGATAGTAGGTTAGAGCGAGTGATAATGAGAAACCAAGACTATCTATATATAATAGAGGACAGAGAAAGACGAGAGAGAGAGAGAGAGAGAGAGAGGAGAGGCCGGCTGGGGTAAGAATCAGGATCAATTCAAAATGGTTGTTTGCTAGTAGGGAGTACTAAATCAAAGTGATCTCATGATTTTTATTGTTATTTTTTATTTTAAGGACGGGATTGTCATTTATTGTGAATAATAGTATCATTTCTTTTGAATAAAAGTGTAATTTATTGAGTATCATTTGTTTCGAACAAAAGTGTCATTTTCGTTTTGAGCCCGTTATACCATCACTGATGTGCGTGTATTCTATAATTTTCAAATGACACTTTTGTTCTAAACATTTAACACTTTCTCAACAAACAACTGACATTTTTTTTAAAACGAATAACACTTTTTTTCGAAATAATTTATACTCAAATGACATTTTTTTTATTCAAAATAATTGATATTTTTTTTCAATAAACAACTGACATTTTTTTCAAACAATTGATACTTAATAAATGTTAGTACTTTTGTTGAAAACACTTTTATGTTCAAAAGAAATTGACACTTTTTTCCTAAATAAATGTCACTTTTTTCAAAATAAATTACTCCCTCCATCACATTAATAGTGTCTCATTTCTTTTCAACACAGTTATTAAGAAAATTGGATTTTGTGGTGTGTGTTATTTGACTTTTTGGATGGTTGATTCTTATCCACATATTTTCTACATTTTTAAAAATGGGATACTTTTAATGGAACATCTCAAAGAGGGAAATGAGACACTACTAATGGGACGGAGGGATTACATTTTTATCAAAACAATTGATACTTAATAAATGACACTTTTGTTCAGAAGCAAATGACACTTTTGTTCGAAACAAATGATACTTATCAAATGAGACTTTTGTTCGAAACAATTGACACTGGTAGAAGGCATTAAAAAAATACACTTTTATTTTGAAACAAATGATACTCAACAAATGATACTTTTGTTCACAATAATGACACTCCCGTCCATAAAAAAATAAAATGAAAATGAAATGAAAATGACATCATGATGACGTCATCAAGCGCGGAATCAGATCAATATGGAAAATGAGGCGGGTTTGCTTTCAAAAATATATCTTTCAACAAATGACACTTTTTTTCATAATAACGACGTTCTCATCATTAAAAACAACAATTCTTCACTACCCAATATATTAAATATTAAATTGCCATGTAAAAACAACACATATCAAACGACTTTTACTTCAACTGTCTCAATCTATTAGCTATACATGCATTGAAGAATTCTTCAAACAATAGGGAAATAATCCATCACTGCCACCTTTTATTTATATCTTTCTTGTCAGTTGTCAAAAATAAAAAGACAAATACTAAAACTAACTCGTGACATCTCAAAACATAATAATAATAATAATAATAATAATAATAATAATAATAACTGAAGGTATCGGAGCCTTGAAAGGATGTCGACTAGTGTTATAGATTAACACAAGGATCAACACCTTCCAACATAGTTTTGAAAATGCAACGGAAATATAGTAACAAAACTATACATAAGCAATTATTCTACAAGTTATAATACATAATAACTTGTGGAGTGTAATCCACTATCACAAGAAAATAAAAAATGGAGCAAAACAAGATACACCGATCCTATTCTATCATGTAAATTACCCTAAACACCACTCAAATTATCACTCTATCCTAATATGCTGAGATTAGATTTCACTCGCTAACTAGACTACACTTCTACTGTGACGTTTCTTGTTTACATGACACTCTAGGGAACACGATACTCTTTGTTGGTCCGGAGACGAAAAGTCAGGTGTAGAGGGGGGGTGAATACACCTGAGCTCTGTTTCTTTTTCTCAGTGAAGGTCATAAGGCCGATGTTTGCAATCGATGAACAGTGCCAAGTAAGCATTCGATCACTGTGGTCAAAGTGAGTCAGCTTCTGAGCTCTTCTACTGACTGATGTCAGTATTACGAAACTCAGTCGGAGACTGTAGTGCGGATAAGTGTTAGGCCCGGAGTCGTCTCTTTTGAAAACGCGTTTTTGCAAGTTAAATCTTTTGGCTGTGCACTTTATAAAATACGTTTTATGCAAACTTATGATTTTTAAGTCAGTTGTATGCTATGCAATAAAACAGTAAATGAACACAAGCGATTTAACGTGGTTCGGATACGCAAGATCCTACGTCCACGGTCCCGAACAAGGCGGGGAGAACTTGTTGATTATTCTCGAGCAAGCCTCGGCGGGGATATCTGTACACCTTGGACGGTTCCCTCTAAGTTATAGTCCTTAGCGACTTTACAATCTAAACCTAAGTTTAGAAGGGAGGGAATATTCTCCAACTGAGAAGGAGTTCTTACAACAAGAACAATTCACTAAATGTGAACTCCTTCGGATCTAAGCTATGAATCTAGCAATGAGCTTAGTCTAGAGAAGAAAGGGATCAAAGTGCCCTAGAGAGATGAACTACAAGAAGTGTTCTATGAAAACTAGTTCCTCTCGGATAAGCTTGAAGGTTCTAGAGCGTTGTGAGCTTGAATGATTTCCCTTGATTTCGCGTATATTCCTCTTTTTGAAATCTTCAAATCCTTCTCTATTTATAGTTGTGAGTTGTGGCATATGTCCGTTGGAGACGACGATGCCACGTGTCACAAGCGTCCAAAGAAAACGGCCACTATTCAACTTTGTTGCAAAGCGGGCGCTTAATACACGTTGTTCATGAGAGCGGCTTTACTCGTGTAGAGTAGGTAAGCGTTGTCGGCTTCTCATTGGTCGAGGTTTGTAGTTGGTGAGTGTCGAGTTGACCGTTCAAACTACCTCGTATGTCTTCGTTGAACATTTGAAGGGACTTTAAGTGCTTGGGTCGCTTTCGTCGGATACGATACTCGAAAGTCTGTCTTCTTCGGCGAGTCGTCCGACCGATAAAGTGAGCTTCGATAGTCGGTTGGTCGATCGCGAAGGTATATCTTGCTTGACCTTGGTTCTTCTACCGATGACCATCGGCCTTGTAGAGAATGCTTCTGCGAGGTCCGGTCCGCCGATGCGGGATCTTCAACCGAGTTTGATATCAGCCGCGACGAAGAATGCAAGTGATTACACCGATGACGTGGGGTTTCGAAAAGTATCTTCGCAGAAGATCGGTTCAACAACTACCCCGCATGGACTTAGACAAAATAATAAGCATTACATCAAGTCTAACCTATACATCGCCTAATCCTATCGACACACTAATCTACCGATATCGGCTCGGTTTTGGGATCTTCAATTCCATAAGTACTACTATGATTTCCCCCAATTTCTTTTAATCCTAGAACGTATGAAGTATCAATCTACTGACTCATATCCAACACTCTTGCTAAGCAACTCAGCTCAAACGGGTTCAAGTTCTTCAATTGATGAGCTCTGCTATTTATAAAGTATTCTGGCTTGCAGACCATGCTCCAAGCAGCCCGATCCAGTATCTACGAATTTAGGTAGTTACAAGAAGTTGTTCGTATATTTGGTTGATTCTCGTTCTCCACTTCTCTCAACTGTAAAGTCCACTTCAGTACTTCCATCTCCTTCCTACGAAATCAACAACTCCTCGTCACCGCTTTCCACTTCTCATGCCAACCACCTCATGAATTGATTCGCACTTTATTCTCCAGCATAAATCCATTATTTATTTAGAATTTGGTCAAATTTGTGTTTCCTTAATTTATCCATCAATCAAAAGTTAGTAAACGATTTTTTTTTTAAAATACAAAAATATTACAAGGGTATTTTCCGAATATATATTTTTTTGGAGAACCAATTCGACCAATATTATTTGCATTTCTTACCTACAACGACCTCAAGAATAAAAAGAAACGCTGCTTGCATGTACACATACAATTAGCAATGAAGAGACTGAAAGTGATCTTATAAACAGGGAGGAAGTTTGATAGTCCTTACTGTAGAAGTGAAACGGTCATCTACGAAGTTTGAATCTCAGTGTAGAGATTATTCACATTTTAGGAATTATGTGTTTTACTGTAGCTTTATATAAGATCGGATACAGTGATGGTAGCTTTTTATAGGTCGAGGTTGATACAGTAGTTGAGGCTTGATCAAACTCTAAAGCAGATATTGAGTTGATTCCTCAGATATAACCTCTTAAACTTTACTGAATTGATTGTGTACTGACATTCCCTTTTGACTTCAGATTAAAAGACCGTTGCTTCTGACTCCACATCACTACGTTCAGTAAAGGTCCAATATTGAGGGAGACCTTTACTAAGCCCAGGCAGCAATACTAAAAACAAATAATCTAAACTACTGAGCTTCCTAACAAATAAACTTAATTAATCATAATCGATCTATTACAACTGAATGGTTCATCATCATCTAGAGTTTTGAAATCATTCAAATCCTACACCTTAAATCCTCACCTAACATAGCCCAATTCTTAATCAAAGGCAATTCATCTAATACCTCATAGTATCTATATGCATAGGAAAGAGCAGTAGGGGCTGCCCTCTTCTTTGTAAATTTATTTGATGAAAATTCGCAGCTGCTACTCGATATACTCCGAAAACACGTATTGAAATCGAACGTAGTTCGGATCACATGTTACTCAATATCTACCTCAAACAATAAATCAAAAAATCTTGCAGAGCAAAAGAAGTTAGAAACTGCAAGCAGTTAATTGTGATTAAGCATTCAAGTCTTACAGTTACCTAAACTGGATAACTTAACAAAATTGATCGAGCAGATAAAATTAGTGCTGCGCTGTAAAGAGAGGAGATAAAATTCCTCACTAAAACAAAAAAGCATTTTTACAGTCTGTCCCTCGAAGCAAATGTATTTGCAATTTCCTACTCATGTGGCTTAATCCTCAACTGACTGAATCTCTCCCATCATGATCCTGTTGCTTACCACATTGAATCCTAAGACAGATGGACTCACTTTCTTCCCCTTCTTCCCCTTCTTCTTTCCTCCTTTTCCGCCCCCATCAGCAACAGCTGTTTCCGAGCCTAACCCATCACTAGTAGTATCTCTCATTCCTGAGGCATACGCGTTGTTGTCATTCTTCTGGTTTCTTTTGGCAACTTCAAGAACATCCGCAGGCAAGAAGTCTTTGTAATTTAGAAACTTGTCGATGAACTCATGGTCGGGATCAAAAGAACCAAGATTTTCTACCAGAAGCATTTCTGCCTCCACTCTTGATTGCTTCATGCAGAATTCCAGGAAACTCGTATCTACAAGAGAGAAAGAAAGGGAAGCGAAACATGTAAGGCAGAGGAGGGGAGGGACGAATTCTAAGTACGTCGTGTAGAACTGAAAAGCGACCAAAGTAAAACTCGGTGACAAGATAATACCTTTTGATCCTACAAGTCTGATGCACTCACTCTCGCACCATTCCTTGAAGTCTGTGGCCTCTGTCAAGTATGGAGAAGAGAGGATTTCAGTTTTACCTTTCTTTTTCTGATATAAAATTAAATAATTTCATGAAATAACATACCTGAATGTTTAGTCGATGTATTCTTCCTCCCTTTCAGAGAAGATTGAGTGGACGAAGCAGCTGAATTAAGAGAATGCTCCACAGGCCTTCCACTGATAGATTTCTGCCTGTTCAATGAACCTCCAGCATTTCCTTTCACAGGTATGGTTTTACTTCCCCAACTGCCCTGTGTTCCAAGTTGAGGATAATCTGATCTGCAGGCAACACAAGAGTCGAAACTCAAATCACGTTCCAGAACATATTATCAGGCAGACATTTAATACCATTTTATTAAACTATCAAAGTAGCTCAAGGAGCAAGACCACCACGGCAATTGTTCCAAATATAGTTATCTGTCTACAGTTAATTCAGTGAGAATTAATTTAGTCATTTCTATTCTCTGCCCTAATGTGTATCAGCCCTATATCTATCATTTCATGCCTGTGAAAACTCCAGCACCTCCTTTTCTTGTTTCATGAATAATGAAAAATGTATTTTTTCTCGAGAACAATTGTACATCTGATATGTAGATTAATCTGAATAAAGAGAGAACATACTGCTTTGCCTCTGGTTTATGCTCCAACGGCCCCCAGAACAGATCATCCTCGACTTTATTTTTTGATAGAGAAGAGAGTTGTCTAGGGGATGCAGCCTTTACAGGCGGTGATCCAGATACCGACCACGAGGAAACACTTCCACGGGCAGGTTGATTACTTGCAGATTTCTGAGGAATTGGCACTGAAACTGCAGGCAAAGAGGACGTGGACTTTTGCTGTTCCTTGAGGATATCCCTCAATGAAGTTGGTTTATGAAGCTTCCCAGAATCAGTGGACCAGGCAGGGGCAGGGGAAGAGCTTGTGGGCTCCTCCTTCCACATAACAAAATCTCCTAAGGAAGGGCCAGCTGGCACAGCAGTAAGAACTTCCTTCTCCTGCTGCATTTGCCGAGTAAATTTTCCCTTGTCAATTGGACTTGACCCAACTAACACATCAACCGAAGCTGCAGGAGCGATCTTAGCTCCAACACTCTTCATTTTAGAAGACTTTTTACGACTCTTTTTCGTATCTTTGGCCTCAATAAAGTCATCATCAGCAACAGCTTTAATTTGTGAACTCGCTGGTTTAGAAGGCATCCCCCCAAGCCATACTTTCAGAAACATCCATCTCTTTCTCAACTGACTTGGCAGCATCATTCCAAAATAGATCTTCTGATTGGCTCTTCTTGCTCTTCTGAATTGAAGAACTTTCTGGTTTTAACTCAGTGCTGGCATCCTGGTGAGTTACATTAGGTGCCTTGTTATCAGAGCTCAAATTTACCCCAGCCCAAGGAGAAGAGATGGCCACAGAGGTCAGAGATGTTGGGATCTCAGAAACAGCCACTTCTTCTTGTGCTCTTCTCTGCTCTTCCTGTTGTATTTCTAACAATGATTTTGGCTTGAAACCAGGAGCAGCTTTCCATGCACGTTGTCCAGCATGACTTTGATCAAAAGCAGAGGCAGCTTCTCCTTTCTGACCCTTATTCTCAACTGTCACCGCATCATCGGGAGAGATTTGGGCAGACACTGATGGCTTGCTAGGCAAATCCGCATCACCAACAGTAACTTTCTCAATCTTACTTCTCTCCTTTTTGGAAACAGATGCCTCAAGTGCATCCACATGGGCAGTCTGTGTCTCGGGTTTTGCATGAGACATGTTTGCTCTTTCACTCTCTGACTTAGTCTGTTGTGGCTTAGATGAACCCTTTACTGAGTCAGTAGAAACCTTCAAAGACTTCTGTTTTTTGGATCTCTTCTCTGATGGTTTCTTTGCTTCCACAGCCTCAGGAATTTTCATTTCCTTAACAGGAGGAGACTCACCAGTGACTTGTTTACCCAAATCTTGTGGATAACCAAGAGTACTAGCTGAACTCTCTTCTAATACATTTACATCTTCATGAATATCGGCAACAGAAGTCAGTGGCTGCTTAACTGATTCTGCTAAACTTTCCACAGGTGGAATTCTCATAGTTGCATCAGAGGTTGCAGCTCTGACAGTTCCATCAGCATATGATGTATTTACCAACATATTGGTGTTCATCATGTCTGACACGCGAATTTCCTCCATTCCATCAGTTGGTATAAGTGACATGTTTTTCGCCTTCTCTATAATTTGATGTGTCAGAGAAGCATTCCAATTTCTTTGCTCCACATTTGGGCTAAAATCCTGAGAAATACTAGGAGCAATAGGTGAGACACTATCAGAAGCTTTAGCATCATGTGGGGGGTTTGATGATTGCAGCTGCAGACCCATCTTAAATAACTCGTGTGGTTGAAATGGGGCATGATCAACGTTACTATTCCCTGCAGCTAAACCTCCAGCCAGCAAAAGCTGGAATGATGGATCGCCAAGTCGTTGACTAGGATGCTGCTCAGAAAGCAGCTTCGAAAGCAATTGTTGTTGGCGCAATAATTGCTGCTGCTCTTCCTGCTTTTGTTGTTGCTGCTTAATAAGAAATAGCTTCTCCAAAAGTGATGGTTGTTGTGGCGGAACAGACACCTGAGATTGCATCTGCAACATGTACTGCTGTTGCAACAAATTTAGCAGTTGCGGATCTTGGGAGAGGCCAGATGCAAGTAGGTTATCTGGAGTTAATAGGTTGGATTGGTTATCCACAGAATTGGGTAACAAATTACTCAAGGATGGATTCTGCAGCTGTAACCTTTGCTGCATCGCAATAGCAGATTGTGGAGGAAAATTCTGAGATTGATGAATGTCCAACTTATCCTGAAGTGGGTCCAGTCCCCCTTGGACAGGGAAATTCAGCCAACCACCCACTCCATTGTTGACATTGGGATTGGTTCTTTCAGCTAAGCCCTGATGAGCTGACATTAAGTCCACATTCTGTGGATGATTCTGTGCAAGAGCATTGTCCGCAATAGAAGACAACAGGTTCTGGCGAGCCAGTGATGCATCACCCACTAAATCTGTATTTGAGGCAATAGCAGTTGCATCTTTTCCAGGCCAAAATGAATAAGGACTTGGAATAGATCTCTGCCTCTCCAACATCATCTTTTTGGCCAATAGATGAGGATTATCTCCACCATTACCTCCCAGAGAAGGAAGTGAGCTAGAATTATTTCCACCATATCCTTGCATAGCTGCAAAGAATATTCTCCTGAGATTAGGAAGAATAATATGCCCCCAAAAAAAAGGCAAAAGTAATAAAGTGAAGACATTAAGTGATCATGGTGAAATCATAACTTTAGGAACACAGTTTCTTTTTTCTCAGTTTAGAATAGAAAGAGGCAAACCTTCTGAGAGAGCAAACTTCTCAAGTGTTGCAGAATTCAAACTGCCAGCCATGAGTGACTCCAAAAACCTGTTTTCAGCCTCTGTTGTTGAACCGGGTTTATATCTTGAATCAGCTTTTGATGTGTCAGCCTCATTCAAAACTGTGTGAAGACTCCCCAAACTTGCATAGTTCAACCTACTAGACGCATCCGGGTTTTCAATTGGCTTAGCTGTATTAAACCCAGGAGGTGGCCGAGCCTTAGCACGTAAGTGAGGCATCACATCTCCAAGTAAAGAGAATGGACTATCAGGTGGGGCACTGGCTACACGAACTAGCAATTCTATGCCAAAATACCCAGCCTCAAACCATGTAATGAGATCACTACCAGAAAAAGGACCTTGAATTGCACCCTGCGGATCTTTATAGTGAAGTACTAGGTCTTCAGGCGGTGTCTGGGAAATTTTACGTGCCTCCATCTCCCTGTCCAACACTGCAGATGTTTGCCTTCTCATAATAGGACGATCACCCGACTGCCACTGAGGTACCTTTCTTGCGTGAGGGGAATCCATTGAACTGTTCTCCAAGGCACTATTAAAATCTCTCTGAACATCAGCAGATGAGTCCCCCCAATCATGAGAAATAGTACGGGAGCGTTCTGCAAAAGATGAAGATCTCCATGCACCATCATGTCCTGGAGAACTAGAGACTCTGGAGCCAAGGATGCTGCTATTTTCTTTCGAAGCTGGACAATGCATGCATCATATTAAAAATTGATGATCTCATCATAGATATCAAAGTAGAGCTGGAAGGACAAATATAGGAACTAATAGAACAGTCAACTCATCCAATGGCCAAGAGAAATGAATAGTAAAATTGCATGACAGCAATAACCACACATCAATATTATACTAGCCAATATGCAGACAACTCAACCCTATATCATTAAAGAATCTAAAAGATCTTTTGATTGATTTGTAAACCAGATATTAATTTAATTTCATTCTTTGAGTTAACCATCAAAGTTTAATTATCAAAATGATACTTGCCTTCAGCATTCAATTTTTGGTCAGAAGTCTGATAGTCCTGCATTGTCAATAATTTTGCATTAGACCAAGAATATATCTGCTTTCCATCAGACAAGCCTTCTGAATGACATGAATAACCTACCTCATATTTTGTATCATCAAGGGTAGCAGCTACATCATCTCTACTACCTGCTCATACAAAAAACAACGTAAACTTTACTTAGCTAACCATCATCTACTAAAACTTTCTAAAGTTAAGGAAATAAGCACACAAACATGTCGCTATATTAATCAAAAACAATACCAAGCCTATTTCTTCTAGAATGTGTAAAATCTGCCGTTGTTCGGCCAGCAGATCCATCTTTACTGATTTGAGGTGCACCACTGCTGACGATATCTTCTGTTTCAATTCCCTTCAGGATAACCTACAACAAAACATGCACAATCAATTTAAATAGACCGTCCCTAAACTTACGAAAAGGCAGCAGGCTTTACCAATTCTTCAGGAGTTGGAGCACAAAAGGCCATGGGTTCTACAGATTCCTCTTGTGTAAGAGAAGGTACTTGAATAACTCCATCCAAAAAGTTTGCATAGGATCTCATATCACATGTCCTGTAAATGTCAATCAACTTCGTCCTACTATATTTTAGATTCTGGGACTCTCCATCAACACTATCATCTTTTTTTAAGACAGGTCCATGTAATCGCATGTTACCAGCTATGTGGGAGGCGGGGCTCCCCATAGGGTTAACCTTTCCCCTACCAATAGGATTTTCTCCACGTCCCCTGCCGTGTGAAAACACATGAACCTGTTTGTTTCCAATTGAAGCTTGGTGTTGAGGATCTGCTCTACCTCGGCTGTAGGATGAGTTTGGTCTCCATGGTCGATAATGATCCCCATCCCTCTCTTCCTTTGTATGACCACGAGGTTGAGAAGACCCTTTGTCAAGAACTAAATCATTTTCTTTAGTAGAATCCCCCCCACTTTTCACGCATTGCATCAACCTCTTTATCATCAGGCCCCCAACGAGTATTCCATTTGCTCTCTCGGCGTTGGTCATGACCTTCTCTATTTGCAGAATCAGTCCATCGCTCTCCTGGGGTACGGCGCACTTCGCCATATTGTTTACCAGAAGAATCAGCCCAGCGATCCACGCGTTGGTTACCAATAACCTCTCTTTCCCCTTCCCTCCATCGGTCTTTGCGGGCTGAGGAATTGGTATCCCTTTCTTCATCGCGCCAGCGATCACGCCTACCAGATTCCATATCCTTTATGGAAGGACGGAAAACATCTTTCTTGCTCTGGTTATCATTCAAATCCTCATCTGCTCCAGGTAGTCTGGTGGTATCTCGGGAACTGGCATGCCCTGGAGGTGGACTAAAATGGTTATCCTGCACCAGGGACCATAGTGTGGTATGAATATCATAATGAATCATCAAACCTCTTCAGAATATTTCAAAACATAACTCCAATTAAGGGGAACAATGATGCAAATTATCAGGGAAAAAGGACGAAGTAGATAATAACAAACCCCAGCAACCACTCCAGCTTTATTCTCCCCTGGTTTTGGCAGAAGCCATTGTGGTGATAGCGGAATGGAATTGTCAACTCCGTGAACATCTATACCAATAACAAGAGAGAGAGAGAGAGAGAGAGAGAGAGAGAGAGAGAGAGAGAGAGAGAGAGAGATAATAATTAGCATTTTATAAAGAACCAAAAATAATTGAAACAAACATTTGACAGTCTTTTTACTTGTAGGTTCTTTCATCAATTTATGCCAAGCATGTTGTGACGAAACCATGAAACAGTCAAAACAGTAAGCAACAGATGCAAAATGATGAACCCTAAATGCTGGTAAGGGAACTGATAAATATCCGCTGGATTGAAGCCAATTCATATTGTTCACATCCTACTTAAACGCTCAACTAGCTATTTGAAGTTTTGAGGACACGGGATTGAGACGTGCACAAGTAGTTTGAACTCTCAAGTCGGTATTTCAGAAAAGCCATTGGAGGTTCAGTAGGTGTAAAAGACCAAAAAAAGCTCTCAAGCACCAGCTGAATAAAATAGATAGAAACACGTAGAAAGTTAAGAAATTGTCACAGTACATCTTTCCTACAGTCATATGTATATGGTACATTTAAGTAGGGCAAAAAAAACCAATTGAACATCATGTAATTTATGAAGAATAATTTAATGTTAACGTCCCAAAAACAATAATTGAACATTATTATCAACTGGAAAGGAAAAACAAAAATAAAAACTAATGCAGATCATGACCACAATTTTATTCTAAGCCATCTCAAACAAACCACAGCAAGAAAATTGCTCATTAGTCACTAACGTAGGTTTAACCAACTTCATCACATGATATGTAGGCAGAATAGCTGTTTATCACTGCATTTGCAACTGCAAGACATATAAATCACCAAGCAATGAAAATAAACTGGAGAAATATTTCATGACCTATAAATTTATTATTTATACAATTTCACCCGCTCTAGTTACTAGGTTTTTACCGTCAGACAAATTACTTTACAAATAAAAACTGTGGGAAAAGGTAGTGACTTGATCGATCGAGCGCAATGTAAAAACGTCACAGAAATATTCAATTAGTAAAACCAGAAAGAGAAAAACTTGTTCCTACAAAAGATGGAAGAAAAGAGCTTCAAAGCCAAATAACAATTGACTTGCAATTTTTCAAATTAAAGTTGAGCCATAGAAATTTGATCAAGAAAAAACCTTTCACACATATTGGGTAAATTTAATACGGAGTTAGAAAGCACAAAAAGCGACATTTGTGATCTGAAACAAAATTTTACAACCCTAAACCCACAGTGACGCCACAAATCGGAACACGCAAAAACGGCATATTCACGACTGAGATACAAAAGTTAAATAAAACATACACAAGAGTTAAACGAACGAGAACAACACAGCAAAAGAAGAAGAGATTTAACAAATACAGATAAAAATAAAAAACTGCGGAGATGAATGCGAACCTTTGGTGATCAGATTAGGGCGAGAATCGAACTGAGTCTTGTCAGCCATTGATGATCGAGGTGGGAGAGAGTGCAGATTTTGGAGAGAAGAACAGGAGACAAAAAACCCTTTTGAGAGACTGGTGCACAGAAATAGACGAAGGCGGGTGAAGTGTAGGGCAAACGGCAGAGCGGAAGATAAATCAGAAAAAAAAAAAATCCGGGCGTAGTTTAACAATGCGTCACCCCAAGCGCATGTTAGTCTCCAGCCATTCTTGGAAAAAAATATTCTTTTATTTTTATTTTATTTATTTTCTTCACAATTTTATGGATTATATGAATTTTGTGGCTAAAATGTCCTAAAATTTTTGTGACTGGTCGAGATTTAATACACATCATTTTTCATGAATATTTATATATTTTGTAGTAAAATAATTGGCAAGGTGAAGAAGATCATAATATTGGAAATTGCCCAATTTTAGTTGTTGGTAAATTCAAATTTAAAATATTGCAGGTATTGTTATATTGTGTTACAGATTTACTTGAATTAAGTGTGAATGGTGATATGTAGCCATTTTGGCTAAGTTAAAAATAAAAATAGCCCATGCTTAAATTATCTTCGTAAAATAACCATTTTGTGAAGCTTTTTCTTCGGTCTTGGAAAAAGTTTGATTTAATATCATTTTCTGCAGATAAAATACATTGGCATATAAATTATTGATTTGTGTTGATTGTGTTGTTGATTTAGAGACGAGTCTTTAGGTATACACGGGGGTGATGAGTCAAAGTTTCAACTCAAATTCGAAAGTCAGTCTTGTATTGAATTTGTTTGATGAATGAATTCAGCTTGCCAAGTAAACTTTATGTTCGCGAGGGCAGAGTGATTTAGGATACTGAATACTGTTTACTAACTGAAGTTAGTAGACAGTTGGTTCAGTACGAGAAGTTGTGCGAAATTGTGTAGGCCCGATTTTAATCGTTTCTGTTGAACAAAACTATATCAACGCCTTTCAAACCGTTGTAATGATATATTCCTCTAATGAAGAGGTAAGTTTTCTTTTCTATGCCCTAGATTTAGAATTCAAGCATGAAATTATGTTTGATTTATATGCTTAGGTGAAAATCGGCAGTAATAGACCGACACAGTCGAATTTCTGGCAGCATTTGACAGTCCTGTCGGTACGTCATTGGCTCTGCTTCTGCACAATTTATAGAAACATTTTTTTCTTCAAATCATCGGAATTTAGGTGTGAGTTATGTCAGAAGCATGAGTGTGAGCCCTTTACTTAGTGAGAAGAAATTTATCAACAGTGATTATCTGAGTGTTGCAAGTTATATGTTCTGATTGGTTCAGTATCATAGAAAAACCTATGGTTTGGAAAACAATATACACAAATGACGAATATAAAAATGGAGAATATAAATGACACAATGAGTTATAGTGGTTCAAATTCACAAGATCCTACGTATAGATATCCACTATCGGATCTCGAAGACTGTCGAGATGCAAATCTTACAATCAAACAAACTATTTATCTATCAATCAACCAATCTGTTGGAACTTAGTATATTGGAAGCAACATTTTTTGCTTGTATACAATGTGTTTTTCCTTTCCACTGTTTTATTCTCATATCTGATTAATTATATTCGTGTATGTTGGTCTTTTATCTTGTATAAGAGTTAGATTGTGTAGTGTGAGGTAGATCACAGAAGACTTCACAATTGGTTGAACTAACAAGATATAAACAGTTATCTCAAATGAGACAACTTAAGGACAAGTTGTCGGTTTGAGCTACAGTTTAGATAAGAAGTAACTTGTCTTGACTGTTCGTCTATACTGGTACACTGAAGGTAGTGTATTCATTGATTACAGTGAGATGTGTTCTCCGAGCTGACCTTAGTGGAGAACCAAAGATATCAGTGAATTAATTTGGTCTTAAACTTGATAAGATTTCAACTAAATGCATTTAGCTATCTATCAATTTGACTTACTATGGTGACTGTCATCGCGACTGAATCTACGTGTCTTGGGTGATAGTAGTTATTTGTAGCTCAGGTTAGTTATATGTATCTTGCATTTGTATACCTGTTAATTGGGTTGATAATATCCCCTGATGAACTTGTAAGGATTAGCATGCTAAACCCTGCCGGTTGATTAAGTTCAGGTGTGTTAATAAGGTCGAGTGGTACTACTTAGGATTATAATAAGATGTTAATTAATTTAAGCTGTCAGTGAGCTTAATTAATTAACAGATATTTGTTTCTTAAATACGGATATCAATTAAGTTTTAAATACAAGTTCATGCTCAAATTGGAATAAAATGGGTAAGTCAACACGGATTCTCTAGTGAAATGAATCAGTATTTATTAATTAATTTTACTTTGGGCGGAGCAAAGATAATTAATTAATTTGGGGCATTGCTTTTATTTTTTGTATTGGATCTCTAGTTTGGCCCAAGTATGTTGTCTTATTATTGATTGCACTCTCATGTGATTAGTAATAGACTAATGTATTTTATACATTATTTAATAACTTTGAGAATTATTTATAGGCTGATTATTATCATTGTTTGAAGCTCATTAGCAATATAATTACTAATGATCCACATAATTATTGACGGTTAATCACCTTTAATAAATATAATCAACACACACGTTTTATCATAAACAGAAATCCAAAAACTTTATTAACGTGAGTTTCAGAGAGATGACGAGTTCTTTTAATCTTTTCTCTCGGGTTTCTGTCCATAAAGAAGAGAATAAGGCACAGGATACAGACTAGAAGGTCTAAAACACGAGCAATAATCAATCGACGACAAAATACAAAGGTGGAAAGGTAGTGATTTCTTCCCTTGTAATCTTTCACAATCTATCTAACACCAAACAATCTAGCTATAAATTTATCAAATCTAAAAAGTAGGTAAGGGGATTGAATTGTGTCCAACTTAACAAGAGTATGAAACACTTTTGATTCCAAGTATGTGATACGAATGAGAGATACTTGGAATATGGATAGATGGAGTTTATATTGAAAGAACACTAGTAATATCGAAGACTAAGAACTAGATTTTTGTTGTGAGATTGAGCGCTTTGAAATTCCATTACCTCTTTAGAGTGAGAGGCCCTATGTATTTATAGGCAAGCGGGAATAGATCTGTTGGACTAAGATCTGCTTCTCATTGGCTCTGTACTTGCAATGGTCTTGAACATTAAAGGCTTTAAGTACGTGTCGCTTTCTGCAACATACTTTCTGCAGGTCAACACGATACTGTTATGTCCCTCTGTGTTGCATGTCAACACAATACTGTTATGTCCCTCTAAAACTAGGGCTTATTGTTGGGAATTTTATATGTTGACAATGTTACTCATTTCCACTATTTATGTTATTTGTCTGATTATGTTATTTGTTCATGTTAGTCCTTTTATCTTGTATATAGTCAGATTGTATAGTGCGTTGTAGATCACAGAAAACTACACAATTGATCGAACTAACAAGATATAAACAAATGTTACAGTTGAGATAATTAAGGATGAGTTGTTGGTTTAAGCTGTAGTTTAGATAAGAACAAGTTTGTCTTGGCTACTTGTCTATTTATGTACACTTCTGAGTCTTCATTTGGAACTCTTGAGAGTTGGCTTCAGGATCAGTAAGTCCATATAGCTTGTATATAGAAGATTTGAGCTTGAGTATCTCTTTTGTATCATCTTCTTCATCAACATATAGTTCTCTAGCCTCAGTAGCTTTGCGGATCTCTCTCTATGGCTTCAATCTGAGTTGCTTCACTATGAGTTGATGTCTCTTTTTGAGCTATCTCTTTCACAGCCAGAGGTTTCCTTCCCCCTTGCTTTTTGACTCTTTTTGTTTTGACTTTCTTCAGAATTGCCTTGCCTATTTAGAGGCCAAATTTGACTAGGTTCCTTTCTTGTACTTGATCAGCAAGTCTTTCTTTTAGTCTCTTAAAAAATCATACAATTATATTATTAATTAATTTATTTTTTATTGTTAAATAAATATTCACATCAATTCTGAATTTCTTTGACGAACCGAATAAAACATATAAATAATAATAATCTATCCTATGATAAAGTATAACAGTTGAGCTGTTGAGCATGTGCTCGAATGTATTTATGTAATTTGCAGAACTAAAATAATGTTGGAATATTATATTCCATAGATATTATGGAGTATTAAGTACTCCCTCCATCCCATCGAGTTTATCCACTTTTCATTCAGCGAGTTAATGTAAAAAAGTTGGTGTAGATTGATAAGGGTCTGAGATTCATATATTAATTTATGAGGTAGAGGTGTGAGATCCATTTAATTAATTAATATTTTTGAATTAATTAAATTATTAAAGGTGTGAGACTTATTTCTTTTTTTAAAAATTGGATAAATTCGGTGGAATAATTCAAAAAAAAAATTGAACAAGTTTGGTGGACCGAGGGAGGATTATTTTCTTATTTTTTCATAATTTTTTTATAAAATATTTGCTTGTTATAAAAATAAAAATATAAAAAAGTACTACTCCCTCTGTCCCAAAATTCTTGTCCGCTATTCTATTTTTGGTTGTCCCAAAATTCTTGTCCACTTTTCTTTTTTAATAAATTATTACACAACTTTTTTGTGGGACCCACAATTTTATACCAATCTACACACAACTAACAACTCTCCTTAAAAACCGTGCAAAAAGTAAATTGGACAAGAATTTTGGGACGGAGGGAGTATCAATTTTGGTGGCGGATTGAAAACTCTCCTCCTCCGCCTCTTGGATTCACAAATCACAGATCATCACTTTCAGAAATCCTAGATTTATACGGAATAGAAATAGCAGTTCCTTACAAAAATCGTGTCGGAATTTACCTTCGGCGCCCCAATTCCCCTTTCGATTTCTAAAATTTTGCTGACAAACCCTAGATTAGGAAGCATTCAATTTGAGGATTGACTGGAAATGGATGATAGCTGCGCGGTTTGTGCGGAAAGCTTGGAGTGGGTTGCCTACGGTGCTTGCGGCCACAAGGATGTTTGTTCTACCTGTGTTGCTCGCCTCCGTTTCATCTGTAATGACCGCCGGTGCTGTATCTGCAAGACTGAAAGCGTCGTAGTTTTTGTCACGAAGGTTCTCTTCTTCTAAATTCATGATTTAAATCTGTTTGATCGATTGAATTGGAGCTTCCGCGTAATGTTTTATTGAACTTGGATTCACTTTAATTGGTCGTTGAATATGTTAGCCTGATTTGATTTTGAATTTTAGTGTTTCTGAATAGAAATATGACTTGAATGGATTGTTCCTTGACACAGCATCTAATTTAAACATCAATGTATGTGGCGCAGGCTTTGGGAGACTATACAAAGACGATCAGTGACTTCTCGCTATTGCCCTCTGAAGTGAAAGAGGGCAAAGTGGGACAGTACTGGTATCATGATGATACGCAGGCCTTTTTCGATGATTCGGATCATTACAAGATGATCAAGGCCATGTGCAGGCTTTCTTGCAGCATGTGCGATAAAATGGAGGATCAGGCAGTGGACGGACCCAGGCGAAGAACAAGTTTTAGGAATATTGATCATCTAAAGGGTCACTTGTTTCACAAGCATAAGTTGCTGATGTGCAGCTTGTGCTTGGAGGGAAGGAAGGTGCGACATGTTCATGAGTTGTTCTTTTTTTTTTTTAATGTTTTTATTGTTTATAGGTAACGTTGGATTTACGAGGGTGCATGTGTCTTATATTCTATCTTGTTGTATTTATTAGTGAAAGCCTAGGAGTCCATTTCTTGGATACTGCATAGAATCCGACTTCAAGACTTCTTTTTATGAGCCGAATGGTGGAAACATAAAATTCTAAAAAACACATCATTATCTCTAGCTTGTGAGTTGATAGTTTTTTCTGCCTTTAGGAGTCCCATTTTTTTGCCATGTATTTTCCAAACTTGGCTCTATTTTTAAAATGTTGAAATGAACTATGTGATTATTGTTCATTTTTGTGCGTGTAACCGATTTGTTAGTTGGATTACCATAATGGCATTCTCATATTTTGGTAGAAATACCCCTGAAAACAGCTTCCAGTAGCGGGATGCTGGGACATATAACCACAATTTGATGTTGTAGTAACTGTAGCTTCAAATTTTACCTTTGTTGCATACATAAAGAAATTTAGAGAAGTATAGAATACGCCATTCGCAACATATGTACATACTAAGAGATGAGAACGGAGAACCTCAACCTCCTGACATGCACATCTGGACGCTTATTAAAATGTTACCTGCTGAAGGTGGGGGCTGAAATTTTAAAAATAAAATGTTAGCTTAGCTATATCCTGTTATAAGAATTGATTTTCTTTTTATTTCTGAATTGATATTTATTCTCTTTAGGACCTTAGCCCCGCTCGGTATGGTTTATTTAGCTCTGCTTGGTTAACAGATACAATTGCCTTAGATGATGCTCTTAGATTATTAATATGACGACCACCTTGACACGATGTTCTTGGGTCCTCAGGTTTTCATTTGTGAGCAAAAGTTGTATACAAGATCACAACTGAGTCAGCATATAAACACTGGTGATTCAGAGGTGGATGGAACTGAAAGTGAAAGAGGTGGCTTCTCAGGCCATCCCATGTGTGAATTCTGCCAGACACCATTTTATGGAGATAATGAACTTTATACACACATGTCAACTGAGCATTATACTTGCCATATATGTCAAAGGTAATCCTCCTAATTTCTAGTAGTTATATGAAGCGATTGGACTGGCATGCATATTGAATGGGCGATAATGTCATCTATTATTTGCAGGCAGCATCCTGGACAGTATGAGTACTACAAGAATTATGATGACTTAGAGGTAGATCAATCTCTGGCCAACCATATCAAAGTTTGAGAATGAGTTTACCTGACTATTATGAATGATTTTTCTCAGATCCACTTTCGTCGAGATCATTTCCTTTGCGAGGATGATGGTTGTCTTGACAAAAAGTTCACAGTCTTCCAATCTGAATCTGAATTTAAGGTAAGCTATTGTGCTTATGCTTAAATATGGGTGTATTCTTCTGGTGTTACTTTCTTCTAGTTGAGATTTTTTATTTTACCTGTTTATATCTCAGAGGCATAATGCGTTGGAGCATGGAGGGCGTATGTCGCGATCACAGCGTAGTGTTGCTCTTCAGGTATGCATATCCTACTCTGACCCATAGTTTATTTTCATTTAATCTTTTACCTTTGCCAGCTGTTGCAGGAGGTGTTGGGTAATGGGTAAGGACGTTGAGCTTGTTCCTGCTCATTTTTAGTCAATCCCTTTCATTTGGACCCACCATCTTACTTATTGACTTCCTTAATTTACAGCATTTTAATGAGTTTACATGCTTTTTGATTTTTGTAGATACCTACCAGTTTTCGATATAGGCGAAGTAGTGAACAAGAGAATCGCCGTGGTAGAGGACGTACATTTCACCGTGATCTTCAGGATAATGAGCTTTCCTTGGCCATCCAAGCAAGTCTAGAGACAGGAAGCTCCAAACCATCCAGTAGTCGGGCTCTCTTTGATCATGGAGAAAGTTTTGATGTCGAGTCACTTATTTCACCACTGGAGTCTATGGCCACCACAGACTCCGAGCTTCCGTCAAGGTACCGGCAGGCTCTATCTCAAAGTTCAGTGAGCGGGACGCTGGGAGACTCTTCCTTTCCTCCTCTGGCAGTTGGTTCTGGAAGTAGTCAACAGAGTGCTGAAACCGGTGCTCTCTCTAAGAAAAGTATGGCTGCTCGCCTGCGCCGCCAGAGCAATAAGGAGGCAAAGTCTTCGAGCTCATCCCCTGCTTGGCCAGCAGTTAGTCGTACACCAGTCCAGCCAGTAGTGAGCCGCCAGACCAACAAAAAGGTGAGTTCCTCGAGCTCAGCTCCTGGCTGGCCAGCAGTTAGTCGTACCCCTGCACATCCAGTCATAGCTTCTCATGATTGGCCATCAGTAAATGCCATTTCTGGATCAGCATCTAGTTCTGGACAGAGCAGAGCAGTTCCAGAAATTGGACCGGCATCAGCTACTCATTCAACATCTGCTCAGGTTCACATGCCATCAACTGCTAATGCATCATTTGCGGGCTCTCTGATGTCATCTAGGGCTTCTAGAAGAACAAACCGGCTGAATCATTCTTCATCAGCCCCTAGTCTGTCTGAACGCGAGTCTTTTGAGGCTTCAAGTAGTGATTTTCCTCCAGTTTCAGCAGCCCAGACTCGCAAGGCAACCACTGATGACAAAGTTCTTGACAAGGCAGGAAATGTTCACGCAGCAAACAAATCTCTGGTTGAAAAAATGCGTGCTGCTCTAGGATTTGATGAAGACAAATTCACCGCCTTTAGAGACATATCCAGTGAATACCGTCAAGATTCAATTGATGTTGGGACATATCTTTCATACGTAGCTCAGTTTGGATTGTCTCATCTTGTTCTCGATCTGGCTAGACTCCTGCCTAATGGTCAGAAGCAGAGAGAGCTGATAGAAGCATACAGTGCTTCAAAAGACAACGGTTGGAGTAATGGCGTAAACGGTGGTAATGGCCCCAAAAAAGGCAAAGGCAAAGGCAAAGGCAAGTCTGTAGATTCCGGCAACAGTAGCAGTAAAAACAATTTAGCTGATGCTGTTATCAGTACTGTAAGAGAACTGCATTCAAACTACAAGGTTCCAGAAGAGGTCGAAGTATTGTTGAAAGATGGATACCGAAACACCAGTGAGAAATCAAAAGTCGCGGGTGGCGATTTACCTTTAGAATCAGCCTTACCAAGAAACCAGATTGAGTCATCATCTGCAAGTGGTGGAAGTAATCATAATCCGGCCAACGGCAGTGGGAAGGGTAAGCAACGCAAGAAAACATCCAAGTTTCACAGGGTCAGGCTCGGCGATGGCTCTGTCGAAGCTCTGTTGGATCTCAAAAATGTCGACCGCTATCATGATCCAGACTCTGACGATACATCATCGAATGGGGCAAATAGAAGTGGGGCTGTTCGCAGCGTGTGGGGAAACGGCGCGGGTCACAAGTTATTCGCTACGAACTCGGGGATTAGAAAGTGAGTCTGGGCGATTGCAGCAGATTGTGAATTTTTGGGCGATTGCAAGACAGTTAGGAAGATTTGTTATGGGTTTTGAGTTGGGAAATTATCTCCCAAATCAATTTCATCTGAATATGAGGCTGCATGCAAGATGGGAGTTTGAGTCGTTTTCTCATGACCAGTTAATCAAACAATGTAACATGTATGTGCATGCTGATTTATATTTCAATATCTTTTATATAATTAAAAATTATTGTATCAAGGGGTTAGGCAAATGATGTTGGATAGAATCATGACATACATCACCAGTTAACATTTCGAAATTGTTGGTAGAGACTTGTAATGGTGAATTGCTTTTTGACCGCCGGATTTTATGAGATTGAATGAATTATGTAACGGTGATGTCTTATATATTGATTGATCCAATAGTTATCACCACCCTGTGGCTGTGGCACACATAAATGTCACGTTCTACCTTTATTCTTACGATCTTAGAACCTAGTCACAATCCGATCCCTAACATTCCTTCTATCACTCCAATCCTCTAATCTTGATCTAAAGATCCCAATTATTGAGATCATACTTTTGTTGGTTTTATTGATAAAAACGGCTGATATTTTATTGAAACTATATTGTATAGAGAATTATAAAGATGATTATTTTTGTATATTTAATTTTTAAAATTTTAGGCTACATTCGAATATTAACACTTTAATCTTCCTCAACACAAATCATATATAAATTTAGGGGGTGTTTGGTTCATGGGTATCCTACCCTACAATGAAAATCACCTGGGTTTGATACCCATATATTTAGGGGGTGTTTGGTTCATAGTATCCTGCCCTACGTTCGAACATTAACACTTTAATCTTCCTCAATACAAAACATTCTCATTGTACAACCAAACATTATATTTGATTATCATACTCATTTACTAGCAAATACTCCCTCCGTCCCAATTTAAATGTCCCCTTGCCTTTTTGCACGGAGATTAAGGAGAGTTGGTGGATGTGAGTAGAGATTTAAAAAGGTGTGGGTCCTACAAAAAATTTGTGTGTTAAAATTTGCCAAAAAGGGAAAGTGGACATTTAAATTGGGACACTCAAAAATGGTATAAGGGACATTTAAATTGGGACGGAGGGAGTACAAAACATCATTAAAGGAATTACTCATACTCATACCCAATTATTCTACTATCATACCCGTTACCATTGCCATACCCGAATTCTTACCAAACGCCCCTTAATGTTATGTTTTAGAATTTATTTTGGATGTGTATTAAATCTGAATGAATTAATGCGTTCAGTTTTAATAGCAACATCTTCTTCATCCAAGTACGATGGAGAAAATCAGGCATAGAAAAATCCAAACAAACGGCGTCAACATCCACGTGGCGGAGATAGGAGACGGCCCCGCCGTCCTGCTCCTCCATGGCTTCCCAGAGCTATGGTACTCGTGGCGGCACCAGATGGTGTTCCTGTCCTCCATGGGCTTCCGTGCTATTGCCCCTGACCTGCGCGGCTTCGGCGATTCCGACGCGCCTCCCTCCGCCTCCAGCTACACCGTCTTCCACATAGTCGGCGATTTGGTCGGCGTCTTGGATGCGCTCGGACTCGATCGGGTTTTTTTGGTCGGCCACGATTGGGGGGCGGTCATGGCGTGGAATCTTTGCCTGCTCCGCCCCGATCGTATTAGGGCTCTGGTCAACACAAGCGTCGTGTTTCAGCCGAGGAATCCCAAAAGGAAACCCTTGGAATCCATGCGAGCCCTTCTTGGTGACGATTATTACATCTGCAGATTTCAGGTCTTCTGCTTCAATTCCTTAATTTCCTCTTTACTTCGATTCTGTTATTTCCAGATCAATTATACTTCATTGCTTGCACTTTTTTCCTTGTTTCCGTTCGATGATTGAATGGAATCTATTAACATCTTGTGGTAAAGATATATTGATTACTTATTTACAGTGTAGTTGATATTCCAAGTTGATCTGTTGTTTGATTCTCGTTAGGGTCGATTTAAATTAATACTAATATATATTGATTGCTTATTTATATGTTTCTGTATATATGGCAGTTCAATTAATGTTAAGGACATACATATAACTTCAGTCCTAACTCCAAATAAGCACAAAAGCTTGTCTGTACCACTTTTGTATACCCTTGTACTAAACCACAAGGATATTGATATGTGTTGAATATGGCCCACATTTTTTAATGGAAAATCTGCCAAATAAGAGGCTTCACTTGAGTTTTAGGCCTCGTTTGAGAAAACAGTTTAAATTAGTGCTTATGGTATAAGTGCTTATTTTATAAGCGTTTAAATTGAATAAACTGTTGCATTTAAATACATTTTTATATGTAAGCACTTAAGTAGAGAAAAAATAAAATATATTTGAGATGAAAATCTATTTTTCATAAGTTGTTTTTGATTTATTTTCGTAAGCTATTCCAACCAGTTTATAAGCTCTCCGTGCAAAAACGCTTATTTTTTAGAATCAGCTGAAATAAGTTGTTGATAAGCTCTTCCAAACGGAGTGTTAGTGCTTCTATGCTGTGATCGAAGCTCTGTAAAAAGACTCTTACTATGTTGATAAGATTTTGTTATGGTTGATTAGAGTATAGATTCATATTTTCAGGAACCCGGAGAGGCGGAGGAAGAGTTTCTTCGTGCTGGAACCGCGAGAGTGATTAAGAAGTTTTTAACATCAAGGAATCCTTCTCCTCCTCGCGTTCCAAAATCAGTGGGCTTCGGGGGCTCGCCTGATAAACCAATTACACTGCCGTCTTGGTTGTCCGAAGAGGATGTTTCGTACTACGCTACCAAATACGACCAGAGAGGCTTCACGGGCGGACTCAACTACTATCGAGTTATGGACCTGTACGTTGTTACATCTTGAGATGCTTGAAAGATACCTCATATTCGTAGTCGTTTTTCTAACGCTGTCTTGTTCGTGTAGGAATTGGGAGCTGACTGCAGCATGGACAGGAGTGCAGATCAAAGTGCCGGTGAAGTTCATTGTTGGGGATCTGGACATAACTTATAACACCCCAGGTGTGAAGGAGTATATACACAAGGGCGGGTTCAAGAAGCACGTGCCGTATTTGCAAGAGGTGGTTGTCATGGAAGGGGTGGCTCACTTTCTCAACCAAGAGAAACCAGATGAAATCAATCACCATATCTACGACTTCATTCACAGGTTTTGATCTCTTAATTATTATAAATAAAGTGAAATTATGGATTTATACTCTAGACACAGTTTATATTTCATGTTCTGTCAGATCTTTAATAATATATATAAAATAAATATATTGCTTCAAAATTGTTATTGCATACTCTTAGGGGTGGATCCAGGATTAAGAGGGAGGGGGGCGAAACTAAAAAATTCGATAGAGAAGAGGGTGAA
Organism: Lavandula angustifolia; assembly: GCA_028984105.1. NCBI lineage: Eukaryota > Viridiplantae > Streptophyta > Magnoliopsida > Lamiales > Lamiaceae > Lavandula > Lavandula angustifolia. Next base: position 121,515 of record CM054808.1, read on the forward strand.
GTATACATTCGGGGGGGGGGGGACAAAATACGATATTTCTTAAAAATTACATAGTATATAAAATCGCAGTTCAATTGTCTAGCTTCAACTCCAGGATCTAGGCCTCTTTCTGTTGCTTTCCACAATTCCTTCTCAGTAGGCTCTGCCCTTGGCTTCTAAGAAGCAGGATCCTCCTATCCTTTTTAGCTTGAAGAGCAACGTTTTTCAGCTTCTCTCTCCTTTTCCCTATCATCTTCATCAATAAGCGCAAGCTTCTTAATTGGCTTTGAGGATTTCCTTAGAGTGGCTAATGGCATCATCTCTTCAAGCTTTTGATAAGTTGGTTTCTTCTAAGCCACTTTCTTGCTTGCTTTCTTCTTCAACTATGGAGTATGGTGAGTCATAATGTAGGCGCACTTGACGTCGTCAATCCACGACAACATGACTGACGTATTGAAAAAATGTGCTATCGTTCCCATGATCGATATTGTTTATGAATCTGAAGGAGGCGGAGCAGCCACGGGAAAGAAAGTCCCAAAAAAAAGAATTCATTCACGCTAGAAGCGAGAAAGCTGCATAATCTTCACTAAATCGCACGCAATGCCATACTTACCATGCTAAGTGGCTCCTGCCTCGGGAGAGTTCAAGACTACAATACAGTTAAGGAACTCTGGGATGCTCCAGTTCTACCGAGTCAGGGAACTCAGAAGATCACGAACAACAAGTTGGAGCTAGAATTTTAGAAGTTTGAGACGTTCACCATAATGCCCAGTGAAAGAATTGAAGAAGAAGCTTCTTCAACCAAAAACATTGTATAATCTTAGTCATTAAGTTTGGAACACAATTGGAAGTGAGAGTTGTCATATGATTGAAAAACATGATTTGCAAATAGTTTTGGTATAAGTACTATAAACTCATATAAGTAGATTAATATAGATATTGTTAAATGTTAATACTAATATTATACTTTATACACATACTAAATGTATGCATTAAGTTTGAGAGCTACAATTTATGCTCAATTTTGTAATTTTCATACACAATTTCATAAGTATAGTAGATGGTTCAAAGAAATATAATCCTCTAAATCTTTATTTCAAGAAGTGCTCATACGTCTTTTTCTACTCATACTTTATTTTAAGAACGGTTGATTTTCAGCGCGGCTTTATGTAGAACACATTATTGTCTATAGTGATATATTATAAATTGATTTTTAATATGCATACAAAAGTTTGTATTTGGTTTTCCCGTGCAATCGCACGTGTGTATATATAAAAGTATATACAAATTCTTATTTTTAGTTATTAATTAACACTAAAAAATAAAATTATCTACTTAGAAGTTACAACTTAATTATTTAAAGGTGCAATTTCGGAAAAATAATAATAATGTTAGTTGATTTAAGCTTTAGCGAATCAATTTTTTAAAATCCCATCGACAATTGTCCACTTTCCATCCAGTGGAAGCGAGCCATTATAGCCCCTAGTTTTGGATAATGCCACGTATAGGAACCTATAAAAAGTTTATACCAGCAATATATTTATGGAGCTGCATGCTTAAGCGGATTGGATAATATTTCTTCTTTTATATTTTAGACCCGTTAAATAAATGTGACAACTCACAACTCAACAAATAAGAATATATATTTATTGTCCCCTTTGAATGGCATAGTGGTTAAAGTGGGTAGTCTGTGGCCGAAAAGTCATGAGTTCAAAACCCATCAAGACCGTTATGTGTGATCCTGTCACTATGGTTAGTCTGTGTTGTTTGCAAGCTAGAATCCCTCGTCAATCTTGGTTACACACTCAATCTAATAATAAATGCAATTGACTCTTTATTAAACTTTTCTATCCAAAACCTCATCCAAATTAGGGACAAAATGGAAAAACAAAAATTAATTAAAGAAAATGTCAAAATGCTCATGATAAATGGTAAAATAGCAAATTTCTCCGAAGAGGACCCTAGCTAGGTTGATCGTACAACATGCAACTAAATCTAATTTTTTAGAGTATTCACGTAAATGGAGATGGATCTAGTAGCTCTAGAATATAATCTACAATTAAAATGACTCAACATTTCGCATTGCACGTGCAGGGCCGGCTATTAGCATATGCGAGGTGCGCGATTGCTCAAGGCCCAAAATTTTTCCGGGCCCAAAAAAGATTTAATTTAGTGTAAAATGGAGTTAATATAGATCGAAGTACAAACTTTATGAAAGAGAAGACATACAAATTCCGGTGGACTAAAGAAACTTTTTATATTTTCTATTAAACAAAACATAATATGTAAATATGAGGCATTAATTTTCTGTGTTAGGGGTCCATTTTTTTGTTTCGCACATGACCCTACTTTTTTCTAGTTTTTGTACACGTGCATGCTTACATACTTAGATTCGCATTAACCGACGCTCGGTTAAACGAATGCAATTTCTCGGAACCGATGTGCGTAACCGATCAGTTTTTCAGTTAACCGACTATTGATGTCTCTTACTGTTATTGGTTAAACGGTTAATAGAGAAATCGACTAGACATAATTTTTTCGGCAAACACAAGTCCACCAATTATACTCTAGAAAAACACAAACCCACTCATCATACTCAAGAAATATACAACCCCATTATAATTTGGGAAGTAGAGCTCCGGAATTAAAAACTCGGAATTTGTGTTATCTATAAATTGATTCTATGAACTCAAAAGTCACTTGGAGCTTATTTTACATGTTACAAATAAATTATAGTGCCAAATTAATACTCATCTCACAAAATAAAATCGAAATGAAGTTATTAAAGGATAATATACATGAGATGAAGATTGAAAAGAATTGAATGGACCACAAAAAAAAAAAAAATCTCTAAATTAATTCTATGATGCATGCATCCTCATAAAATAAGATGTCGATTTTGAAGCCAACTATTATCTCTACTGGTTTGATTTGAACCGAGTAAATTGGGCACCATCAAATGCGTAATAAAATTAAATATATAATAATCGATCCCAACTACTCAATACGGTTGAAATTGATAATAATCTCTCTAACATTGATTAATACATATTTATCTAACTAATTTCTCTTTTCAAATATAAACACCATAGTTATATTCCCTATTTTATATGGCCATTTATTTTTTCACATAAATTAAGAAAAAAATTAATAATATGAAAGTTAGAAAAATGTTGGTATTGAAATTTGAGTAAATTAAAGTAAATTACTAAAAAGTTAATGTCATAATTGTGTTTGCTATTATAAAAGTTGGATAAAATAGACTTTTTCTATATTATCATATTAATTAGATCTATGAAAGTTGGTGAAAGATTTAATTACATACAAAAAAATTGTTAATAGACATAAATATTTGGGACAGACGAAAAAAAAGTAAGCATATATATTTGGGACGGAGGGAGTACATAATATTAAATAGTCTGTAACGGTTCAGCTCCTTTTGTAATCGCAAATTCGCAATGACGCATCTTATTTTGTAGATAAAGTCCGTGTTGTTTTGAGGAGGGCACCAACCTTTCAATCATGTACCGACGGGTATCATCCCCCCCAAAATAACGTTCTCTTTCAGGCCTTTCAACCAATCGATTCAACCTCGGAGAGCTGCTTTTGCTAAAACTAGCAGTTTCTTGAAAACTTGCTTCAAATATAAAACTTTGAGTATTGAGAGACGCTCTTAAGTAAATGCTACTCTTTCGTCCCACTCTAATTGTCTAATTTATTTTTTGTACGGATTTTGTGACTATGTACAGAGAATAATAAAGTGATAAGATCTACTAATTTATATGGAGTATTATTTTTCTAAAAAAAGAAAATGAATAATTGAAATGAGACAGCTTTAAAAAGAATATTAGATAATTGAAGCGAGACCGAGGAAGTAGTATTAAATAGGCACAATCTAGTAATTCAAACAATCATGGCTCTCTCCCTCTCCTCCGATCCTCTCTCTACACAGTAGACACATACACAACACAGTTGTATATTTCTTAATGGACGAGGAAAATCAAGATTTAATTGGCTACGCCTTCAAAGGGAAGATCATGATTTCGGCCGCCGTCATTCTCTTCCTCTCCTGTTTCGCCATCGTCACATATCACGTCTACACCCGGTGGTGTCGCCGCCGCCGCCGCATCAGTACTTACCCCACATGGCCTTCCTACGCCACGCCTCTTGGAATCGACCGACACGTCGTGAACTCCCTTCCGACTCTCGCCTACAGATCGGGAAATCAAGAATCTCCGGCGGAATGCGCCGTCTGCTTGTCGGAATTCGAAGACGGAGAAATTGGTCGGATCCTGCCCGACTGCAACCACTGTTTTCACGTTGATTGTATCGACATGTGGCTTCAATCCCACCGTGATTGCCCTCTCTGTAGAACCCGGGTTAGGACCCGACCCGTTCCGAACCAAGACTTCACGGTGGTTTCAATACATGTACCCGAAGGGGCTGCTGCCGCTTCTGGCACTCCTTCTTCTTCTTCTTCTTCAGGGGCTCCGGACCCGCATGAAATTTTGAGTCCGGCATTGAAAATCCGGATCCAGGATCCGGATAATTGAATTAGTCGTATATACAAATGTCATCAATCCTTATCTAGATACTTAATATTATTTCTTAGATATGAACTGTATAGTGCCTATTCTTTTGAGTTGATACAGTTATTTTAGGGAAAGTTTTTCTATAATTTGTTATTCCCTCCGTCCCGTCCGGAATAGATATGTCTGATTTCTTTTTTATAACTAGCTTTTCATTTATTTACTCATATTTCAATATTACATTTTGTTATCCATATTCCAATATAATATTTTATTTTGGTATCAGTGAAAAATGAAAGTTAAAATTCATTTAAATCTCTTTTTAATCTATGTAAAAATGAGAATAGACAAATCTATTCGGGGACGGATGGAGTATTATGGAGCTTGTAACACATTTTTGGCTCATCTAATCTTAATAATATTAGTGTTAAAATAAGTACATTGTCTTGAAGCACTTCTCCACGTGTTTCAGCTTTTGTATCGAAGCGAATAGTGCATCGATATATAGTATCGGGTTCATCTTTAAATTCACACCATCCGCTTTTATCCAATACTTTGCAACCTTCATCCTCATCTTCCTTGCCATCTCCTTGACATGTAGTAGGAACACCTAAGCCTTATCAATTTGCATGCCTTTGAGGTATGATAGAATTGCTCGGTTCTTGATGATGAACCCCTGACCCACTTCATGGCCTCTCTAACGCTCCTCACAGACTTTCCAACCTCACCTAACCCATCCTGCACAACTAAGTTAGTGATGTGCAACACATCGCATGTGAACAAATCTCCCCTCAAGAATACTCGACTCCCAAGTATCCATGGTTGCTTTCATGTACTTTCTCCATCCCACTAGAAACGACGCGTTTCCCTTATTAAGCCGTCCCACTAGAAATGGTAAAGATTGTGTGGACCACATTTAACTACTAAAAAGTCAAACAACCTACACCACATAACACCACTTTCTTGATTCTCGCGCTCAAAAGAAACGTGTCGTTACTAGTGGGATGGAGGGAATACCTAATTGCACCATCATTTACGGATGCATTATCCATGGTGCAACATAGTAACTCTGCAACCCCCAATCATCCAAAGAGTCAGTTATTGCCTTCCCAATATCCTCTCCCCTATGGGTGCATATCTTACAAAAACTAATGATTTTCTTATGCAACTTTCGGTTTTCGTCGATGTAATGTCTTTGTAACACAAATGAAGTTTGTGTTGTTGGATCGCGATCGGCAATCACTCTTGATTGAGACTCTCCCACCGCTTTTTCTGGAAAACATTCTTCAATGATAGTCTTGACCGTAGAAAATGCCTCAAGCAATCCGCCCTTAGTGTCTTCCTTGTCGAGAGCTTGAACATTGGACGTATGCTTAGTATAAATAGCCTGAAGCCTTCTCGCTCCACAAACAGGAAGGGTAACTCATCCCGAATAATCATCTCAACCAACTTCATTCAACCTCTTTGTTGGTCGAACTTTCATGTTGTCGACAACAACATCGATCCATTCGAGGCAGCTTGAGAATTAAGTTGTGTTTGAGTAGAGTTTGCTTCGTGTTTTCTTTTACACGATCCACTATGGTTCTTCAAGCCGGATGTACAAGTGTTAGAAAATGAGCTCTGATACCACTTGTTAGAAAAATGGGAAGGTTGTTAAAAAATGGAAGATTGTTTAGTGTTTGGAATGTGGAAGGGTCTTTTAGTGTAGAAGGTAGTTTGGGATTTAGAATGTTGGAAGGTCTCTAGTGTAGAGGGTGTTTTGGGATGGAGCACTTCTCTCCAAAATCTAAGAGGCTTTATTAGATGGAATGTTTAGGATTGTATTGGTTGTCTTGGTTGTGTTGTGTTGTTGTTACAAATGGTAGCTCTCTTGAGCTATTTATAGGTGTGGGAGGATCTTTCTAGATCCTCTCTTTTTCTTCTATATTCTAGAGTATTCTATTATAATATCTATACAACCTTTTCTAGATATTTCTTAGGATTATTCTAGTAAGTACATGATGATCTAGTCTTGACCCTTCTAGGATTTTCTTGTAGTTTCTTCGGTATTCTAGAAGTTTCTTCGATATTCTAGAAGTTTCTAGATAATGCATCACTTCTCAATACTCCTCCTTGATGCATTTATCGATGACTCCAAGCCTGCTTCTTAGAAATTGGAATCGATCTCTTGGTAGTGCCTTGGTGAAGATATCCGCTAGTTGTTCCTCTGTCGGACAATACTTCATCTCGATATGGCCCTTAGCTTGGACGTCTCTGATAAAGTGATACTTGATATCAATATGCTTTGTGCGATTATGCTGAACTGGATTTTTGGCCATTGCGATAGCTGATTTGTTATCGCAGTAGATTTCTATCGCATCTTGATTTTCTCCCATGTCTTCTAGTATTCTCTTTAGCCATATAGCTTGGCATGCTGCTCCGGATGCTGCTACGTACTCAGCTTCTGCTGATGATAGTGCAACGCAATCTTGCTTCTTCGATCCCCATGAGAAGATGGCTGAACCGAGTGTGAAGGCATAACCGGAGGTGCTTTTCATGTCATCCTTAGATCCTGCCCAATCACTATCAGTGTATCCGCAAAGTCTGAAAGATGAGCTTGGTGTGTACCAAACTCCAAAGTTAATTGTTCCCCTGCAGTATCTAAGAAGTCTCTTTGCAGCTCCATAGTGCATCCGGCTTGGCTTTTCCATGAATCTGGAAAGCAGGCTCGTGGCGTACATAATGTCTGGCCTTGTCGCTGTTAGATAAAGTAGGCTTCCTATCAGACTTCGATATCTGGAAGCATCTACAAGTTTTGTCCCGTCTTCTTTCTTTAACTTCTCATTTGGAATTAGCGGTATACCGACGGTCTTGCAATCCTGCATCCCGAATTTCTTCAAGATATCCTCTATATACTTCTTCTGTGATAGAAATATGCCCTTTTCTTCTTGGCTTATTTCCATTCCCGGGAAAAATAGTGCATCAATCCCAAGTCACTCATCTCGAAAGTGTTCATCATGTCTCTCTTAAAGTCTTCTATTAGTTTTGTATTATTTCCCGTGACTATTAAGTCATCAACGTAAAGAGAGATGATTAAGATGTCGGAATTACCTTGGGATTTGATGTAGAGTGTAGGCTCATTTTTGCTCCTCCTGAATCCTTGGAGAGTGAAGTATTCATCAATCTTGCTATACCAGGATCGTGGTGCTTGCTTGAGCCCATATAGTGCCTTCTTTAGGTGGAGGACTTTACCTTCTTCTTTCACGAAGCCTTCTGGTTGTTCTACATATACCTCCTCCTTTAGTTCTCCGTTGAGAAAGGCAGACTTGACATCTAGTTGAAATATTCGCCACTTCTTTTGAGCTGCAAGAGCTATAAGAGCTCTAATTGTGTCCATTCGAGCAACTGGAGCAAACGTTTCCGTGTAGTCGACTCCTGGCACTTGAGCATAGCCCTTTGCTACAAGTCTTGCTTTATACTTTTGTATGGTGCCATCAGGATTCAGCTTCGTCTTGAACACCCATTTAACTCCAATTACTTCCTTGTTACTTGGAAGATCTACCAACTCCCAAGTATTATTCTTCTCGATCATTTTTATCTCCTCCTCCATTGCTTTAATCCGCACATCCTTTTTTGATGCCTCTCGCATAGTTATGTGGCTCTAGGGCACAAAAGTTGCATGTTTCATAGACGTCAAGATTTGCATATATATCTTGTAAAGATCGGTACCTTAGTGGTGGACTTTCGGTAGCGGGGAGTCCACTTCGTTGTGTGCCTCTTCTTCTTCTTCTTGTTCCGTAGCCACCTCAAGTTGTGTTGTTCTTTGTCTTCTTTAGTGTGTTTTCCGTCTCCCGCCTCCAAGTAGCTTCCTCATCGAACTCCACGTCTCGACTTGTGATGAGCTTCTTGGTCTCGAGATTGTAGATTCTATAGCCCTTTGATTTAGAGCTATATCCAAGGAAGATTCCCTTTTGTGTCTTGTCCTCCAGCTTATGTCTTTTTACTGAGGGGACATGGATGTAACAGATACTTCCAAAGATCCTCAAATGTTTAGCTGAAGGCTTCTGACCGGACCAAGCTTCAATTGGCGTCTTATTGAGGACGGCTTTGGTTGGACACCTGTTTAGTAAGTAGACTGATGTATAGACAGCCTCCGCCCAGAATTGCTTTGGCAATCCTTTCTCAGCTAGAATGGACCTTGCCATCTCCATTACAGTCCGATTCTTTCTCTCTGACACTCCATTTTGTTGTGGAGTGTAGGCCACCGTTAGTTGGTGTTCTACGCCTTCATCTTCACAGAACTTGTCAAATTCTTTAGAGTTGTACTCCGTACCTCGATCACTTCTTAACTTCTTAATTTTGTGACTACTTTGTGTTTCTACAAATTTCTTGAACTTCTTGAAAATTCCAAAAACTTCTGATTTTTCTTGGAAGAAATATACCCATGTCATTCTTGTGTAGTCATCAATAAAGAGTATGAAGTACCTGTTATTACTGAGTGAAGGCGTCCTCATAGGCCCACATACGTCCGTGTGGACAAGCTCTAGAATCTCCTTAGCCCGCCATGTTTTCTCCTTTGGAAATGGTTGCCGATGCTGCTTCCCGAACATGTATCCTTCACAAACACTTCCTTTTTCATTTATGAGCGGCAAGTCTCTCATCATCTTCTTTTGATGGAGTAACCTTATGTCATTGAGATTATAGTGTCCAAATCTTCGATGCCATAGGCTGGTATCATCGAGCTGAGCCACCATCGCCTTTTGTGGGTATCGCCAATAAATGGGAAAATTCCTATTTTTTCCCATCTTGATGCTCGCAATTTCTTGATTATTTTTCATGTTATATATTTGACATGATTTATTTTCAAAGTGTAGGGCATAACCATTTTCCATCATTTGGCCTACACTTAGCAGATTTTGTGATAGACTTGGTACGAGAAGAACATCTTTTATAAATCGCGTACCTTTCTTAGTTTCGACGGCAATGGTTCCTTTCCCTTTCGTCTCCACTAGCTTGCCGTCTCCCATCTTGACCTTTCTCTTGATAGAGGTGTCTAGATTGCAGAAAATATCACCGTTGAAGGTCATGTGATTGCTGCACCCACTATCAATATACCATTCTTCTTTGTCTGTCTCTGTTGCAGAATGGCATGTGTAGAATAGATGTTCATCCTCCTTTAGATTTTTGGAGTAGTTGGCCTCATAGTTCTTCTTTAATCGGCAATACTTGGCCAAACTTCTTGCAATTTCGGTATTGTGGCTTTCCTCGATGATAGCAGTCATTCTCCAAATGATTTGTCTTCTTGCATGTTCCACATGGTGGATATTTTCCCTTGTTCTCCTCCATGTTTGAGCTTCTTTCTCCTTTCGGATGTCCGCCGAATTTCGACTTATTTCCTTTAACATTGAGCTTTGATTGAAAGGCACTCTCAAGCGAGTTTTCATGTCGCCTGCTCAATCTTTGCTCCTGTGCTTCTAGAGAACCCATCAACTCCGCGGTAGACAATGCTGATAAATCTTTTGTTTCTTCGATAGCGGCTACTATGGGGTCATACTTCTCCGTGAGGCTAATTAGAACCTTCTGGATGATTCTTTCGTCGGAGATCTTGTCACCATAAGATCTCATTTGATTGACTATTTCCATAATTCTTGAGAAATAGTCTTTTACAGCCTCTGAATCTTTCATTTTTAAATTTTCTAATTCCCTCCTTAGACCTTGTAACTTTATAGTTCGGACTTTGGAATTACCCTTAAACTCCTCCTTAAGGATATCCCATGCTTCTTTTGCACTAGTAGCATTAATAATTCTTGGAAAAATAGTGTCGCTAACGGATTGTTGGAGAAGATAAAGAGCTTTAGCATTGAGTTGCTTGAGTTTCTTGCTTACCTCGTGAGGTAGATGCATCATCATCTTTATCTTCTTCCAGGCATGGTGATCCCTTCTTCTACTACATCCCAAAGATCATGAGATTGTAGGCAAGTTCTCATCCGGACACTCCAGTGGTCGTAGTTTTCGCCATTGAATATAGGAGTTGTAAGAGATGAGCTTGATAATGCCATGTCGCCCGTTTATGACCGAACGAGGCTCTGATACCACTTGTTAGAAAATGAGCTCTGATACCACTTGTTAGAAAAATGGGAAGGTTGTTAGAAAATGGAAGATTGTTTAGTGTTTGGAATGTGGAAGGGTCTTTTAGTGTAGAAGGTAGTTTGGGATTTAGAATGTTGGAAGGTCTCTAGTGTAGAGGGTGTTTTGGGATGGAGCACTTCTCTCCAAAATCTAAGAGGCTTTATTAGATGGAATGTTTAGGATTGTATTGGTTGTCTTGGTTGTGTTGTGTTGTTGTTACAAATGGTAGCTCTCTTGAGCTATTTATAGGTGTGGGAGGATCTTTCTAGATCCTCTCTTTTTCTTCTATATTCTAGAGTATTCTATTATAATATCTATACAACCTTTTCTAGATATTTCTTAGGATTATTCTAGTAAGTACATGATGATCTAGTCTTGACCCTTCTAGGATTTTCTTGTAGTTTCTTCGATATTCTAGAAGTTTCTTCGATATTCTAGAAGTTTCTAGATAATGCATCACTTCTCAATAACAAGTCTTCCTTGCATCGGCTTTAATCAAGGCCCCATTTCGCTTGCATTTTCCTTTTCGAATTTTTGTTGGAGGATCTCCTTCTTCAACGAGCACCACAATAAAGTCATGCCAAACTTGGGACCTAGTTGAACTGAAAGCTTTCATTTTCTTTGGATTGTAAGCACTTGCATCTAAAGCTTCTTCTCAAGTTATTTCCTCAAGTTCAACTTCATCAACCAACCTAATGTCTCCATCGACAAGCCTATTGCTCGCTTGAGATTAAGACTGTTCATGTACCCATCGAAAACAGTGCATATTTCTTAATACAATTAAAACTCTTAAAATAAGCATTTAAATAAAATTTCTTAATCTCAGTAATAGGAGGAGGAGGAGGAAGAGGAAGAGGAGGAGGAGGAGGGGGGGAGGGGTTATTTCGGTACGTAAATGTATCTATCCTCACCTCATTAATAACCTTCAATTTATGTATAACTTTAAAAAAACTAAGAAAAAGACTATAAATTAAAAAAAAATACTTCCTCCATCCCATTTGAGACGACTCGTTTTCTAAAGAAGAAATAACTTATTAAATTACTTATTTTCTCTCTCATACTTTATCATCTACTTTTTTTTACTATCTCACTCATCTTATCTCTTTTACTTTATTATTTATTCATTTCTCATACTTTATTATCAACTTTATTAATTCCCGTGCTCATTTGAAACGGATCATTTCAAACGGGACGAATGGAGTAATTTATACTTTAGAGAAAAAAAATTGTCCATTATTTCTAAATTCTCTAAAAAATTGAAAAACATGTTGCAAATAAATCCTAGCATAATTCAAACATACTTTGATGACATTTTTACCTAAAATTAAATGGTATACTTACACATTATCCTGAAAGTAGATTTTTGTGTCATTTAGCATTAATAAGCTATTTTTGACTTATTTCGATAAATCATTTAGCATTAATAAAACATTTTTGTTTTTTGCTGCAGTAACAAAAGTAATCCTGGATGAGATAAGAATGATAATGTGATAGTTCACCAAATTTTCGATTGTCGGTTATTAATTTATGTCCCAGTATCTAATAACAAAAGTCAATTCGAGTTAACATTCTGCCAAGACAAAATCAGCATATACTCCCTCCCTCCCAATTTAAATGTTCCCTTGCTACGGGGATTAAGAAGGATTGGTGGATGTGAGTAAAAATTTAAAAAAGTATGAGTCCTACAAAAAAATTGTGTGTTAAAATTTGTCAAAAAGGAAAAATAAACATTTAAATTGAGACACCCAAAAATAGTATAAGACATTTAAATTGGGAAGGAGGGAGTACTATATATATATCCCACCAATCCCCTGCTCTGCTTCCAACTCAAATTTTCCATTTTGACAAGATGTCCAGAGTGTCTTTCTCTCTCCTCTCTCTTCTTCTTTTTCTTCTCGTCACAGTCTTTTCTCTCAATTTCCACCCCACATTTCTACGAAATCCCTCAAACGCCCCAAGAAAAATCCATGTTTACAAACATGCCCAGTTGATCGCCGAGTCCACGTGCGACGGCACATTGTACCCGGAGCTGTGCGTCTCCACCGTGGCCTCAATTCCGGAGCTCCGGCGTAAGACGTTGTCGGAAGTAATCTCGCACACCATCAACGTGACGATGAAGGAGGTGCGGGACTCCGCCTCCAACTGCACCAGCATCCGCCGCAAGCTCCTGAAGAAGCTCGTGCCGCTCGAGCTGCGCGCGCTCGACGACTGTCTCGAGCTCTTCTCCGACACCGTCGAAGAGCTGAAGACGGTCATCGCCGATCTGTCCTCCGCCGCTCCGGACAAGTACTACGCCGACCTGCAGACTTTCCTGAGCGGCGCCATGACGAACCAGTACACCTGCCTCGACGGGTTCGCCTACAGCAAGAACAACACGCGCCGCCTCATCCAGGGCAGGCTCACGAAAATCTCGCGCCACGTCAGCAACTCGCTGGCGCTGACGAAGAAAATAAAGAAGAAACAAGTACTCTCCGGCGAGGGGGAGCAGTTCCCGGGGTACGGAAGAATGCGCGGCGGGTTCCCTGCGTGGCTGGGCAGGAAGGAGCGGCGGCTGCTGCAGGCGGCGGTGAACAGCACGCGGTTCGATCTGGTGGTGGCCAAGGACGGGAGCGGCAACTTCAGCACCATCAACGAGGCGCTGAGCGCGGCGCCCAACAACAGCAACGCCAGATTTGTGATTTACATAAAAACGGGGGCGTATTATGAATACATAGAAGTGGAGAGCCGGAAGAGGAATATTATGTTTTTGGGGGACGGGATTGGGAAAACTTTGATCAAAGGAAATAGGAGTGTTGTCGACGGCTGGACCACATTCCGATCCTCTACAGTTGGTCAGTTTCACTTTCCTCTACAGTTTCTGCATTTAATTATTTATATTTTTTAATATATATTGCAATATTGCATGCATCAGCTTAATATATAAATCTTGATTGCGTATAATTTTTTTTGTCTTAATACATCACTAAGAGTCGCCTTCAGATTTGAAAATGTTGGATTGGATTGGATCCAATGAACATAGTGTCGGTCACAAAAATATAGGCCCCAAAAAGCGTATCCTACTTTCTTAATCGGGTTGTCTTGTTATTGCTGTCATTTTTTTTAAAATGGCAAAAATTACTTTTAAACAAAAGATGAAGTGGATCCCTCCTACTTAATAGTTATCCCCAACTTATCATACTTTTTCTCTCCAAAAAATATATCCCTCACACGATTTTCATTCCACTCTGTATTAAAAAATTTATGATTTTTAACTTTTTGAAAACTTAAGATTATTTCTTAAAATATAATATGAAAAAAAAGAAAAAAAAATCAATTGCCTCGTCTATGCCCTGAAAATTTTTGGATAAATTCTCATTTCTTCCACCAACTACTTTTCAAAAATTGTGCTCATTTTTTAATATAATTAAAACTCATAAAATACACAGTTAAATAAAATTTCTTAATCTTCGTGCTGAAATCAAATAGGGCAATAGTAACGGGACATAGGGAATAATAACTAATTCTACTTTAAAAAAACATGGAATGAGTTCTGCAGGGACAATGACAGAATATTATAGAGTATATATATTAAAATATATGCATATATGATCTTCTTCTTTATATATATATATATATATATATATATATATCACAAAAGACTTTAGTGTCAGACTTTTATACTCCTTTATATGTCACATCCCATAAATGTGTTGACATGTGTTATATATGACCTACAAAATTGATTTTTATGTTGTTATTTAATTAAAATTTATAACACATGTCAATTATTTGTGGAGTTGACATAGAAGGAAGTATGAATGTCGGATATGAAAGCCTATCAGTGTATATATATAATAATATATATAATAATCAAGTGGTGCATGAAGATAATTAGAGTATCTTTTCTACCTAACACACCATGCACCGACGTTTTTGGGTGAGAGTACAACATACTGCATGAAACCACGAGTATAGACTGATTTCGTTATTACTCCTTTTGGGCCCAAATTGTTTTCCCATTTTCTCTTTATTGTCACCATCGACAATGATTGAAAATTTAATTTATACGACATACAGAAAGAAAACTTGCCAAAAGTAGTAGTGCTTGTGGGGGACTAACTTTCTTTTGTGACAAGACATATTTAAAACTATTAATTAATAGGTGCGTGATAATATTGAATATATAATGTACAAATTAAATTAAATAAATAAATATTAAGATGTATTTGTAATAGTTTATTTTAATTGTTTATCTGCTTTTTGATCGTTTAAATAGATTTTAGTGTTTATAAAAATTTATTTTTCGCGATAGCTTCTCTAAAATTAAGCAACAAAGCAACAAATATGCTTAAATCCATAAGAATCTGTTGAAGTGCTTTTGATGCTTAAAGCTCCATAATTTACGGAACTACCATAAATATCTGTTTTTTAATATTAATTCTAGAAACTACCTATTTTTGATTAAAAACAGTTTTTTTAACTTTTAGAATGTGTTTACAACTGCTTATTATGTTTAAAATTGAAAAAAAAAACGCTTTTAATATTAATATTAATCAATCAAAAGTATAGAGTTTTTTATATTAATATTAATAAGTACCTCAATATATGCTTATCGATTAAGCAGATTTGCTACTTAATTTTAGAGAAGTTTTTCCAAACACTAAAGCATGTGGTATTGCATTTCAGCCGCGGTAGGAACCGGGTTCATAGCGAAAGGCATCACGTTCGAGAACTACGCCGGTCCGAGCAAGCACCAGGCCGTGGCCCTCCGCAGCGGCGCCGACTTCTCTGCCTTCTACCAGTGCAGCTTCGTGGGGTACCAAGACACGCTCTACGTCCACTCTCTCCGCCAGTTCTACCGCGACTGCGACGTCTACGGCACCGTCGACTTCATCTTCGGAAACGCGGCCGCCGTCCTCCAGAACTGTAACCTCTACGCCCGCCGCCCCGACCCCAACCAGCGCAACATCTTCACCGCCCAAGGCCGCGAGGACCCCAACCAGAACACCGGCATCTCCATCCTTAACTGCAAGGTTGCCGCCGCCGCTGACCTGCTGCCCGTCTTGTCTCAGTTCCGTACGTATCTCGGCCGGCCGTGGAAGCAGTACTCCCGGACCGTCTTCATGTATTCCAATATGGAAAACGTGGTTGATCCGGCGGGATGGTTGGAGTGGGATGGAGATTTTGCGCTAAGTACGCTTTATTATGGGGAGTATATGAATCGGGGCCCCGGTTCCAATACCAGCTCACGGGTCACGTGGCCGGGTTACCGGGTTATTAATAGTTCGACGGAGGCGACTCAGTTTACGGTGGCGAATTTTATTCAGGGGAATCAGTGGCTGCCGGCGACTGGGATCCCCT